>OZ023265.1:153385046-153860046 GCA_964006375.1 Tillus elongatus
TTCAGATCCTATCTATCAAAAAAAAATAACTCCTGTAGTTTAGTGCAGAAACAAGTCCTCTATTGCCTGTACTAAATGTTATGTTCACTCAGCAGTGTTGTCCGACCAACGATTGGAGCGCTTTAGAAAAATTCCGATATCTTTAAAGACATGCAAGACAGAAACATGCGGTTTTCACTCTCCAATAGAGCGTAAAAATTCCCACATACTGTTATAAACATAATACGATTTTAAGATAACTATTATTTATAACATACATTTGAATTTGAAAATGTTCAATCAGAGATAACTTGATTTTTTTAATGGAACGGTATCCATGTCTCCAGCATCTGATTTAGCGTTAAATTCCCTATCTTATAAGTATACATTACCCTATACCTATCTCTTATAGTTTTCTTAGAAAATTGATTTGAAAATAGTAATTGTTAGCAGGGCGGTGTCATTTTTTTGGTACGTAATCAAAAAAAAAACGGTAGAAACAAAAATATTTCATGTTCAAGTAAAAAACTATAATAAAGAAATATTGTTACTGTGTTTGAAAATTATGTATTTAATATATTTAAAAAAAAAAATAAAAAAAAATTCTAGGGATAACAACAGTGATATTATTACCTTACACAATCTTATAAATCCTATAAATCCTATAAGTATTATTACAACACGAGTAACAAAACAACTCACACCTCCTAAACTAGTAACTGCTCAAAATGTTGTCCATTAACACTCAAACATTTTAATATTCGTGTCGTAATGCCGCTAGTGGTTGCTGACAGAATCTCATTCCTATGTAACTCTTCAAACGCCCTTCTTACTCTTATCTCTAATTCTTCGAGTGAATTGACGGGCGTTTCATATACTCTGGTTTTTATCTTTCCCCAAAGATGGAAATCAAGCGGGCTAAGATCTGGACTTCTTGCGGGCCATATCCAGGAAGCGCACCTTCCAATCCATCTATCTTCAAATAGATCGTCGAGTGTGTTAGATATTTCTCGTGTAGAGTGAGCAGGAGCTCCGTCATGTTGATACCAACAAGTTATATATTCTGATAATGGTAAATTGTCTAAAAAGTCTGTAACTATTGTTCTTAATATTTCCATGTAACGATTAGAAGTTAAGGTTCCATCATAAATATGATAATAAAAGTTATTACATTTCAATAAACAAAACACATTGAAACTAAATTTTACTTGAAATCCCATTTCCCTAATAGCGTAAGGGTTTTTATTTGCCCAAACATGACTGTTATGTCTATTGAAAACTCCTTCATGCGAAAATTTTGATTCTTCAGCCCATATATATATATATATATATATATATATATATATATATATATATATATATATATATATATATATATATATATATATATATATATATTAAAAAGTCATCATTTCCTTGAATATGAGTTAACATCGTTTCACAAAACTGGACCCTTTTACTAGCATCTTCTGGATGCAGAGCTTGCACTAAAGTAAACTTATAGTGCATTTTGTGCTTCCACAAGATTCTTTCCACAGAGGAGTAAGGAATACCTATGTCGTTCACTGCAGTGTAAATAGAGGCATGTGGATATGCTTCGAAATAAGCCAGGACAGTTATTTCGTTATCTTCATCTCTAGTCACTGGACTGGGATTCACTTTGTGTGTTTTAAAAGTACCAAATTCTAGGAAATTTGACTCAATCCTTTTAAACTTCTTTTCACTCATGGGTGGCAGATTAGGATTTAACTCATTAAACCTTCTACATGTTCTACTAATAATTCGGTTACATTCTCCATGGATGTAAAATAAATTCAAATAATCTGCATTGGAATATTGATTTTCCATCTTAACTGTGAACATTAGTACATTGACATTTATCGAATAATTTAGAATGACAAGTATGTAATATAAATTGTTCATCATGGCACACTTGCCTTAACGTTAACGTTCAACCATAGTATAAGGAAAAATTATGCTGTGTTATGTTTTTGAATGTCTCTAAATACCTCAAAAACTGTCCTTTTTAGCTATAAAAAATACACATTATAGGTCGGAAAGGTATCAAAAAAGGAATTGGTTGGAACTGCAAGTTACTGTATGTCCCTTTCAAAATAAGACACTCATTAAAGGCAGAAGTAGTCAAAGGTTGGCGCTACCCCGCTGACCATTAAAATTTTCAAATCAATTTTAAAATAAAACTATAAGAGATAGGTATAGGGTAATGTATACTTAGAAGATAGGGAATTTAACGCCGAATTAGATGCTCGGGACATATGGGTACCCTTCCATTAAAAAAAAAAATTAATTTATCTCTGATTGAAAATTTTCAAATTCAAATGTATTTTATAAATAACAGTTATCTTAAAATCATATTGTGTTTATAACACTATGTAGAAATTTTTATGCTCTATTGGATAGTGAAAACCGCATGTTTCTGTCTTGCATGTCTTTAAAGATATCGGAATTTTTCTAAAGCACTCCAATCAAAACTTTTTCTACAAAATGGCGAATAAATCCTAAACGGTACAAACTAGCCCGAATGTGTTGTTGTAAAGTGGCTCTTAAATTGAACGTGTAATTCAAAAAGCTAATAATATACAGGGTATTCCATTTGAAAAAACAAAGTTTGTGTCGACTTCCGGTATAACCGGAAGTGCAGGCTAATTGAAAATATTTTAGTTGAAAAGATCAATATCAAAAACGTGCGGATACAAATTTTCAGAATTTAAATAGATGTAGTTCTCCAGAAACGTCTAATAGGCCACTCACCGTGAAGCACCCTGTATATATATATATATATATATATATATATATATATATATATATATATATATATATATATATATATATATATATATATACAGGCTGTTTCAAAAAACATGCACCATCGCTCGTGGGGCAATTCCTTACTAAAAAATAAAGAAAAAAGTTCCTGTGCACATGGGCCCGGAAACGCATAGTTTCCAATATACAGGGAGTTGAATTTTAATTTTTTTTTTATTTTTTATAAATAATTTCAAAACCACTGGATTGATTTTAATGAAACTTGGAATTTGAAAGTGTATTATGAAAGTGCATATTTTCAAGTGAAAATCTGCTTACAACTGCGTCAGTGGCGTGCGTACGGGGTAACTGTAAAAATTCATTTGGGGAAAAAATATGTGCGCCACTGTCTTTTTCCAATTTTGATACATCAGTTATGAAGCTTATTACATAAGCCACAAAAGCTGCCTCGTGGTATTTTTTTGTTCAGGGTATCCCTTAGGAGATATGATTAATTTTATAAAAAGGGGCAAAGTACCGATTCGTTGGAGTAATGAAAACAGTAACCGTAAAGTGCCATGAAACTATAATTTTTGACAGTTCTCTAAATTCTACAATTTTGAAGTGCTTTGTAGGCGTCAAAAGAGTTTTCGTGCTATTCTTTAAATTTTCATACGGTGCAGTATTTTCGTTTTTAGTTATTTGTTGATACTGAGCTGCTCATTAATATTATTTCCTCCTCTCAAGATGGTTTTCATTAAGTACACTTCAGCGGATTTGACTGATATGTTGTTAATTTATGGACAAACAAATCAAAATGCTAGACAAGCTGTGCGAGTTTATCAGGAAACTTATCCGCAAAGAAGAATTCCTGACAAAAATATTTTCCCACGTATTGTAAGACATTTGAGAGAAACTGGTTCTTTAAAATCTTTAAAAGCTGACTCTGGACGCAGAAGATACCGCCGAACTGTTCGAGTGGAAGAGGCAATATTAAATAGAGTTGAACGTGATCCTAGTACAAGTACGAGAATTATTGCCACCGAACTGGGTAATATTTCGGCATCATCAGTTCACAGAACTCTGAAGGATCAAAGTTTACATCCCTATCATTTTACACGTGTCCAGGAACTTCTTCCTAGAGACTTTCAACCAAGGGTAATGTTTTGTCAGTGGTTCTTAAACAAACTTAGGCACGACCATCATTTTTCTAAACGTGTACTATTTACTGATGAGGCGTCATTTAGGTTAGGTTAGGTTAGTTTGTGAGTGGTCCATATCGGTCCCTCCACCGCGACCATAAGGTCTATTGTGGCTCACACCTAATGTCTATATTTCGCCCAACAAATCCAGCCTCCTACAGAGGTCGATAACCTTTGCGGGCGAAAGTTGATCCAGATCCTCTGGAGCAAGCTTTACCTTGCCAAAGAGCAGGTGTCTAGTCCTATCCGCTGCCGGACAGGAACACAGCACGTGCTCTGCTGTTTCGTCATCCTCCATACACAGCCGGCACTCGGTCTCCTGACCGATCCCAATACGGTGCATGTGATGCCGCAAGCGACAGTGTCCTGTATACAGGCCGACTAGAGTACTCAGTTGTTGTCTGTTCAACTCTAGAAGTTTCTAAGCCCTTGACTCAGACAGGCCATTTATGAAGGCCTTAGAGTGAGCTAATCCTGGAAGATTTTGCCAATATTGAATTGTCCTTCTATCTGTCCAGGTCTTTAAGGTGCGTTTTGCTGTGCAAGATGTTATTCCCAGCACCGGTTCTGGTCCGACAAAGTCACACTGGGCACCACTCCTGGCAAGCGCGTCTGCCGCAACGTTGCCATCATGGTCCGAGTGACCCGGTATCCAGACCAGCGACACCTCATTACAACTGCCCAATTCGTTAAGGGCAGATTTACAACTCCATACCGTCTTTGAATTGCAACGGTAGGAACCAAGAGCCTTTATTGCAGCTTGGCTATCTGCAAATATCTTTATCGATTTGTTTGTGCATAGGTCTTTTAAGCTTTCCTTTGCACACATCTCGATGGCATAAACTTCTGCCTGTTGTATGGTTGCGTACTTGCCGAGGCTAGCTGATAGTCTAGCATCGGTGCTGCCCCCATATGCGCCGGCTCCTACTCCCATATTGGTTTTGGAGCCGTCAGAGTACCAGCAGAGGTCCGCTCTCAACAGGGTCGATTGGTTCCGGTCCCAGTCCTCCCTTTCCGGGAGGACGGTCTTGAAAGACAGATCTCTGCTGATTTTTGTAGGCATCAAGTCTGAGACCATTCCCAGAATCCTGTGACAATCACTGTCATCAAGGAGTCCGGACCTCCTCAGACTGACTTCCCTCGGCATGTTATCTGCCGTTTGTTTTAGTCTGTACGTTGTCCACCTCGCCACCCTCTCCAACCATATGTGAAGTGGGGGAATATTGAGGAGGACCTCCAGAGCGACTGATGGTGCGGTGCTTATCGCTCCCGTTATCATCAGACATGCTTGTCTCTGTAGATGAGCCAGTTTGGCCCTCGCGGTACCACGTAGCTCCTTAGGCCACCAAACTATGGCTCCATATGTTATCATAGGTCTGATAACCACTACATAGAGCCAGTACATCTGTTGGGGGTTTGTTCCCCAGTTGTTCCCACAGATTCTCCGGCAGGTCCACAGGGACATCTTAGCCCTGCGGATAACATTTTCTAACTGTCTGTCCCAGTTGAGCTTCTTATCTAGGATAACTCCCAGATATTTTGCTTGGTCCGAAAATGGAATGTTTTCCCCCATAAGATTAGGTGGTTTTAATTTGTCCAACCTTCTTCTTCTGGTGAACGGGACAATGATCGTTTTGCGAGGGTTCACAGACATCTGTTCCCTACGGCACCAATCATTGACTACATTTAGTGCTTCTTGAAGAGTACTAGACAGTTCCTCCTCAGATTTGCCTCTAACCATTATGACAAGATCATCCGCATACGCCTGGACCTCAACCTCCCAGAGTCCGAGGATAGCCAGCAGGTCGTCCACAAAGAGGGACCACAACAGGGGGGATAGAAGAGGCGTCATTTACGCGAAAAGGTATCGTAAATTTACATACATGGGCCGATGAAAACCCACACTCTCTAAGAGTTGCAAATTCGCAGTATCAATTTTCCATCAATATTTAGGCTGCTATTATTGAAAATCACATAATTGGTCCTGTTGTTGTTCTACCGAATCGTCTTGACCATGAATCATATTTAAACTTTTTACAAAATGATTTGCCGTTGTTACTACCGCTTTTTATGAGAAATGGTACAATGTGGTTGCAGCATGATGGTGCGCCCGCACATTTTGCAGCAGTTGTAAGAACATATTTAGCCAACACATACGGTCACTGATGGATTGGTCGTGGAGGTCCGGTGTCATGGCCACCTCGATCTCCGGACCTGAATCCTCTCGATTTTTATTTGTGGGGTCATTTAAAAGAAATAGTGTATAAAACACAAGTAAATACACGAGAAGAATTGTTGGGAAGAATAGAATATGCATTTGACAGCATTAGAAAAGATCAAAATATTTGCAGAAGAGTAAGAAGATCTTTGCGCAGAAGGTTAAATAATTGTAACGACGCTAATGGTGGTCACTTTCAACATTTTCTTTAGCTTTGTTATTAAAGTCAATTGAGTAATGTACAAAAAACAAGAGTTTGGAAAAATCATGGTGTCTTTACGATTACTTTTTTCATTTTTTATTTTTATTTTTTATTTATCATTTTTTATCAATGTTTGTAATATTCATTTCAATGTTTATCACCAATAAGTTTTACGTAGGTTAGTTATTTGCACGTTTATTGCTGTAATGTTTACTGTATGTTTTGTTTTTCATATTCTTATGGTTTCAGTAAACATATATTATTATTATTATTATTATTATTACGCCGACTAATCGGTACTTTGCCCCTTTTTATAAAATTAATCATATCTCCTAGGGGATACCCTGAACGAAAAAATACCTAGAGGTAGCTTTTGTGGCTTATGTAATAAGCTTCATAACTGATGTATCAAAATTGGAAAAAGACAGTGGCGCACATATTTTTTCCCCAAATGAATTTTTACAGTTACCCCGTACGCACGCCACTGACGCAGTTGTAAGCAGATTTTCACTTGAAAATATGCACTTTCATAATACACTTTCAGGTTCCCAGTTTCATTAAAATCAATCCAGTGGTTTTGAAATTATTTATAAAAAATTAAAAAAAAATTAAAATTCAACTCCCTGTATATTGGAAACTATGCGTTTCCGGGCCCATGTGCACAGGAACTTTTTTTCTTATTTTTTAGTAAGGAATTGCCCCACGAGCGATGGTGCATGTTTTTTGAAACAGCCTGTATATATATATATATATATATATATATATATATATATATATATATATATATATATATATATATATATATATATATATATATATATATATATATATATATATATATATATATATATATATATATATATATATATATATATATATATATATATATATGGAAATATAAAAATTAAAACAGACCTTGGTTTCGGGTTCTAGAGATCCAAATTCGCGCTCATTAAAAAAAGTCTCACCATCTCTACTAGCGAATTTTTGTTCATAAAGATTCACTAAAAAACCGTTTTCATGCAAGCCAGTCTGTATATGTATATTGGGTTACCTTAGCCAGAAATCATAAAAGCAACATAAATCAACCGCACCTCGTGCAAACAACCGCCTGTTATTACAGACTAGAAAATGTTTTAAAATTCAAGCACGTTAGAAATAAGAAAATACAACACAACTGAAGCCAATTTTGCTATATCTTTTCCGCTGAATACGTAAAACGTTCCAAGCTATGGAAAATGTGAAAAATGTTTAACAGGCGACAAAAAATGAGAAAGTTCTCAATAAAGTGGGCAGGGGGAAAGGAGAAGCGGTGAAAAGAGAAGTTGCTGTGTGAGGTGGCGACGCTCCGCGGAACGTGGACAAACTACTGATCATTTCCGACACTCAATAAACACGCATTCTGGCTTGTCAACTCATCTGTTTTACTCTTCCGATCCTGAACCCTTCCAGGGCTAAAATTGCTCCATCAGGATATTATTCCATTCTTCCACATTCTAAAATGTAAATGGTCCGTAATATTTGAGAAGTGATGCCAGTTATACGGCCTAGAGTAATTGTATTTGTAATGGAACTGGATAGGCGGGTATTTAAGTTTCAGGTTCAAGAATATCTTGGGGTTAAAATAAGTGGTCTCGCTTTAAATAACAATTAATCAACACATGAGGATTACGCTTCACTACAGTTAAGTGGTAAAGCGAGATTAACAATTTTAAAATTTTGGATGCAGAAAGTGTGTGATGGTATCAAACTTTCAATATATCCAATAAAGCCTTTAAATGGACACAGCACGTAATTGTGTTTATTCGTGCAGTAGGGGATGATCTACTATTGAAAATTTTAGTGTGTGAAAAATTAATTTCTGATATTTAATGAGTTTATAACAACCCTTTACCTATCTTATTATGTCTTATACATATACAGGGTGAGTCAACAATTGAATAAGGTAAGTTTGTCGCTTACGGGTTAACTTCTTAAATGAATTGTATACAGGGTGTTTAAGGAGCGAAGAGTATAATTAGGGATACTTGTTTATAACTAGGATAATGTGAACATGGTAACGATGTAATTTGTAATAAAATTTTAATAACAATAAAAGAATTAACAAGGTTTATAAACTACTTAACCGAATAAAGTTTAAAACCAAATCTGTACATAATTAAATTAAAAAGTCTCGCATTTTAAGAATCTAATCAAAAATCTGTGATATTAGTCTTTACATTTTCAAAGCAAAAGTCAAAACTCTTTTAATGTATACAAACACAAATATTTATAACCTTGCTTGTTGCACATTCTTAAGAATGCGCAATCAGAAATAGTCAGCATTCTTCAATATCGCAAACTGCAATTGCAACATGTTTATTAATTGCATAAACCTGTAATATGAGCAATTCCAGGTCAATAATTATAATTTCTATGCGATTTACTTAATTATAAAAGATATTATTTGGATGTATTCTAGCGAAATTTCGTATAACTATTATAATATAAAATTAATATTAAATATATTTTCATGATTAGGAATGCTCTCTTGGATAGTTTTCTGTTCTATGAACATGTTAATTAGTATGCACACAAACTTTAGGGAATGAAAGTTTACTTGAATAAAGAAGAAAGAGTACGACACTTAAAAAAAATAGTTTTGCAAATTAAATAATAGCTTCCACATAGCTGCGATAACTCACTCTCTTCAGAAAGACATTGTCATGGAATGATTTTAGGGCCCATATGACTTGACCACAAAGAAAATGTTTGTATTCTTGTACCCATACGCTTTTAAACGTTATATAACTCGAGTTTTATTGGAAAAATGTAAATTTTCACCAAATCACCCCTTATTTAGTCCCTTCCCCCCGAAGCGATCTTACCCAAAAACAATTCAAAGCGTTCCTTTGTCGGGTCCTAACTGGACACCAAACTAGAAGATGATATCTCAATTCATTCGAAAGTTATTATTAGATACTTTTATTACATACACACACACAAATATATATATATATATATATATATATATATATATATATATATATATATATATATATATATATATATATATATATATATATATATATATATATATATATATATATATTCGCACCCCGGCAAGAACAGTGACACAACTCAAAAATGCAGTATTTGAGAAATAACAAATAAAAGAAAACTACAAAACTCATATTGAAATAGTATAAGATCCTTTTAAATTTCAAGTAGTTATTTTTGGTAGTAAATTCAATTATAATCTATAGAATAATATCATGGACCTGTAAATCAGTTTTTGTTAAATATGTGGTGTTACCAGGTCAGGTTAGGTCAGGTCTCTGAGTTATGTCACTTTTCTTGCTTTTCTAAAATCAGTTGTTCTTTGTTGTGACCCCTTGAGTAATACTTATGTCACTTTCCAAGCCCACTTAATTAGAATAAAAGAAGGAAGTTTAAATTAAGTGCTTTATTAGCTTATTTAAAATACAAAATATTACATGAAAATAAAGTAGTACACAATTTATACAAACATCGAGTCATAAATGGGCTTATACAACGTGGGAATACTTTTTGCTGAGATAAGTGATTCAATATGAGCTTTCTTTATGGCAGAAATCTCCATTTTTTTCTTATATGCCGGAACGCACTTTATTGTAGAGATGCTCTCTTGCCTTCTCCTGGTATTATTGACATTGATCTGCCCATAATCTTTTTGTTCGTATGTAGTTTTCACAAAAATAATGCCGGGATCAGTCTTCTGCACTTTAAATACTTTTAGTTCGCTAGTTTTTATTTGTTCGTTGTTTGATGTTTTGTTAAAATTTGAACCTATCTGTTCAGAGAGTTTTTTTAAGTCGACAAAATCCTCGTAACTCAATTCTGTTACTTTATACGGATTTCCAGTTTTCCTGGCAGACCGAATTAATCTGACGTAATCGGTAGGAATATAGATGGGACCCGATTTAAGAGCTCTTTTAATTGACTTCTCTATGACAGAGTGCACATTGTCTCCTTCATTTTGTGTGTGTCCCCTGATCAAAAATTTATGTGTGATCGATTTGATTTTAAATTTTTGCACAGCGTACAGATACATGCCCATTATGAATTTGTTCTTTTGCTGGCCACAACAATTATCGGAGTAGAAAACAATTTCAAGGTTATCGTCGTTTCTGGTGTTAGCTTTTTCTTCTAAGTATTTCAGAATGCAAGTGCCGATTTCTATTGCACCTCGATTTCCTTGACCTTCATGCCAAAAAAAGCACTCGACTTTATCTGACTGAAGTTCATTTATAGTTAAGTTGTAGCTGTTGATTTTGCTTTTATAATAAAAGGTAGACGTATCTCCTCTTGGTGCTGGCAGCACCGCTTGGAGATCGTAAGTGGCGACTATAATTTTTCCTTCGCTTTCTTTTGCCTTCTTTTTGTCCTCTTCTTTTTCTGCTCTTGACAAAACTTTCTCCTTCAAATGTTTATCATATTTCTCTTGTATCGCTTCTTTTTCTTCTACCCTTGCGTTGTTATACGAGCTGCATAAGTCGCACTGATCTTTTTTGGGGGTGAAAAAAGATATGTTAAAATTGGTATTGAAAATTCGGGAGTACATCGTCAGATTTGCAAACGGAAGGTTTTTTCAATGCACTCGTTTTTGTAGTCACGGTGTAAATCAGCCAGGCTTTTTCCACCCTCTATAAACTCCCGAGTAGTTTGCGCGCGCAGGTAATGACTGTCAATTCTTGGGATAGTATTAATATGAGCAACAACACCATCTTTTATTGCAGAATCTACTTGAAAGTGGTGTCCGTGTTTACCTCTTAGATCTTCTTGAAGAAATCCTTCGTTTAATTTGGTTACTACAGTTCTAATAACTCGGTTGTTGATGTCCAGCGTGGCCATAAAGAAAAATTTGCAAACACGTACGTTTACTTCGTTGATTACGAAATGGAATGCATGGTTACATTGGCGCCTACTTCCTTCTTTTTTGTACTGATACTGAGATCTAACGGCGGTCATACTTCTACAAATAAATTCTCGTTGGGATTTAAGACTCTCGAGTGACCAGTAATTTTCAAATATTTCGGGCCTTTTATTTTCTTCTATTTTGCTTGAACATTTTAGCTTACATTTTTCACCACACGCTGGCCGTACCTTTCTTGCCTGCATTTCTGTTTTGCGAATTGATGATGATGTATAAGGTTTTCCAGCATTTCGGAGAAATTTTGCTTTAGTCTTCTTCCACTCAACTGGATTGGCTTTCCTTTTCTTACCTTTTCGCTTATTATCTGTTTGGGTATTGTCTGATTCGGCACCTTCTGTCTCGTTAGTAATAATATTCTCATTCTCTTCCAATCCTGATGACTCGGACGTGTTTTCAGAATAAGGAGATGATGTATAATGAAAATCTGGATCTATGTCTGAATCATCTGCACTTTCATCTAATGATTCTTTTTGTTGTGGACTTGGTTTAACCCGTTGGAGCCTCAATCACATTGTATGCAGATTTTCAACACACTGCCATTTAGAATGTGATTCTTTATCTTCTGGTACTGTGTCGTTGTTCAATTCCGTCTCTTTCGTGGCACTTTCTTGTTCTGTGGTTTCTTCTTCACCGTACTTTGGTCTAAAATGTGTTGTTTGATCTTCCTGTACTATCACTTTGTAAAACTCCGGCACTTCAATCACATTTTCTTGTCCTTCGCTTTCTTCTATATTATTCTCTTCATAAATCTGACTTTCGTCGTCGTTTGTCTCAGTTTGCAGACTTTTTTCGCCGAGGTCTCTGTTAGGTTTCACGCTTTCTAAAGTGTTCTCCACTTCACCAATCAAGCAGGTTTCTTCGACTTCCATGTCAGAAGTTTTAAGTTTTTTGCTTCCTTCCTCGTTTTTTAATTCACAACTCTGCCCACTTTTCGGGATTTTCGTGGAGATTTCAGACACTAGACACGTATGTTTCAATTGCTGAAAGTCTCCATTTAGTCCTTTTTCAATTTCAGCAGCGGCAGCAATAGCAGCTGCTAGCATTTTTCTACCTCGGTATCCTTGCTCTGGGTTCATAACGAATCTACAACAAATAAATTTCAAGCTACATTATTGATGTTTATTTCCTAGAGTAATATTATTCGAAATTACAAGGTTAGGTGACTACAATGTGAGACGTACTTTTGAATTAAGAAAAGTGACAACACAAAATACCGATATTCTAAGTCAGGAAAAGTGAGACAAGTCGAAATAAAACAATACAATAACATACATTTAGAGATCATTCATTCAAGAAAAGTGATACAAACACTGACCGTCTCCATCAGGAAAAGTGGCACAAATCGAAATAAAACGGTACAAATCAATAGATATAGTGATAATTGATTCAAGAAAAGTGACATAACACAAAACACTAACACTTTCAATCAAGAAAAGTGGCACAAATCGAAATACAACGGAACAAGAAAATAGATTTAGGGATAATTGATTCAAGAAAACTGACACTTTTATGCTTATGACAATATCAAAAATTATATTTCACTTACCTTACTGCACGAAAACTGTCACAACTCGAATGTTACGCTTTTCTTGACAGACAACATGCGCACCTTCTTGTAACAACACTGAAGTGACACTGTTCTTGCAGTGATGAACGTGAATTAGCCTAAGAGTAAAACTGACACAACTGCCTCCTAGCGGATAGATTAGGACTTAGAGATGTGTCATTTTTCGTGCACGTGGGGATACAAAATACGCATTCATTGCTGTTATAAGCTCAGAATTCGTATTTTTTGAGTTGTGACACTGTTCTCGCCGGAGTGCGATATATATATATATATATATATATATATATATATATATATATATATATATATATATATATATATATATATATATATATATATATATATATATATATATATATATATATATATATATATATATATATATATATATCTGTGTGTGTGTGTGTTATTTATATTATTATTATTATTATTATTTATTTATTTAAAACTATACATTTTTCAATAATTTACAATCTCCTGCAGAGGTTTTCATGTAGGTACAATTACTTTTCTTACTAACTAGAATCACAGTCTGTCTATATATATATATATATATATATATATATATATATATATATATATATATATATATATATATATATATATATATATATATATATACACATACATCTACATTAATTAATTATACAAGAATTATACATTTTTATGTACACACTTTATAATATAATGTTTGCACTATTGTTTTTAATTTTTGTTTACTCCATAAGAGACGAAAACTGAAGAGTATCTTGATGAAGAAAGCATAGAATACCATCAACACATCGAAATTGCCGAGATTGTGTTTTCCCATGTACCATGCATATTCGGTTAAAATTATTGCTTTGATTCTTGCTACAAAAACCATTTTATATGACGGTAGGCTGCTTTGTTGTTTTAGGTAGTTTAACAAGAGTCTATATATGGTACTGATAGTGAGATTTAACAAGAAGTTGGCAAGTACACTTTCTCTACAGCTTGTATGAAAACCACAAATAATGTCTTTTACTTCTATACGTTGCCTATTCAAGGGTCTGCATAGCATAAGCTTCAGCAGGCCCCATATTTCTTGTACCTTAATACAGTCTACGATCATGTGCCATGCCGTCCCTTTTGTTGTCGTGCAAAACGGACAGTTTTCTGATGCTAAAAAACCTGCTCTTTTTAGGAAAACAGGATCTGCGAGGCGGTTTATACAAAATCTCCATCTTACATCTGCTATGAAGCCTGGGGTGAGTGAATTAAAACATGAATTCCAATTGATTTTTTTTTTCAATCCAGGCTCCTGGAAGTGCGTTACTAAGGTTAAGTTTAAGGTTGTTCATGGTCAGTACTGTTTGAAATCTTCTCCTGGTATGTTTGTTGAGCTGTGTCTCAGTTTGGCCATATTCAGAGAATTTAATTGTTTTGGAGTGTGTGTGATTTGTGTTGTCTTTTGCCGGTAAAGGAAAATGTTCTTTTATAAGACGATATTTTTCCATCATATTTTCCTGTATAATAAGTGAACTACCTGAAATAAATTTGATCTGTATAGCTTCTTCTGACATCCATCGGCCGTTTTGGATAAGATCTCCCATTAGTTTAGCTCCCAACTGTACCCATCTAGCGATAAAAATAGGAGGTTTAATGCCCACGTCGTTTAGTTTTGACACCACTGATGGCATATTTTTGATATCTTCTATGGAATTTCCATAGTTCGTAATTTCCAAAACGTCAATTCCACAAGCTTCAACCAGCGACTGTACAAATGCACTTGTTTCTCTGGAATATTGTCTCATGTTGTTTACAAACAAATATTTCCATGATAATCCAAGGGTATTGCCTGATTCTTTTAGATGGTTCAAAATGTTTGACCACATGGGTTTATTGTCTGCTTCGATCAATCGATTAAGTAACCAGCATCGGAACATTCTCACTTTTGAAGGTATATGTACCAAACCTAACCCACCATTTTTTATCGGAACACATAGATCCTTTTTTGAGACCCAATGTTTTCCGTTCCATATAAAGTCAGTTACCATGTTTTGGAGACTCTCTAGCTGTTTACTCGTAAACGGGATACTCGGCAATGTATGCCACAGAATAGGTGTGTGTGTGTGTGTGTGTGTGTGTGTGTGTGTGTGTGTGTGTGTGTGTGTGTGTGTGTGTGTGTGTGTGTGTGTGTGTGTGTGTGTGTGTGTGTGTGTGTGTGTGTGTGTGTGTGTGTGTGTGTGTGTGTGTGTGTGTGTGTGTGTGTGTGTGTGTGTGTGTGTGTGTGTGTGTGTGTGTGTGTGTGTGTGTGTGTGTGTGTGTGTGTGTGTGTGTGTGTGTGTGTGTGTGTGTGTGTGTGTGTGTGTGTGTGTGTGTGTGTGTGTGTGTGTGTGTGTGTGTGTGTGTGTGTGTGTGTGTGTGTGTGTGTGTGTGTGTGTGTGTGTGTGTGTGTGTGTGTGTGTGTGTGTGTGTGTGTGTGTGTGTGTGTGTGTGTGTGTGTGTGTGTGTGTGTGTGTGTGTGTGTGTGTGTGTGTGTGTGTGTGTGTGTGTGTGTGTGTGTGTGTGTGTGTGTGTGTGTGTGTGTGTGTGTGTGTGTGTGTGTGTGTGTGTGTGTGTGTGTGTGTGTGTGTGTGTGTGTGTGTGTGTGTGTGTGTGTGTGTGTGTGTGTGTGTGTGTGTGTGTGTGTGTGTGTGTGTGTGTGTGTGTGTGTGTGTGTGTGTGTGTGTGTGTGTGTGTGTGTGTGTGTGTGTGTGTGTGTGTGTGTGTGTGTGTGTGTGTGTGTGTGTGTGTGTGTGTGTGTGTGTGTGTGTGTGTGTGTGTGTGTGTGTGTGTGTGTGTGTGTGTGTGTGTGTGTGTGTGTGTGTGTGTGTGTGTGTGTGTGTGTGTGTGTGTGTGTGTGTGTGTGTGTGTGTGTGTGTGTGTGTGTGTGTGTGTGTGTGTGTGTGTGTGTGTGTGTGTGTGTGTGTGTGTGTGTGTGTGTGTGTGTGTGTGTGTGTGTGTGTGTGTGTGTGTGTGTGTGTGTGTGTGTGTGTGTGTGTGTGTGTGTGTGTGTGTGTGTGTGTGTGTGTGTGTGTGTGTGTGTGTGTGTGTGTGTGTGTGTGTGTGTGTGTGTGTGTGTGTGTGTGTGTGTGTGTGTGTGTGTGTGTGTGTGTGTGTGTGTGTGTGTGTGTGTGTGTGTGTGTGTGTGTGTGTGTGTGTGTGTGTGTGTGTGTGTGTGTGTGTGTGTGTGTGTGTGTGTGTGTGTGTGTGTGTGTGTGTGTGTGTGTGTGTGTGTGTGTGTGTGTGTGTGTGTGTGTGTGTGTGTGTGTGTGTGTGTGTGTGTGTGTGTGTGTGTGTGTGTGTGTGTGTGTGTGTGTGTGTGTGTGTGTGTGTGTGTGTGTGTGTGTGTGTGTGTGTGTGTGTGTGTGTGTGTGTGTGTGTGTGTGTGTGTGTGTGTGTGTGTGTGTGTGTGTGTGTGTGTGTGTGTGTGTGTGTGTGTGTGTGTGTGTGTGTGTGTGTGTGTGTGTGTGTGTGTGTGTGTGTGTGTGTGTGTGTGTGTGTGTGTGTGTGTGTGTGTGTGTGTGTGTGTGTGTGTGTGTGTGTGTGTGTGTGTGTGTGTGTGTGTGTGTGTGTGTGTGTGTGTGTGTGTGTGTGTGTGTGTGTGTGTGTGTGTGTGTGTGTGTGTGTGTGTGTGTGTGTGTGTGTGTGTGTGTGTGTGTGTGTGTGTGTGTGTGTGTGTGTGTGTGTGTGTGTGTGTGTGTGTGTGTGTGTGTGTGTGTGTGTGTGTGTGTGTGTGTGTGTGTGTGTGTGTGTGTGTGTGTGTGTGTGTGTGTGTGTGTGTGTGTGTGTGTGTGTGTGTGTGTGTGTGTGTGTGTGTGTGTGTGTGTGTGTGTGTGTGTGTGTGTGTGTGTGTGTGTGTGTGTGTGTGTGTGTGTGTGTGTGTGTGTGTGTGTGTGTGTGTGTGTGTGTGTGTGTGTGTGTGTGTGTGTGTGTGTGTGTGTGTGTGTGTGTGTGTGTGTGTGTGTGTGTGTGTGTGTGTGTGTGTGTGTGTGTGTGTGTGTGTGTGTGTGTGTGTGTGTGTGTGTGTGTGTGTGTGTGTGTGTGTGTGTGTGTGTGTGTGTGTGTGTGTGTGTGTGTGTGTGTGTGTGTGTGTGTGTGTGTGTGTGTGTGTGTGTGTGTGTGTGTGTGTGTGTGTGTGTGTGTGTGTGTGTGTGTGTGTGTGTGTGTGTGTGTGTGTGTGTGTGTGTGTGTGTGTATTTAACGTGAACATGCTACAAGCTGCCACATGTGAATGACCTCTGACCTCGTGCTCAACACATATTTATTCAAAATAATTATTGCAACCATCCTGTTCTTTGGTATCGTTTTTTTCTTCTTCTCCTGTATGACTTCTACACCATGAGGTAGAGAACGTTTGGCGTTGGCACATTCGCTACACCCTGTAATCACCATCTAGCAAGAAAATTTGAAGAGCTCCTCAAACGCATTCAGGCTGATTTTTAAGACCAGGCCAAGTTGGTATCCCATCAATTTTTTTTAACGGTCCTTACTTATCTGTTAACGTTACTTATCTGTTATCAGTGTTTGAACATATCTAATTTTATTTAAACTGCTACAATCCATGATGAAACACATGGTCATTCTGCTTTATATAACTTCAGTATTTTTCTAATAAACTTACTTATTTGCATTATATAAATTCAATACTTTTAAATTAAAAATTTAACCCTATTTTCATTTCTATTTGTACATCTAACACAATACCAATTGTGGGTACAAAAGCCCATGCCCTTTGTTCAATTTACATTAAAGCTCATGCCCAAAACTGAGCAGCCAAATTAAAAATTTTTGTAATCTTTTATATAAAATTTTATATATTCATCAGAATAATATTAATAAACTGGCTTTACTAGTTTCTCTCTCTGTTAATAGCATATATATATATATATATATATATATATATATATATATATATATATATATATATATATATATATATATATATATATATACTATTAAGAGAGGAACGTACATGTCGACAGCCCGACAAACCGACCGACTGACAGACTGCGAGGCAGACAAAAACATTTTCGTTCCAGAATGAAGTTTTGTATTTGTTTTGGGACTTTTTACGCCGTTTTAGCAAAAAAAAAAATTCGAAATTTTTGTCAACAATATTCCACCCCCACACATTCAACCCCTAATTTTATTTCACCACAGAATACCAGATGTGTGATGAAATTAAAAGTTTTACAATAAATAAACCCTGAAACGTTATATTACTCGATTTTTAACGAAAAAATGATGTCAATTTTCACTAAATCACCCCCGTTCATCCCCTACTCCCTAAAGTGATTTTACCCAAAAATAATTCGAACCGTTTGTCGAGTGCTAACTGTATACCAAATTTGAAGACAACATCTCAATTCCGTCTAAAGTTATCGTGGCTACAAACAGACAGACATACAGGCCGACAAACAAAAAAAAATTTCGTTTTTAAATCATGTTTAAAATATGTTTTTATACTTTTTACGACGTTAAAACGAAAAGAAATTTTTGAATTTTTGTCGCTATACGTTATACCACAAGTGGTGACGACGTGGACGTAAAATCGAATTTTCTAAGATAACAATTACTGCTAAACAAAAAAGTTTTCTTGAAATTTTTCGATTTAATGGGCCATTTTCGAGAAACTTTAAAAAAAGTTTTTTAAAATTGTTATTTATAGTAATTTTACTTAAACCAAACAGTAACATTTTCCTACAATAGATGCCAGATATCACCACTTTAGGCTTGAATAAAACCGTTTACTTGTCTGTCACTCTCGATACCTGGTGTATTTTTGATTATCAAACAAGAGCCAACTATTCTATTTCGTAAGTCATCTTTCTTGGTGAATTTTCATTAAAAAAATTCACTAATAGAGCGGTATCGATGGCGAGATTTTTGGAAAATTTCTTTAAATGGGCGCGAATTAGAGCCCTTAGAACACAAATCCAAGGTCAGTTAAAAAGTGTATATAAAAATAAATAAATTATATATATATATATATATATATATATATATATATATATATATATATATATATATATATATATATATATATATATATATATATATATATATATATATATATATATATATATATATATATATATATATATAGTATTAAGCTTTTGTGACGGTAATAGTGTTATTTATCAAAAAATTGTGGGAAAGCCGTCAGTTGCAAAATAAAACTCTTTATTATAGGCCGAGCTTTCGGAAAAATGTATTCCATTCTCAAGGCTACAACATGGAAAGAAAAAAAGTTTACAATTTACATGGGAAAAATATAAAAGTTTAAAATACTTACATATAACGTGGGTTCTACTAAACTAATTATTCAATAACAAACATAAAAAACTTTTTATAAATTTGACTGAAGTCGAAAAGTGCCAAACTGACATATAAAGCTAACTATTATCTAATTGAATTTGTTTTTTGTTTTTGTCTAGGAAATATAAATAGGGGTAGTGATTTATAAAATTATTATCTTTCTTTAAGTTTATTAAATTGTCGTTAAAAGTAATTTCAAATTCTTCTAAACACATTCTTTTATTATTTAAGGTTTCACAGTGTAAAATATAAAATTACTAAAATTTATATTGCGGCCAGTGTCGAGATTATGTTCTGACAGTGTGCAAGTTCTTTTTTGTAAACGTATGTCACTTTTGTGCTGTGTTAATCTATCTTTAAGGACTCTGCTTGTTTGGTCAATGTATCTTAAACTACACTTATTACATGGAAGACAATATACCACCCCAGACACCTTGGAAATTTCATCCTTATTTTGAGTTCATTCAAAATGTTATTAATTGTTTTTGAATATCGAAACGTTGTTTTAAAATTGGTTTCATCTTTAAATATAAACTTTAACCCATTGGAAATACTTTTAATGTATGGGATTGATATGTAAAAAAAAGTTGGATGTCTCCGAACTCGAAATTATATGGGTGTTATATCTGTCAGATAAATTTGATACTGTTTGTAGATATTGTTTTGTATTGACATTGGTGATTGTCTGAACAATTGTATAAAAGTTTATTAAGTAGTTTGGGAGGAATTCGGCACCAGCGATTCCTTCAAGAAAATTAGAACATTTTGACATTAAAAGAATATTTTGTAGGTGAAAATTCGCCAATAAAATTAAATGAAAAATGACACTGATCGATGTAAATACAGACATAGAAATTTTTCTGTTTGAAGTTTATATATATATATATATATATATATATATATATATATATATATATATATATATATATATATATATATATATATATATATATGGAAACATATAAAAATTTGAACTGACTCTGGATATGGGTTCTAGGGGTCCTAGTTCGCGCTCATTTGCAAAGTTTTTTTCAAACTTCAAAAGTCGGAATTTCCCCATTAGTGAATTTTTTCTACGAAGATTCACTAAAACGGATATTTGCTATTTAAATCATTTTTATGAAAATTCACTATCATAACGCACTTGCTGCGTCCAGGCTTTTTTAAAACTTCGTGCGGCATGTAGTAATAAAACCGCCATGCTGAGTTTTTCGATATTTCCGTATATATTATGAACACTCTGTATAAGACATGCTGATAATATTAAGTAAATTGATACACTAGATGGTCCCTCAAGGTTTAGCTTTAACCTCTACTTTGTTTCTTCTCCACATCAATGACCTTCTCTCTAGCACATCCAACTCAGTCTACAGTTACGCGGACGACAGCATCCTCCACTCAAATATACAATATTCTAAGCCTGTCTCTTTAGCCCAATTACCTGAGGATCGCAGACTCATGGAGGGTTCTGTCTCTGAGGAACCCCAAAAAGTCTGGCCGCAGCAAGTGCATTATGGAACTAAATTTTCATAAAAATGTGTTTAATAGCAAGTGCGAGCAGACATCAATCTGATTACCGGTATAGCCTATGTAGTAGAAACAACATATTTTATCAAAATTACTTATTGTTTGAAAATGTAAAAAAAAATTCCGAAAATAAACTTAAATGTTGGTTTCTAGCCAACAAACCTTAAGCTAATAGCAAATTGAGACATTTAAATTTGGCAGATTTAATGAAAATTCGCTACCAAAACGCACTTGCTGCGTCCAGATTTTTTTCTTACAAACATGCATCATATTTCGATCAAAATGCAAAAATGCATTAACGAATTTGTTCTACGAAAATTTGCTAAAAATTATAGAACGTTAAACCATAAACCTAACTAAACCAACAGCGAAAGCATCAACATAACTAAACCGACAGCCAAAGCATCAAAATAAGGATCTATTTGAAATAAATTTTCTGTAAATATTTTAGTAAAATGAAGGGCAATGACAGTTGAAGCTGAAACTTAAGGGTTCGCAAAACACTCGTCTTGCTACATTTTCTTTTTACAATCCGTATTTGTTTCACGTTCTTTGCCTAAACATTGCCAATTTTGACGTTTCAGATCGCGGCTTTGACGTTTTGAGAATAACTCAATTTTTAACTGCCCATAACTTTTTTGTCTTTAAACTTAGGGATCTAGATATAAGTATATTGTTCACTCTTTATAATATAAACACGCGTACCAAATTTTGTTGACCTTACTCTGTTGTTTCCGGAGATACAATTTTTTTAAGAAAGAAAACACAATTTTTTTTGAAAAAACCTGGGCCGATTTTCCTGGCTAACGAACTTATCCAAGCCAATTACAAAAGGAAGGTAGACACCAAATTTGGTTAAGATCAGCCTATTATTTTTTGAGTGATCGGTGTGATACATACATACATACATACATACATATATATATAAATATATATATATATATATATATATATATATATATATATATATATATATATATATATATATATATATATATATATATATATATATATATATATATATATAAACATATAAAAATTCAAACTGACCCCGGATATGTGTTCTAGGGGGCCCAATTAGCGCTGATTGAGAGACTTTTTTTTAAATTCAAAAGTCGGGATCTCCTCATTTGTGAATTAAAAAAAAAATCACAAAAAATATTAGACTGGGGAAGTAGAAATCTTGTACAATTCAACTTCACCAAATCCCAGTCTTGCTTTCTATCTCATAGGAGATACACCAGCTCTATACCCATCACAATGAACGACCAAGTTATTCAAAGTAATGAGTCCGTTTCACTTGTTGGCATTTCTGTGAATTGAAATCTCAATTGGCACCAACATGTCACATCAATTGCACAAGCGGCTGCTAAGAAATTAGGTTTCCTCTTTCGGGCTCGCAAATACTTTTCGCCAGCTAATCTCTATACCTTATATACTTCACAAATAAGGCCAAACCTCGAATACTGCTCCCACATCTAGGGTGCCGCTGCCGCTTCTACACTCGCTAGCCTGGACTCCATTCAGAAGAGAGGTATACGTCTCATCGTTGACCCTACCCTCACCCAAAGGCTGTCATCCCTTGCCCATAGACGTGCCGTTGGTGACCTCTCTCTCTCTTTTATAGATGTCTGCACGGGCACTGCTCAGAGGAGCTTTCTTCCATAGTTTCGCCACCTGCTGCCCCCAACAGATATACCAGAGGAATAGAGCGAATGCACCCTTTTACTGTCCAGGTCACTAGATATAGAACATCTTGTTATGCCCGCTTTTTTGTCCAGAGGACTTCCAAGTTGTGGAATTCCTTGCCGGAACATGGTTTTCCTTTTCCTCCGAACCTTCAAGTCCAGATTGAACAAGTTGCCTCTTTCCTCCTTGTCGACACCCACAGTAGGATAGTATTTAGGCTGTAAGCCCTCATGCTGTGTTGTTGAAATATATTCTTAATTCATTGGCAATCTAATATTTGCAAAACACTCAGTTGCTTTTACACAGGGCACTCCTAAAAAGTCGATTTTTTCATTTTTGCACTCAAGTGATGAATACTTTGTATACATTACGATATTGAAACTTGGGATTTGTGGGTTACAGATACTTAATCGATTTAGGCACATTTTAGATACACATAGACATCACAGATATATGTTTTTTTGTAAAAAAAAAAAATGCCGAATATGCATTAGTAATTTTTGGAGTCTTATTTATTATTGTAGTAGGCTATGGAAAAATTAACTCTTAAAATAATGCATACGAGGATGTGGAGTTTTGGAGTACTTAAAAAAAAAAAATCGACCGACTCGTTATGACATAATGAATTGTCGTCACTTTAAATGAAACACACTGTATGTAAAAAATATAAAATTTTTTTGAAAAATTGTAATCAATTGAAAATCCCTAAATTTTACGTATATCAACCCCATAAGAAAAAAGTTTTACAATTACACGTAGAATACAGAAAATCAAAAAAAATAATTAAAAATAACAGCTTTGTGCTGTTCTGCTTTTTTAGCCCCCTCTGCACAGTCCAAGGTAATGCTAAAATGTGTACGCCTAGTAATCATATAATATACAAGTCTGGATGCAGCAAGTGCGTTATGGAAATAGATTTTCATAAAAATGTTTCTAAGAGCATATATGTCTCTCTAATACAAGCAGGCATCAATTTGGTTACCGTAACAACTTATATAGTAGAAACAATGTACCATATTTTATCAAAGTAACTTATTGTTTGTAAATGTACAAAAAATTTCCGAAAATAGACTTGAAATGTTTTCGAGAAAACTAGTTTCCTAGCCAACAAATCTTAGGTTAATAGCAAATTGAGTTTTTGAAATTTGAACATTTAATGAAAATTCGCTACCAAAACGCACTTACTGCGTCACGATTTTATTCTTACAAACATGCATCATATTTCGTTAAAAAAATACAAAAATGCAATAATATAAGTGTGTTCGAGAAAAACAATTGTAGGAATCACCAACGACTTATGGACCATCCTATGATTGTCAAAATAATTTTATAGGATGCAGCTCAAAGCACACTATAATTAAAGTATACAATTTTTCCACGTATCTTGTATAATAACAATTATATTGAGCTTTTCCAAATAAATGCGTCACCCTGTATGTATGTAAACAGATAAAAGCTGAAACTAAGCCCGGATATGAATTCTAGGAGGCTTAGTTTGCACTCATTTGAAGAGATCCTTTTAAAATTCAAAAGTCGCGGTTTCCTCATTAACGAATTTTTTCTACGAAAATTAGCTAAAAATTATAGAACGTTAACCCCTAAGCTTAATTAAAACTACTGCCGAAGCATCAGATAAAGGGTTTATTTGAAATGAAATTTCTGGAAACATTTTGGTAAAACGAAGAAGGAGGGTTAAAGCTGTAACTTAAAGGTTTGCAAAACACTCTTCTTGCGACATTTTCTTTACATAATCCGTATTTGTTTCAGGTTCTTTGCGTAAATGTTGCCAGTTTTGACGTTTCAAATCGCGACTTTGACGTTTTGAGGAAAATCCCAACTTTTTCTTTAAATACCCATAACTTTTTTTCCTTTAAACTTGCAGACCTTAATTTTAGTAAATTGGTCACTCCTTATAATATAAAGAGGCGTGCTAAATTTGGTCGCCCTTACTTTCTTATTTCCGGAGATATAATTTTTTTCCGAAAGAAAACAACATTTTCCGGGAAAACCTGGGCAGATTTCGCTGGCTAACGAACTTATCCAAGCCACTTGCAAAAGTAAAGTACTCAGAAACTTTAATCAAAATGTGCCCATTATTTTTTGAATTTTCTGTTATATATTTATATATATATATATATATATATATATATATATATATATATATATATATATATATATATATATATATATATATATATATATATATAATTAATTGAATGCTTATGGCGCATAAAAATAAAAAGAAAGCAAATACCTGAAAATGAACATTCCATGTTCTGCACAGCCATATTCTAAGTCAGGGAGTGACACAGTCAATTCTCTTGTATAACCTAATATGAGAAGTAAATAATATCAATTCAAAAGCTTTTAAGTAAAACATAGACAAACAATAAATACCTATAGCTTGAGGTCAAAGCAATGGTCAACTATATATATTTATAAGGTCAAAGCAATTGAGATCAGCCAAAGTGTAAATTTATGATCAAAGCATGAAACCGCATCGTGTATATATAATTGACATAAGTTGTGAAAAACAATATCAAAACTTCGAGTGATAATGCGATCAGAACAGCATCAATATAAAAACTATAAAGTCTGATTGCAAAACGTTTTAAAAAAGAAAAAAAAAAGGACCAGTGTAGTATTAATAATGTTTAGAAAAATGTTCATTAATTTTAGTAATCAATTTGTTACAAATAAGAGTAAGTACGATTATATGTTTGAGTATATTAAGGTAAAAAAATGTGGAATGATGAATAATTTATGAAAAATTTTTGTATTTCCACGCAGACTTTGAAGAATTTGTTTAAGATTGGTACAAAATGGTTAGATTATTGCAATTAATTAGATTAAAAAATACCGCTCGAAAGGAACATACTTTTGACTAAGGTAGACCCATTTAACATTTAATAATTAATATTTGGAAGGAAATGATTGTTTTTGAGTCATTTTGTGAATCTGTAAATATTTGAAAACGATAATTAGCAAGTTTGATTGGTAGTAATAGAAAACAAATGGGAATATCCGGAAATAAGAGGAGAACGAAGGTGAACATCGAGGAAGTAGAAGGTTTCTTAAAATCTAGGCTGTTAGCAACCACGACAAAAAGTGCATTTTAGACAATATGCCCCGAAACTTATATAGAAAGTGATAATTGAGGCAGTACCCGAGATCAGTTGCCTAGTGAATGCACCTAGAAGACCACAGAATCAGTGAAAATATCAATTTTACATCCATCCAAGCCGACGCCACACCAAGCCAAGGTAGTAAATCATAAAAAATTTAATACATTTCAGTTGAATGCAGAAAACAAGTGACAGATAACCTCAAACAAGTCAACCCAGAAGTACTAAAGGTAAAATTATTATTTGAATAAAGTAAAGACCTAAGATAAAGAAAAATTCAGAACGAAACCAAGTAGTGAGTAGAAGAACCTCCAGATCGAGCTACGAATAACCTTGGGTAAGATGAATTAAATTAATTCGTCTATTAAAACAAATATATATCTATGGAAATCTAAAAATCCAGAAGCGAGGTCGAAATGACAACCGTCTCAAATATAACCAATTGAGTGGGAAGGTGCTATCGGGGCGGCAAGGCCGCGGACGAGCCCTGAGGGAACAAAAAAAAATTGAGTGGGAATCTCTAACATAACCAATTGAGTGGGAATTTCAGCAAACCTGAGTGTAGTTTAATAATTATAATAACCATCATTGTTCAATAAATTATAAGCTCAAAAGAGATTTCAATAGTTAGAAAAAGGATCCCAAATAGGTAAATTTAATCATAAGAATAGTTTGTTCATAAATAATTCAAAATTATTTCCCAAACAAAAAAAAAAATTATGTTCTGTTTTTCTTTAAACTAACGACCTCTTTAATTTCTTTGACCAAATAAAGGTATATGTAGTTAAACGCAAAAGAACTCAGGTGAATAAAACTGTAAGGGGAATAAGCCATATATATTGAACAGTGTAATTCGTGTCAAAGAATTTTCATAAGAATCCTAAAATAAAATAATCCCTTTAGAGAGAGAGAGAGAGAGAGAGAGAGAGAGAGAGAGAGAGAGAGAGAGAGAAAGTCTTTACAGCTGCGCCAAAGATAAACGAACAAATAAAGATAAATTTTTATTGTAAATAATATAAATGAACAAAATTGTATATTAATACGAATATGCATTATAGTTCCATTGACTAACAAAAGGCGCCCAGCATTTAAACCTAAAACTATACATAAAATAATATTACTACATATAGTAATTTATTTACAAATATAATACAGTTTAAAAAATACAAAATTACATAATCAAACACTCAGAAATACATAATTAAACCATAAAATACATAAATTACTATCATTTATTAACATAATATACATTCTATATACATGAAAATACAAAAAATCAACAAATTATGTCATATTTACATAATTAAATACTATATAAAATTATACAGATATATATGTATATATATATATATATATATATATATATATATATATATATATATATATATATATATATATATATATATATATATATATATATATATATATATATAACATATGCAAATTGAAACTGGCCATGGATATGGCTTCTTGGGGGCCTAGTTCGAGTTAATATGAAGAAATCTTTTTAAAATAAAAAAGTCGGGATTTTCTCATTGGTGATTTTTTTTAAAGAAAATCACTAATAATATTTTTGTTGTTGACGTTTTCCCATAAACGCAACTTACTTTAACCAATCGTTGACTCACCTTGTACAAGTAGTAGCTTCTATGCATGGCCTTCTGTGAAATTGTAAATGACAAATAAATTAATCATAATATTATTATTATTTTCGACCAGTTGTATAAAGAGAAAAATAAAAATATAAATAGAAGTTACCTGAAATGAGACGCTTGTTAATATTCACGTTTGCGTTGTAACCCATTAAATTCACGTGATCAAAGAGAAAAGTTGAGTAGTTAAAGTAAAGGTGGGCTAGATGGCGCCCCATAAACACTGATTTGTTCGTTGGAAAGTTAAAACTTTCCGGTGTTGATAAAACGGTTGCGTGATCTAATTTGACCCGGAGTGATTTGTAAATTGACGCGACCTTTGCCCGATCTTTATATCCTCATGTATATTTCCATTAAAGGAAGCGTTCAGTATTCTTGAGGAGTGCCTGGTTCGCAGCCAGGCCTGTTAGTTGTTCTATAAAAGTAAATCCTGCAAGGACGTGCACAGCCTGCCGCCTCCCTGCTTCGGTATTCCTGCAGGATGCTCGCCCTGATACTACCCATATACTTATTTTAAAATTACATTTTATTTTGATATACTGTCTTACATCATGCTTTGCTCTTTCTAGATGTCGCTGCCATTTTTGTGCGGCATCAACAAAATTCCAAATGTACTGAGGGAAACTGGAAGCTTTGATGATGGACGTTGAGTAAAGAATCTAAATGAGTTGAACTGGAGCACTGATCTTCTGCCGCTCTCTTCTTATACCCAGAATCTTCTATAAGATTAAGTTGGAGGCGACTGGAAAGCTAATGAATGTTGAGGAGCACTTTGTAAATGAGTTGCCGCTGAATTTTAAGTATCCTACCTATAAGACTCTTAATATGAAATTTATCGTTGGATTATACGTAGGTAACTTTGTAAAATTTCAAAGTATCTTAAGTTATTGGTACGAACATTAATGTAATAATAAAAAGTGTTATGGACGCAGCTAGGGCGTTATGGTAGTGAATTTTCATACAAATGTTTTTAATAGGAAATATAATTTTTTTAAGAAAGCTTGCATCAAATTTGGTTACCAGTATAACCTATATAGGAGAAACAATGTACCATATTTCATCAAAATAACTTTATAGTTTGACAATATACAAAAAATCTTCCGAAAATAAACTTAAAATGTGCCCAAAAAATTTCCTGGTTTCCTGGCCAACGAACCTTAGGTTAATTGTAAATTAAGCTATCGAAAGAAACATTTTATGAAAAATCGCTATCATAACGCACTTGCTGAGTCCCAAATTTATTTTCTTACAAACATGCATTATCTTTCGATGGAAAATGCAAAAATTGCAATAATATAAGGGGTGTTCGATTAGGAAAAAAAATTGCATCACCAGCGACTTATGTGCCACCTGTTATTGTAAAAATAATTTTATAAGATGCAGCTCTAGACATCGTATAATTAACATATAAAAATTTTGCTCATATCTTGTATAATAATATATATATTGAGCTTTACCCTAGAAATGCGTCACCCTGTATATATAAAAACAAAACTGAAACTAACCTGGATATGGGTTCTATGGGGCCTAGCTCGCGCTCATTGAAAGAAATCTTTTCAAAATTCAAAAGTCATTAAAATTGTATCCAACTCTATGTGCAAAATTGTGATGGCCAAAAATAAATATGAATCTAAGGAGAAGAGCATGCCTACATTTGTATTACAAATGTCAGAAAACAAAATACTTATTTACATGTCACTTTGAAAGTAGATCTGACATTTATCAAAATAATTTGTCAGCTGAATATGACATGTACTGTTGCCGTGGGCTATTATGTACTATTGTATTAGGCCTTATAAGAATCTTGTTTTTTTTTTGGAGTACGAAATCTTATTTTACTGTTTAAACATTTTTCGATCCCTTAACCTGAAATGGTTTTCGTTTCATTTAACGTTGTTTCATTATAGCGTCTTTTGTGAAGTGGTGGTAATAATAAATGTATAAGTTATGGTAAGGAAAATATTATTTCAGATTTTCGTGAAAAATAATTGTTTAGCAAATTTTCGTACAAAAACATCATTTTCGTGTTATATTACTTTAATCAATTTTTATAGGTTTTAGAATCTAGAAATAATTCTGTTTTGTGTGAATTTTTTCGTTGCATACCTAAAACAAGTTTTATTTTCCTTCAATTATAAATGACAATTTGAAGTAAATTCCTATATTTTCTGTGCCCAATGTGTTAAACGGATACGAAACGGGGGAAGGTAATTCTATTTAAAGTTAAAATGACGAAGATAACTTTATTCGAGGCACGACCATTGTTTTCATATTTTTTTTAATATTAATAACATTTATAGGTAAATTAGCAGATTAGCGTATTGTTCGTTTTTTGGAAAAAAAATTCAGAAACATGCTTAGAGGAACCCCTTTATGCATTAACCATCGGACAAATGCTGTGATCTCAACTCCACAATACAGTTAAGAGACCTAAAGTAAATTTGAGGTTCTGTGCAAGGTAAACATGCTACAGCGGAGCTATAAATGCAAACTGTAAAAAACCAACCTTACAGATGTCCATTGAAAGGAGAAACTACTTAACAACACCGTTTTTCCATTAAAAAAAATCCACTTTGCCCAATTGAAAAAAAAAACGCCAAATAATAAGCGTAATCTGATTCCTTAAAATTAAATAAATAACTGAAACTGCTACCAAAGCATCACATAAAGTGTCTATTTTAAATTAATTTTCTGCAAATAATTTAAGAAAATAAAGAACAATGAAGATTGTAAGTGAAACTAAAGGCTTTTTAACTTCTTACGACATATATGCTGCATAGCCGTTCAAGTAGGTTCTCTATCTAGAACATGTCAATTTGACGTTTTAAATCGGACTTTTTTTGACATTTTAAGAATGAAAACTTAAAAGCTTATAACTTTATTTTATTTTAATGTAGTGATTCAAATTTTGTTGCATGTTTTCTTTTAATGATATAAACCCTCGCAGCCAATATGGTTGCCACAACTTTGTTATTTCCGGAGATATAAAAATTTTCCCAAAGAAAACGCAAAATTTTCCGGGAAAAACTAGTCCGATTTTCCTGGCTAACGAACTTATCCAAGTTACTTGCGAAAGAAAGGTACTCACCAAATTTTATCAAAATCGGCGCATTATTTTTTGAGTTATCGGTGTGAAACATAAATATATATATATATATATATATATATATATATATATATATATATATATATATATATATATATATATATATATATATATATATATATATATATATATATATATATATATATATATATATATATATATATATATATATATACATAAACATATAAAGTCTGAAACCGACCTCGGATTTGGGTTCCAGGGGTCCCAAATAGCGCTCATTTGAAGAATTTTTTTCAAAATTCAAAAGTCGCGATCTCCGCATTAGTGAATTTTTTAAAGAAAATTAACTAAAAATATTTGGGACGCGGCAAATGCGATATTGCAGTCAATTTTCATAAGAATAATATATATTATAGTGATTTAGCATTATATTAAAAGTTATAAAACGTTACGTTATTTAATTAGGAACAGTAAAAATAGGGTAAAGAAGGGCAAGCAAAAACATGACCTCGAACATAAATATTTATACATTAATTTGGATACAGAACTCAAACTAAACAGTTGATAAACAGAAAATGCACTCAACAAAAAATACGCTAGAAAGCGGAACATAAAAAGATTCCTGTGGTTCATGCATTGAGGGTAATTGTATGCATGCAGAACGGGAATGAGAACCCCTAGGACGAAGAGGGTTTCTGCCCCCTTACCCAAAAACACGGGGGGTTCTCCTTTCCCTTGTGCAAGCATAAAACTACCTTCAACGCATCAAGCACAAGAAAAATTTCTTGGGTGAAACCCCCAAGAAAGTTACTGGACCTGGGTGTTGTGCGGGGCAGACATGGTTTAAAGGAAGTATTGCTGCAAAATGTGAAAAACGCATATTTTCAAAGTCCAACTAAATATTTTGTTTAGATGTTTCCGCTCAGATTTCCTCGCAAGCAACCCTATCAATTCTTGGTCCCTTAAGTTTCTTAGGGGTTGTTTGCATCAAATTTGCCTTGTGGCTTGTGCATTTAAGGGGGGTTCTCAGCATGTTTCTGAAAAAAAATTATAAAATCCCTTCTTACAGTAAACTGTAAATTTGCCGAAATCAGATTCCACATTGTCGTCACAGATAATATCGAATACAGCTCCGTTTATATTTTTATATTATATATATATATATATATATATATATATATATATATATATATATATATATATATATATATATATATATATATATATATATATATATATATATATATATATATATATATATATATATATATATATAACAACAAGATAGGTAAGTATAATAAAAGGTCGGGACGCAGCAAGTGCGTTATGGTAGTGAATTTTCATTAAAATATTTTTTAATAGCAAATATATGTGTTTTTTTTTAAGAAAGCAGGCATCAATTTTGGTTACCAGTATAACCTATATAGTAAAAAACGATGTGCCATGTTTCATTAAAATAACTTTATTGTTTGAAATGTACAAAAATTTTCGAAAATAAATTTAAAGTGTTCCAGAAAAAACTGGTTTCTTTGTCAACCTTATAGGTTAACAACAAATTGAGCTATTCAAATATGAAGCATTTGATCAAAATTCGCTACCATAACGGACTTACTGCGTCCAGAATTTCTTTTCTTACAAACATGCATTATATTTCGATGAAAAATGCAAAAATGCAATAACATAAGGCGTTTTTGATTTAAAAAAAAAGAAAATTTGTATTACCAACGACTTAATGGGCCAGCCTGTGATTGTAGAAATAATTTTTTAAGATGTAGCTCAAGACACCCTATAATTAATATATACAAATTTTTTCGTATGTTGTATAATAACAGATATATTGAGCTTTATTGATTTTTTACGAAAATTCTACAAAAATCATATACCATTAAACGATAAACTCTATAGCTAAGACTACTGCCAAGCATCAGAGAAAGGATCTATTTGAAATGAATTTTCTGAAAATATTTTATTAAAATGAAGGACAATGACGGTTGAAACTAAGACTTCATGGTTTGTAAAACATTTTTCTTGAGACATTTTATTTCCATAGCCCGTATTAGATTCAAGTTCTTTGCCTAAATGTTGCCAATGTTGACATTTTAAATCGCAACTTTGACGTTTTGAGGAAAACCCCAATTTATTTTTCTTTAAATGCGTATAACTTTTTTGTCTCTTGACCTATAGACCTAAATTTTGGTAGATAACTTACGTATAAGGATGTAAACCCGTGTACCAAATTGGTAATTGGTAAAATGGTTGCCTTTACGTTGTTAACTCAAGAGATATAAATTTTTTTCGAAAGAAAATATAAAATTTTCCGGGAAAACCTGGGCCGATTTTCCTGGCTAACGAACTTATCCAAGCCATTTGTAAAAGGAAGGTATTCACCAAATTTAATTACAATCGGCCTATTATTTTTTGAGTTATCGGTGTGATACATATATATATATATATATATATATATATATATATATATATATATATATATATATATATATATATATATATATATACATATATATATATATATATATATATATATATATATATATATATATATATGTATATATATATATATATATATATATATATATATATATATATATATATATATATATATATATATATATATATATATATATATATGTATCACACCGATAACTCAAAAAATAATAGGCCGATTGTAATTAAATTTTTTTAAAGAAAATTCACTAAAAGAGGTCGCTTAATTACCATTGGTGCTACACTAACTAAAAAGTAGAAAAGACATTTAAATCGTGTCTGTGTGCACACAAAAATTAGTAAAAATCATTTATAAAATCTAATAAAAAACTACACTTTTATGATATTATTTTAAATAAACCAATACGAATACGTTTCGCGCCTATTTCGTAATTCGCGAGTGTATGAATCTAGCTGTTGTCCAAGACTACACTGAAATCTAGTCGACGTCGAAAGCACGCACCTTTAAAATTAAGCTCGATAAGCTTGGACGCTTAACAAACGTAGGTATGTCTAATTTTAAGCGAGAGACTGTACAGTTTGAAACCTACAATATGAGAAATAAGTTTTAAAGTGCTACACAGCAAACTAACTAAAAAACTAACTAGCGAAATCATCGATAATAAAAATGATGGATCTAGTAACTTATCTATGAGTATCGTTCTCATTTTGTGAGCAGGTTTTGATACTTGCAAAGAACATTGTCGCATGCTTAAATTTAGCGCTTTTGAAAGCAAACATTGTCCCGGTATTATAAAAGAAATGGGTCAAGTCTGACAATTTACAAAATTGTTAGTTAATTGTACACATGTCTCCATCCAAGACATTTTGTGTTAACTAGAGCTCTTGTGACAACATACTACCTGGTTCCGCACCGAGATGGCGTCCCTGTCGTACGATTCACAATGTTCTACGACATCTTCCAATAATACTTATAACTTTCATTGTTTAGATTTTTATCCACCATTTATTTAAATACCATAGCAGTACAGGTAACATCATCTGTCTTTGTCCAACATTGCGTATATTGCATTAGAGGATTTGAGGTGATGTCGTGGATTAATTTAATTTTAATGTCGAATAGCTTTATTTTTCTTTGATTAAAAACTTGAAAATTGGTACACAACTATGCTTGTCTACGTTCTTTTAAGTAAATTTTACTCTGAATTACTTAAATAATTTGAGAGATATTGCGTTTTAAAAAAAAAATTATTTTTTTGTTACGAACAGTTGGGTGTTAAGATCTGAGAAAAGAACTCATCCAAGCCATTAACAAAATAAGAGTAATTCCCAAAAATGGTCCAAATCATTGAAGTGGTGTTTTTTGAGTTATCGGTTGGATACATCATACACACACACACACACACACACACAAATATATATATATATATATATATATATATATATATATATATATATATATATATATATATATATATATATATATATATATGTTCAGAAAGATTTCCGCGGTCTTTAATGTGAGACATACTTGGTTCTCGGTTTGAACCGTGTCCAGAATTTATGAAAACTCGACGTTTCGGCTCCTGTTTTGGAGCCATTTTCAAGAGGTAAATGACATATGTAAGGACACTCTAAGGCCTCAATCTGCCTATTCCTTAGAGCGGTGGACAAAGGTGGGTTGGGTTGGTTTCAAGAGGTAAAGGAAATATGTAAGTACACTCTAAGGCCTCAATCTGCCTACTCCTTAGAGCGGTGGACAAAGGTGGGTTGGGTTGTTGTAGCTCGATTACGGGGCCTCAATCTGCCTACGCCCCAAATCTCGCCGGAGATCGTCTGTGAGGTCTCAGTGTGTTCAACCCTAGGCCTCAGAGAGATCTGGCAGTTCGTTGCAAGTCCTGCCTTATATATGTCGTTCCGTCTACCTGCTTCGTTGTCAGTGAAAGTAGTAGGGTCAAGATCAATTAAGTAGGGGGCTTTGGTCATGGTACTTAGAGAATCAGGTGGATTAAGAGGGTCACCGGCATTTGTTGAGACAGATAATGGGGAAATAAAATAATAGGTGGAACTGTGTGTAAAACGAAAACAAGCACAGAGAGGAACCCTCTATAATTAATTACTTGTTGTTCCCCTGAATTGGTGAGATCGTTCTATACTAAATACAGATGATGCTACCAAGCAGCTAAACCGGTTGCCGAGAACAAAGCTAACACTGGTGAAGACAGATAAGTCTCTATATCTGTATTTACTATACAAAAATCATTGGCTCACGCAAGCAACTCTTAATATCTTGCGGCATATTTATTTACAATGAGCAAAAATAATTACTATAAAACTAGTAAACTTATTATTTGATAACAGGGCTGTTATTTATTTAAACGAAGTTAATGTAGACGCATTTCTTGAAAAATAAATAATTTTATTTGTACTTTTACACATCAAATCCTAACTTAGTTTCCCTCAGGGTTACCCAACCAGGGGTAGTTCTTTGGGCATGCTACACACGAGACCATTTTGGGATTCTCTCCGTCATCGGTTTTGTAGGTGCAGGTTTGTGGTTTTGTGCAAATGTTTCTGCGTGGTTTACTGCTTGGTTTAAACTTATCAGCCGTAACTGGATTTTGCATCCATTCAACTATATCACTTTGAGAAACCAAAAAGACATCTTGCTTTTTATTAAGTCTGTCCAAGAAAATCTTCATGCCTTCCAAACTGTGTTCTACGTCGTCGAACCAAGAGGCATCAGCAAGTAAAGTCACAGGAGCTTTCTTGTCGTTGTAGGAGGCATCTACTTGTTCCATCAGCCAATCTGCTATTTCGTTGGCAGTACCACTGAAATAAAATAAATATAATAATAATAACACTACAGGAGACAAGTCACATTACAAAGTCTTAGACTTGTGTGGGGGAGTTCACACAAGTTTATTGTCAAAGGACACCACGCACAACTCACTATAGGGTGGTATTTCGCGATGAGTGACCCGATTATGTAAAATCAGGACTTAAAGCCGCAAACGGCTCTACAGATTATCATTATTTTGAATCTATTACGGTTTTTTGATAAAAAATTATTTTTAGAAATTCTGACAACTGGTTGACGTTTACAAAATGTGTTGTAACTCCTTTCTACAATTAGATAGAAACTTTAAATCTACTTAGGTTTGAAGCTTTAAGATACCTCTATCAGGGTTATTCTTTAAAATCAAAATGTCTTCCCGAAAATAATATAAATCTACACTTTTTAGCAAGAGTTAAAAATGTAAAAAAATCATTTCTTTAATAAAAATAATCTATTTTTCGCTACATAATCGAATTGGCGATTAAAATTACTACAAAATAGTATTACATAAGACTATATCTAAATAAAATCGTTTGAGTTATTTCCAAAATACAGAACATTTTAATTTTTTACACATTATGGCGAAAAAGCTATGAATGGTTGCTATAGATCCGGGAAATATTTTTTAGAAGCAAACCTATATTGTTATGTAATATTTAAAAAAACCAGCGCTAGTAGCGAAGTCTGGTATAACAGAAAAAGCAAAAAAATCTAAGAATAGTTTTGTTAAAAGGAATGAAATGTAAGTAATATGAAAAATTGTATTCTGGCCACAACTCCATACATTTCTAATGACCAATCTCGCTAAGACACCTTGTATATATAACCGACCAACTACGGACACTCAAGAAAACTAACAGAAATAAAAAAACTAGTTGGTAAAAAATGACGTGACCCGCTCAGTCGGCCAAAAGACCATATGGTTACCAGGAACGACTTTGGAAAAGACGTTAACATAGAGATCCCCTACAGAGAAGATTGGAATATAAACTTGGTACTAAGATAGCATGAGACGCCAGTGTACATAGATGCCCCAGTAACTTAGGGGGGCATAAGCGTGGGTATCAACCCGGGACGCTTGGAATCCAAGAGTCATATAGACAAAAGGATGAGATGCAGCGTCCCTCAGCCAGATCTATTCGCAATAAAGAAGGCAACGAGACTAATTTAGGTAAATTACAGAACCCCAGAGGATGCCGCGATCTGTTCAGATAGAAAAGTTGCAAGTGAGATCAAAAAAAGTGAAGAGCTGCCAAGAAGGACTATCCTGGATTTGAAACGGCAAGGTTAGCCTGCGCTGGGTACCAGCCACAGAAATGTGGAATGAAACATAAAACCAAATGAAAATGCGAAGCTAGAAGCAGAGAAAGATAGTGCGACGGCGATGAGCTCTCCACTCTTAGCGATTTGTTTTAAAGATATTTTGAATTAATTTTTTTTATTTAAATTCACCTGCAGCTTGTAAATGTCGTTATTTTACCGATTATTAAACTTAGAGACTCCAATTTGGCAAGTTGCTCGTCCATAGATGACATCACATTGTTGTAATATAAACAAGGTGTTTATTTATACAGACCATTCGTAAATAGCGATTAAAATTGGGCACATTCTAAGTCCGAAATATCATTGTTTTCTTTAGCTTCAACTTTTGTTAAGTGTGTGTGTGATGACCACTGTATGGCCTCGGAAGCCAGGTCCATTAGCCACAAACTGTTGCATTAGACAGACGAGATGAAATCAGAGCGCCAATTTAGTGAATATATCAGTCTTTTGTTAAGTACTCAATATGTTAAAAACTGCCAGTTTTTATATTATTCACATTTATATTCACATACCATGATTTATAAGAGCAACACGAAGTAAAATAGTAGGCCATTGAGAAATACGTAAAGATTTATGACTTGAAGAATATTAATGAAATAAATAAATTTTCATATACAACCTTAGTTTCTGAATAAAAAATAATGCATCAAATTATAGACCATACAAACATTTATTACAGGAATTTCACGGTGTAGAATTTAACAATCGAATACAAAAAAATTGAAAAGAAAGCTACAAAAATGTTTGAGTGTTAAACAATGAAATATAAAAACAGTAGGTACGAATATTACCTACTTACAGCAAATGCTCCGTCGTATCTCCAGAAATGTCAATGCTGTAATCGATATTCAAAGGATCAAGTTAATTTTCTCAACATATTAACATCGATGCTTCGGAAGGCCTCTATGATTTTGCCTTTCATTTCTTTCTTGGTAGACGGCTGCGATGCGTATACAAAATTTTTGGCATGACCTTACAAGAAGAAAGCGATTTTGATGAGATGAATCATCCTGGTGAGAGACAATCAAAACGATTGCGGCATTGACAGAATTCTTGGGCCCAAGATAGATAGTAATAAACCCAAGAAAATGCTGAACTACAAGAAAAACCTGATCTGCATAGCCAAAGGGGTCATCACAGGAAACTGTACTGTTGGGGTGAATCTCCAAAGGTGGAAAATCACAAATGATAACTACTGCAGGAGATGGAACGAGGAGAAGGAATCGATGGAGCATTTGCTGTGCCGGTGCCTAACCCTGGTAAACCGTCGCCCTCAGACAATGGGACGAGGACTCATGAAACAACTAGAAGAAGCGACAAAAGTTAATATGGATAGCACGATGAGTTTTGCTTCAAACTAAGGTTTTAAAAGAGAGGTGATAGGTTTAATTCCACCACTAGGGTGTCGAAATGGGCTTGAGATCTTAAAGTAAAAGGTCAGCATTGATGACAACACCTTTTAACTTAACTTAACTTATATATGTATATATATATATATATATATATATATATATATATATATATATATATATATATATATATATATATATATATATATATATATATATATATTGTTGAATATATGACAAACGCTATCTATGTAGGCAATGGCAAGTTACCCACACATGTCTATGAAGTAGTTACTTTCGTTAGTAGTTAATTTTGTCTATAGTCAGTTGGTTTTCGGTTTGACAAGTAGAAAAATAGCGTGCAATAATGTGCCGGTAATCATTGACGTTTTCTAGAAGATGTGTCGTATTAATTTCCTTTTTAAAAGTAAGAATGAACCTTTTGTTTTTGTATGAACCGTGCGTAAAATAAAAACTTTTAAGAAAAGGAAAAATAGTGTAATTAAACCAATCCCCGAAACTAAAACCTAACAGGTTATGGGCCCAGTTTACGTTGGATTCGGGGTGTAAGTGATTATTTTTCGCGTGGAAGAAGTTCGCCAAGTGCATAAAAACATTAAAAAACCGAAAAACAAAATGGCTGACCAAAAACTTCGTTGAAAGTAACAGGAGATAATTGGCCCGTGTGGAAATTCCAGACCAGTATTATTTTAAAAGGGCGAGGTCTTTTAGACATTGTTAATGGCCAAAGAATCAAACCAGGTCCAGGAGAAGATTTGAATAAATGGTATAAAGATGATGCCAAAGCACAGGAATTGTTGGTAACTCGGATGGAAGAAAGTCCTCTAACACATTTACTTTCATGTGAGTCATCGAGAGAAATGTGGAATAAATTAAAAACAGTATATGACAAAGAGTCTGTAGTAAGTGTCCATCTACTCCAGCAAAGATTTTTTCTGTTGAACTTTGATTTCTCAGTGAGTACATTTATATCCAAAATCGAGGAAATTAAAACAACATTGAAAGCTACAGGTGAGACTATGTCAGAGAAAATGATAATGACCAAAATTTTGATGACTCTGCCGGAGCAGTTCAAACATTTTAGGTCTGCATGGGAATCTGTGCCAATAGAAAACCAAACACTAGAAGAATTAACGTCAAGGTTGCTACTGGAGGAGGAAAGATGCAAATCTGTGGAAAACACAACAGCACTAGCTGCGAAAACCAAGCCTCAGAAAAATGAATGTAAAAAATGTTATATTTGTTCAAAAATAGGACACATAGCTAAAAATTGCTATTTTCGTCATAAGAAATCGAAGCAGACTGAACAAGTAGCACGTAAATTTTGCAATTATTGCAAAAAACCAGGACATTTATTCGAGGTATGTTGGATAAGAAAAAATAAAGAAGGTAACTCAAGTAAAAATTCAGACAGGGAAGGAGAAGATACAAATGCGTTCATGGTTCATTCAGTGGGCATAAAATCAAGTGACTGGTGTCTAGACTCAGGAGCAAGTGAACACATGTCATGGGACAAGGATCTGTTTGACCAAATATACAGAATAAAAACTCCTAAAATGGTTCAAGTAGGAAGCGGTCAAAAACTAGAGGTAAGAGGCTATGGAAAAATATCTTTGGCGGCATATATTGGGGAGAGATATATTAAAACTTCATTGTCAAATGTATTATATGTACCAGATCTAAAACTTAATTTATTTTCTGCTGGGTGTGCTCTGGACAATGGCTATTACATGTCATCAAATAAGTCATTATGCCAGTTTTTTGATAAAAAGGGTAATGTAAGAGCTCAAGCATTGAGGCAAAATAAATTATTTACTATGCTTTTCAGTCAAGAGCAAAATGTGGGGTATAGTGCCAAGATATGCTTAAAAGAACTAAATGAAAATGACCCACTAGTTGACCTTGTTAGTGATTGCATGAAAGTAAAGAACATAGAAAGTTTAAAAGAATGGAATTGTAAATTGGCTCACCAGAATATCTCATATGTCAAAGATTTTTTAAGAAAAATGAATGTAGATTATGTTGATGTAGAAGATTTTGCTTGTGAACAGTGCCTTGCTGGCAAACAACACAGAGCAAGTTTTGAAAATAGTAAGTCACGAGCCACAGAAACACTAGAGGTAGTCCATGCTGATGTATGTGGACCAATGGAAACACCTTCACTGGGTGGTGCTCGATACCTATTACTTTTCAAGGATGACTATTCCTCTTATAGAACTGTTTATTTCCTAAAACAAAAATCTGCGGTGCCTAAACTGATTGAACAATTTATATCCATGGCTGAAAGGCAAACAGAAACAAAAATGAAAGTTCTGAGAACAGACAATGGCCTAGAGTTTGTGAATAAAGAGGTAACAGAGATTTTACAGAGAAAAGGAATATGCCATCAACGTACAGTGGTATATACACCTCAACAAAACGGTAGAGCTAGAGGGAAAATCGCACGTTAGTAGAAGCAGCCAGAACTTTGATCAATTCTAACAAAACTTTTGGAAAAATTTTTTGGGCAGAAGCAATAAATAATGTCTCATACACATTAAATCGTACAGGCCCAACCCTTAACAAAACAAAAACTCCTTACGAACTGTGGTATAAAAAGGAATATAAAATGGAAAATTTCAATGTATTTGGAACTAGAGTGTCCATACTTGTGCCAAAGGAAAATATATTGAAGTGGGATCCTAAAAATAAACAGGGATATTTTCTTGGATATGGAGAAAACGTGAAAGGGTTCAGGGTGTATATTCCTGAAAACAACAAAGTAGAAAACCATAGAGATATAATTTTCCTACCAGAAAAGAGTCCAGAAGTGGAAGAAGTAAACGAAGTTTTAAACTTGGAAGAAAAATATGAATCCCAGACTGAAGCCACACAAAATGAGGAAGCTAATGACTCAATAAATGAACATGAAATGGACATTTACAGTAATGAGAGTTCAGGATCTGAAGAAAATGAAGTTGATAATGATATAAATGAAGAAATGGTGAATGCTAGATACAACCTAAGAAGAAATTTAAGAAGAAATCCTAGATACTTTGATTATGAAATGGATTTGGACAAAATCTTGATTGCATCGAGTGAGGACAATGATGAACCTGTGTGCTATGAAGAAGCTGTGACTAGTGGTACAGCGAATAAGTGGCAAAAGGCAATGGAGGAAGAAATACAGAATTTGGAAGAAAATGAAACATGGGTGATAGTGAGTGAAAGTGAAATTAAAAGGCCTGTCATTGAGTGCAAGTTATAAAAGGAAGAAAGATGAGTTTGGCAATGTAACAAAATACAAAGCTAGATTAGTTGCAAGGGGCTTTCAGCAAACAAATTTGTATAATAGTGATATTTACAGCCCTGTAGCAAAGCTTCCCTCTGTGAGTATTTTCTTAGCAATTTGTAATAATTTCAGTTTCAAAATATATTAGTTTGATGTATGTAGTGCTTTCCTAAATGGAGATATAGATGATGATGTCTGCATATTATTACCTAAAGGGTTTAGTGAAAATGAAGGAAAATATACTAGGCTAAGAAAGTCCTTATATGGCTTAAGATCCTCACCAAAAAGTTGGTATAAAAAATTTAACAACCTGATGATATCTTTAAAATTTGAACGGTCACAAAATGAATATTGTATTTACTTTAGAATCACAAATGTTTCAAAAATATTTATATTAATCTATGTCGATGACTTATTAATTGCTGGGTCTAATGAAAAAGAAGTAGATGAAATTAAAAATATTTTGAAGCAAAATTTTAAAATGAAAGATTTGGGAGGCATAAGACATTTCTTGGGTATGCTCATTACACAAGTTTTACATAAAAATGAAATTACCATAAATCAAACTGTATATGTCAAAAATATGTTAAAATCTTTTGAAATAGAAGATTGTAAAAATTGCAATACCCCTATGGAAACGAATTTCAGACATGATGAACTCAAACGGGAAAAATCAGAAAATCACGATATAGAAAACAAATGTAGAAAAGCAATAGGATCTTTAATGTATGCTATGTTATGCTCACCACCAGACTTGTGTATTTCAGTAAGTATCTTGAGTAGGTATCAGTCAACATCTACTTTACAGCTTTGGCAAGCAATAAAAAGAGTTTTTAGGTATTTACATAAAACACAAAATGTTAGTTTAGTTTTTAGAAAAACTTACGTTAAAAATGTAATCGAGGGCTATGCTGATGCTGACTGGGCTGGAGACAGAACCGACAGAAAATCTACTTCGGGTTACTTATTTAAAATTTTTGGTTGCACAGTGAGTTGGTGTTCTAAAAAACAACCCTCTGTGGCTCTATCTTCCACTGAGGCAGAATATATTGCATTAAGTTTAGCTATAAGTGAAGCCTGCTGGCTAAGAAATTTGATTTTTGATCTTAAAATTGTCAATGATAATATTTTGAGTGTTGTAATTCATGAGGACAATCAGTCTGCCATTAAAGTATGTAAGAACCCAGAGTTTCACAAGAGACTGAAACACATAGATATTCGATATCATTTTATTCGAGATAAAGTCAATGATAAAGTAGTTTCATTAAAGTACATTCCAACAAAGCTGCAAATCGCAGATTTCTTCACGAAACCTTTATCTCTGACTTCATTTGAAAGTTTTGTTGTTACATGTGGTTTAGTTTAAGATTATTTTTGCATAATTAGGGAAATTTGCCATTGAGGGGTAGTGTTGAATATATGACAAACGCCATCTATGTAGGCAATGGCAAGTTACCCACACATGTCTATGAAGTAGTTACTTTCGTAAGTAGTTAATTTTGTCTATAGTCAGTTAGTTTTTGGTTTGACAAGTAGAAAAATAGCGTGCAATAATGTGCCGGTAATCATTGGCGTCTTCTAGAAGATGTGTCGTATTAATTTCCTTTTAAAAAGTAAGAATGAACCTTTTGTTTTTGTATGAACCGTGCGTAAAATAAAAACCTTTAAGAAAAGGAAAAATAGTGTAATTAAACCAATCCCCGAAACTAAAACCTAACATATATATATATATATATATATATATATATATATATATATATATATATATATATATATATATATATATATATATATATACTTTCGTTTAAAGATTTACTACGTTAAACCTTACATGTCTACCAAACTGTATTTTCCTTACCTGATTTCACAACCATAGATTTCATGGCAGTATTTGTCGTCTTTTCCAATAATGTCAATTATGGGATTGACCCAGAATCCTGGGAATGGTTCATTTGGGCATTCTGCCGTGGCTGTGCATAATTCAGTTGACATATAATCTAAAGTGTATGGGAACAACCTTTGTGATGGAGGAGTTGGCCATGAGTTGTCGTAAATCAAACCACTTTTGACGTAAGCTTCAAATGTGGTATTTGCGTTGAACTGCAATTGTGGCGATCTCACGCCTTTTATCTGTTTGTTCGGGATCCTGGCGAATTTACTGATAATGTCTCGTTGACCAGAGAATTCGTTGACCAGAGTGTCAAGCGTTTCTTCTCTCCAGTATGTCTGTCTGTGGTCCTTGCTAAAAAACGTTTATATGTCATTATTTTCGTTTATATAAATACTAAATTGATAGAGACACTTGAAGAAAATATATAAGGAGTTTTTAAAAACCATATGCTGAAAAATCAGTCCAGTGTTAAATAGAGAACTTAAAATTTTTGATTGGCTTTTAGTGACACATCTGGTTTAAATGGAAATAGCTAAATCTACCCGACAAAACTTTGCAGGAAATTTAGTTGTCACTTATTAACTTACGTGATTGAGTGTACACCTATTTCATATCCCAGACTGTACAATTCAGCAACTAAACTGTAGTCTGTATATTTGTGTGGTACAAAGAAAGTGGCACTAGCATTAGATCCATCAGCGTTTTTCCTGTCTTTTAACAAAGGTATCCACACCTTATCGAAATATTTCTGGACAATAGCCTCGTTAAACGTGAGCGATATTAGCTGCAAAAAAATTATTAATCAGTTATTTTCAGATACAGGCCTTAAAGCGTTTTAATAAATAACTTAGTTTCATAGTTGGTTAGATTCTACAGGTGTGCCAATTAAAACTTCCCAACTGAAAAATATCGGAATTAAAGAAAAAGTAAAGAAAAAGTCCAGATACTTCGACTTGGTTTTCAAGGGGGACACAGAATGCCGCAAGTTTTGGTATCTTTTCACCCATTCCTTAGTAACGAGCGTAAAGTACCCCTAAATATTAAATGGCACCCTATGTTGAGTGACACTTCATTTTAAAACTGTCTCAATTATGCTCACGAGAACATACGACTATCTTAACTTTGGTATGGATATGGCAATAAAATTATGAATTAAAGAATAAGACAAAATATAAATGAATCAAAGAATGTTATTTAATTAAACTTCAAATTGTATTTCCTTCACGACAGAACATTTCGAAGCATTTCAGGCGTTATCTGAGGACAGCAATTTGCCGACTAAGTTTCTCAAGTGAGTTTGATCGTGTTACATAAATTTTTAACTGCAAGTGTCCTTATAGAAAAAATTCGGAGGGTGTTAAATCTGGCGACATGGGAGGTCACTCAATTGAACCATTGCGTCCTATCCAGTGAATGGAAAAATTCTGATGAAGAAAATCACTCAAAGCTACGGAAAAGTGTTGTGGAGCACGATCCCTCTGAAACCACACATTACCTTCTACCAAAGCGTCGTCATTTTCAAATACTTCCACAATCGTTGCGTTTTCAGCAGATTTGGATGCACGTTTCTATCCAGATTGTCCGGTAGGAAGAAATGCGCTATAAGGGGGTCTCCCTGTATGCCCGCCCAAACATTCAAATTTCCCGGATGCTGCCTATCAGTTTCACGAAAAATTATTGGATTTTCCTCACTCCAATAGCGGAAATTATGGTGGTTGACTTGGCCAGTCAATTGGTACGTACATCCATCGGTAAAACAGATTGAGTACAAAAAGGTTGGATTCCTGCTGGTACAATCACTCATTTCTTCACAGAATTGCACGCGGCGATAGGAATCGTCTCCAAGTTCCTGTACCAAATTAATTTTTGTATGGGTTCGTTATCCTTAAATATAGCTGTCTCAGAATAAACAGTGAGATAAATACTCACAAAGTACTTATAATAGGTACTTTTGTGTGAGTCTACACAATTCATAACATGCTGTCATCTAAAATTCAGCCTCCCGAGAAAATAAAGACCCGCAGAGCACCCGGATAATCTACTGCACTTCCCGTAACTGCAGCCCACCGCCTCGTGTACACTATCATGGACAGTTATTTAAACGGCTATATGCTACCACCAATGTAATTACTTTCTCATTCACACGCACACACACATACACAGGCAAAGGGCACACCAGTCACAGAATAACAAAATATCACTAATTAAAAGAGAAAGGGTCATATAGATAAAACTGTGGACGGATCATAAATGTAAGCAGAACAAGAAAAATATATATAAAAAAAAATTAGTGTGTGTGTGCTTCGCCGCCCTCAATGCATAAACAAGAACAATGTAAACAAGAAAAATTCCTTTGGAGCAACCCCTAAGAAAGTTTCGGAACCTGCGGTGAATATAGAGGTTCTGCGCGCGGTAAACAGGATTTATAGCTGCAAAATAGGATAAAGGCAGCTTATAGAGGTCCAACTGTTTCTTTCGCACTTTTCGCTCACATTTCCTTTTTATATTCTTCCCCGCCCAGCACTTCTATTCGCTCCTGGCCCCGTAACTTTCTTGTGGGCTGTTTGCAAGAAATTCTTCTTGTGGTTTGGGCATCCAGAAGGGGGTCTAAGCATGTTTCTGAAAAGATTTTTCTAAACACCCTCCATGAGCTAATTTGCCAATTTGCCAAAAATTAAATTTTTATTTACAAACGGAAGGCATCTATAAAATTATAGGTGGCAGGTAAGTATTTTTTCATATTAATCGCTTGAATGATCGGTTTTAATGAAGTCAATCGAACCAGTTTCTGCAAATAAAATGAAAAAAAAAGGTTTTTTAAAACAAATTTGTAATTATCTGTAAAGCTCATGTGTTTAGTTTTTAAAATGTAGTACCCACGCTGCTTTTATATAGGTTTTCTTTATATAAAAACTGAAGATTCTAATTTAATGGGAAATTAAGTTATCACCATTTGGAATATTTTAATGAAAATTCGCTACCATAACGCACTTCAACTCTTTTTAACACTTATTTATTATTGTTGTATCCATACTTTTTGAAAATGAAATAAATATAAACAATGCAAAATTTCGAAATTAAAATTTTAGTAATTTAACCCAAATATCTGTTTATATACCTAATTTAAACTAGGGATGTATGTATTTTATATTATGTAGTACTAATTACTTCAAATCTTCCACGGACTGCATGAAGAGTTAAAGCTAAAAGCAAACAATAGGTAGGTACCTACCCATATATTATAACTCCTTACTATATTAGTTTGAGGTAGGTATATTTCTTCTCGATATAATTTTGTTTCACTTTGGTAATACCTACCAGGGAATTCTGTATAGAGTTCACTAGGTAATACATACAATATCTATAATCTACATGCAGTTTGTCTATAACTTTTATATTTGTTTTGTTGGATGTTACAGTCATAATTTACTATTACAGTCGACGGCCGAGGGCATTGTTAAGGTTAACTTAATTATTCACGTTTTATTTGTATTAACCTTAGAATATAGGTACCTAGTTGTTTTATACTACGATGCGCAGAGCATGCACGCCTCTCTGCGACAAATAGCTACGTGTGGTTTTAAATACCGTGAACGTGAAGAATGGAATACTTAATATTTATGCATAATAAAGCGTAGTTCTAGATTGCTCTCAAACAAATTGAATCACTCAATAATTTTTTTATTTATTAGTATACATTCGCTTTTAGACGTAAACATTGCCCCGGTATTAGAGGAAAAAAATGATCCAAGGCTGACAATTTGCGAAATTGTTAGTTGGTTATACATTGTATACAGTCTTTATCTATAAAATTTTGTGTAAACTGGAGCTGTCGTGACAAAATACTACCTGGTTCCGAACCGAGACGGCCGGCGTCCCTGTCATGTGTCTCACAATGTTCTCCATTGACATGTTGCAATAACTTCCATTGTTTAGAGTTTTATCTACGATTTATGTAAATAGCATAGCAGTACAGTATAGTACATACATTAAAGGTGTTTATTCGCATAATACATGGAAGAATGAGAAGTCGCTAGGCACCCGGGAAGCACTTTTTGTCCTAAATATACTTCTTCAAAAGTGTCGTGACCAAGGCAAGGATATTTATGTATGTTTCATAGACTATGAACTTCGATAAGGTTCAGCATGAAACATGAGAGTTACCCAATTCAAATACCTTGGTTGTTATATCACAGAACATCTAGACCCTGATAAAGAGATAAAGTGCAGAATTGAAACAGCGCGATCAACTTTAATTAGAATGAAATCATTTTTCTCTAACGACAACTTAAATGTAAGATTGCGTCAAAGAATGATCAAATGTTATATTTGGTGCGTGTTGTTGTATGGAGCTAAGACCTGGACTCTGAGGGCTGCTACGATAAGTCGACTGGAAGCGTTTGAGATGTGGTTGCACAGAAGAATGCTTAGAATACCCTGGATAGACCAACGAAGACAGTCAGACTGGACAGACCAACGAAGCTGTATTAAATAGAGCGCATGCCGTCCGTGAATTATTTGTCACTATTAAGGTGCAAAAGATATCATACCTGGGACATGTTCTTAGAGGAAACCGATACAAGGTGCACCAGCTTATAATGAAAGGTAAAATCGAAGGCAGCCGAGGAATTGGAAGGAAACAGATGTCATGGCTAAAGAACATTCGCGATTGGACTGGAATACGCAGTGCCGAACAACTATTCAGATTAGCCGAAAACCGCGAACAACTCGCCAATGTAACTGCCAACGTTAGGGGGACCTGATATGGAACCGAAAGAAAAAGAAGCAGTACAGATAACGTCATCTGTCGTTGCCCAACATTGTAGATATTGTATTACAGAATCTGAAGTGATGTCGAGGGTTATTTTATTATTCATTTCGAATACTTTACTTTCCTTTGATATAAAGACTTGAAAATTGGTACGCAACAACATCTGTCTATGTTTTTTTAAGTTGTAAAGTTTCGTTTCAATCACTTAAACGATTTCAGAGATATTGCGTTTTAAAAAATATGTTTTAATTTTTAATTAAGAAAAATTGGGCGTTAAGATTTGATGAACGAACTCATCCAAGCTATTAACAAAATAAGGATAATTTCCAAATTTGGTCCAAATCAGTAAAGTATTTTTTTTCAATTATCTGTTGGATACCTAGATACATACACACACAGATATATATATATATATATATATATATATATATATATATATATATATATATATATATATATATATATATATATATATATATATATATATATATATATATATATATATATATATATATATAAAATTTTTAACTGACCATAGAAATCGGTTCCAGGGGCACTAATTCGCGCTCAATTGAAGATATTTTCCGAAAGTCTCAGCATTGATACCTCTCTATTAGTGAATTTTCTTAATGAACATTCACTAAAACCACCATTACATTTGACAGTATTGACGTGACTGCGGCCACCCAAAATAAGGTGTGGGTGTGTGGTGAAAGGGGGAAGGGCTGTGGGTTAAATGTCAAAAATATTTCAAAATGTGTCCCCGAGCCTACGTATCACCTCACCAAATTTTTATAAAAGTACCTCACGCGGTTTTTCAGATATCTTTATTATATTAAAATCCTCACCCGTATTTGTGTGTGTATCACACCGATAACTCAAAAATTGGACGATTTTAATGAGATTTCACAAATGCCTTTATTTTATAAGTGGCTAGGATAATTGCGTTATCCAAGAGAACAGAACCAGGTTTTGTAGAAAAATTTTGGGATTACTTACGGAAAGGTTTTTTCCCTGAAAATAAAGCTATGGTAACCAAATTTGGTACGTAAATTTCACGTTATAAAAAGTTAACTGTGCAGTAACATGTATATCTCTATGTAGTAACAAAAGAAGGTTATAGGCATTTAATTTAACAAAATGTATGGTCCAAGGTCGTTTCTATGAAAATTCACTACAATAACGCATTTACTGCGAACCCATGGAAACCGTGTTTAAACTGCGCGATTTGCTTAACAAAATTTGGTTGCTCAAGCTCACGTATTGCAACTTTTTAAAAGTATGCAACTTTTTTATAAGAAATCCTACTTACCTGGGGCAATCTACCCGATGCTGGAGGATCTGCGGTTGAACAACGACAAGTGCTATTTGAGCAAAAGTCAGACTTGCATAGGGATGCTGGTTTACCGGCAAAAACGGAAACAGCGCACAAACAGATAAGTAGAAGAATCTTCATCTTAACCACCAGTAACCAGAATGACTGAGTAATACTTTTCAAGTAGTTACTTATATTTATAGCTCACTTGTTTATCTGACAATTTTTTGTTCTATTTTTTAATCAAGTGAAATCAAGTACTTTACTGTTATCAATTGTTTCGCAAAAGAGGTTTGATTATTAGATTACTAGAATATTGCTCTCCAAGATAACAAAGATATGGATATTTAATGGAAGTGAACCAAAAATAAAATTGGTTTGGGGAAAATACTGATAACTTAATCACTATTAGTTATCTGGAATTGATAAAAGTAGTAAATCTGTGTATTTATAGACGTTAGGAGAAATATTTGCTCTACAAAAAATTCACTATAGAGGAGATCCTGGCATTTGAATTTTGAAAACATTTCTTCAAATGAGCGCGAACTAGGCTCCCTAGAACGCATATCCAGGGTCAGTTTTGATTTTTATATGTATATACATACATACATATATATATATATATATATATATATATATATATATATATATATATATATATATATATATATATATATATATATATATATATATATATATATATATCACAGATAACTCAAAGAAATAATGGGCCGATTTTTATCAAATTTGGTACATACCTTTCTTTTGCAAGTGGCTTGGATAAGTTCGTTAGCCAGGAAAAAATTTATAGCTCCTGAAGTAACAAAGTAAGGGAAACCAAATTACGTACCTTGGCTTATATCGTAAAGAGTATCTTATGTACCAAAATTAAAATCTCTATGTTAAAAGACAAAAAAGTTAGACGTAAATTAATTTTTAATTAATTAAATTTAATTAAAGAAAGTTAAAACATCAAAATTGATAATTATGATAGGAGTACGAATGTGAGTAAAAAATACGACACGAAATGACTAACAACCTTCTAGATATGTGTCTAAGTTGTTGTTTTCCTTCATTTCGTTAAAATATGAGCAAAAAATCGATTATAAATAAAAATTGTTTGGTGTAAATAGTAAAGACGTTAGACAATTAACATAGATTCTACCGGATAAATCTGTCAGTACATACATGTCGACCGTAATAGTGTGGGATAAGTGCTGTACATCGGATAATCGACCACTACATGACGAGTTTTAATCCCAGTTAGTGACTTCACTTTTTATTAATTTGTTTTAGTTTCATTTCACTTTATCGTTATCTGATCAGATTTTTGTTATTCCGATCAATTTTTTAGCGAGTTTTTTTATAAAAAATAATTTAATAAAGAGGAGATGAAAGCTTTAAGACTCAGTTCAATTTGAATAGCATATCTGGTTGTTTGTTCTTGCCCTAACTTAGTGAAACAAACCGTTCCATATTTAATTGAGTCGTAGACATTTCTCGTGGCTTCACAAGTGCTTGTTTTAGTGAACTTTATTTTAAAAAAATCACTAATGCCGAGATCCCAACTTTTGAATTTAGAAAAAATTTCTTCAAATGAGCGCGAACTAGGCCCCCTAGGGTCCACATCTAGGGTCAATTTCAATTTTATATATATATATATATATATATATATATATATATATATATATATATATATATATATATATATATATATATATATATATATATATATATATAATAGGTTTATTTGCATCCATATTTACTATATATTTAAAATATATAGTGTTTACAACAACATTTTAACAAATAAACCAAACAATATCCCACTAAAGCACAGCTTTGGTGTGGATTATAGGTTTCTTTCATAATTTTAAAGTCTTCTATAAAAAAATAATTATCAATCTCTAATTTTGAATCAGCACAACGGTGTCTTCGATGCCCTAGCAATAGCATGTTCATAGTTCTCCACGAACGAGAGTTTTAAGTCGAAGATAACACCCAAGTCTTTAAAGGTTGCAGGTCTTAGAAGAGGCTGTCCATCTATGGATTATGGGAACTCGATTACACCGCGGTTGAGCGTATAAGACTTTACCACACATTTTTTAATATTTAGTGGGAGGTTTGTAATGAAGCACCAGTGTTGAAGTCTACGCAAACATCGCTCAAGCACCGAAGAATCGCAGAGACCAGCAACGGATGAGAATATTTTTACATCATCCACATACAGAAGATGGGGTAAGGCGATGACCTCTGAAATATCATTGATGAACAGATTAAACAATAAGGGTCCCAGAACAGATCCCTAAGGAACACCCGATTCAGCCAAGACCCCACGGTCCCCATGATAGTGAACAACACTAACCCGATCACGAAGATAGAATCCCACAAACTTCAGCAAGTTCGGTGAGAAACTCAGGTTATCCGGTTTCCTCAAAAGAATATCGTGATTTAATCTACCAAAGACCCTGGAGTGGTCCAGGTAGATAACATCCGTCTGCGTTGTCCATTGCAGCAGATACATATTCAATTATGCTGATTAAGTTAGTGGTCGTAGAGCGGCCCCTCACGAAGCCATGCTGAGCGCTGCTAATCGCATTTTTTACCGCAAACGAAATCATCCCATGCAATACAATCTCAAACACTTTCGCAAAGTTGTCCATTATAGCAAGTTGTCTATGGTTTTCAATAAACGTAGAATCACCTCCCTTTGGAACAGGTATTGACTTCGCCTTCTTCCAGGTGCTAGGAAATACAGAAGACCCCAGCGATATATTGAACAATATAGCCATGGACTAAACAAGTATGTGAGAACAATCCCTGGCCAGAAAAGCTGGAATTTGGTCAGCGCTATATCTATTATATATATATATATATATATATATATATATATATATAATATATATATATATATATATATATATATATATATATATATATATATATATATATATATATTTATATATATATATATATATATATATATATATTTATATATATATATATATATATATTTATATATATATATATATATATATATATATATATATATATATATATATATATATATATATATATATATATATTTATATATATATATATATATATATATATATATATATATATTTATATATATATATATATATATATATATATATATATATATATATATATATATATATATATATATATTTATATATGTGCGTGTGTGTGTGTATACAGTGTGAAATATACTTATGGCATCAAATTCATTTTTCAGCAAAAAATAGTTTTTGTGTAAAACGCTGAGACAGGTAAAGTTTAATTTGTCGAACATTATCTTATAATCATAGTTAAAAAAATTAAACTCCCACCATTTTACCCCCACCACTTTATCCATGTTTTTTTAAATAGCAACTCTACATTTTTTCATCACAGTTCGATGGATCACATTTTTCTGAATGCGGAGATATCCCATGGTCTAGTATTACAGTTTTCAATACAGGGTGGAAATTTAATACCGGAATATTAAAACTAAACAGTTTACCCTGAAATTAAAATTTCGAAAATAAGCTTAATAAAAACGTCCCTTTCTTATAATAAGTGTTCAAAATGTTCTCCATTCACTTGCACACAACGAAATAATCTGCTCTGGGATTTTTCACTGACTCTTATCTTAAATTTCTTATCTTGTCTTTTAACTAAAACGTACTTGATATCATTAATCGTTTCTTATTAACTACCAATTTTTCGAGTGTGAAAGGGGAAATTTGACAGTTCTGTTGTATTTTGTGGTGTATTGTGTTGAATGCACGGTCTCTTAATAACTTAGTCGTAATTTTGTTGCGATAATTTCAATTGATTTTTGGTCTAATAATGCGATACTTAACTGAAACTCTGCGAACAGAAATATTAATAATGATTACGTATGGTGATATCTGTACAACACAGGCACAACCCATTTAATGAAAAACATCCAGATTTGCCCCCACTAACCCAGGGAACTGTGTCTAAGATACATTCACAGTTTCGTGATTATGGACACGTTAAACCACTGCCTAGGAGACACAAGTTGGTGGAAGAAGATGTAAAACTCAATATTTTATTGGCTTTTCAAGAAGAACCAACAACTTCTACCCGTCAAGTTGCCGTGAAAATGATGTTAGTCAATCAACAGTTTTAAGGTCTCTTAAAAACGAAAAAATGCATCCCAATAAACTACAACAAGTTCAATAATTTATTGACGGTGATTCTGATATAAGACTGCAATTTTGTGAGCAACTGCTGGACATGTTACATAGGAATGTTATTTCTTCTGCTGTCGTTTTGTTTTCCGATGGGGCAACATTTGTTTTGAATGGCGATGTAAACAGGTAAAATTACAGATACTGGGCTGCCGAAAACCCCCACTAGATGCGACAAACACACACTCAGCGCCCTCAGAAGTTGAGCCTTTGGGCTGGTATCATTGGTGATCACGTAGTTGTACCTGTTTTTATAGAAAATCTAAACGGTCCAAGATATTTAGAAATGCTAAGAGAACAGGTTGTCTCAATGTTAGCAGAATTGTATCCAAATGTAATGGAACCTAATATTCCCCATCAAAGGATATGGTTTCAGCCAGACGGTGCACCGCCCCACTTTGCTCTTCAAGCACGGGAGTATTTACACGAAGTCTTTCCACAAAGATGGATTGGACGAAGAGATTTCGTAGAATGGCCCGCTAGATCACCAGATCTTACACCTCTTGATTTATTTTTATGGCGAAACCTTAAAAACGGAGTGTATAAAACGCAACCTGCTGACTTAGATAATTTGAAAAAGAAAATAACAACAGAAATTAGGAACCTGACGTGTTGAATAGAGTTAGGGAAGAATTCCAGAGCAGATTATTTCGTTGTGTGCAAGTGAATGGAGAACATTCTGAACATTTATTATAAGAAAGGGACGTTTTTGTAAGTTTATTTTCGAAATTTGAATTTCAGGGTAAACTGCTTAGTTTTAATATTCCGGTATTAAATTTCCACCCTATATTGAAAACTGTAATATTAGACCAAATATATGGGATATCTCTGCATTAAAAAAAAAGTGATCTATCGAACGGTGATGAAAAAATGTAGGGTTGCTATTTAAAAAAATGGATAAAGTGGTGGGGGTAAAATGGTGGGAGTTTAATTTTTTTTTACTAGGATTATAAGATAATGTTCGACAATTTAAACTTCACGTGTCTCAGCGTTTTCCACAAAAACTATTTTTTTGCTGAATAATGAATTTTATTCCATAAGTGCGTTTTTCACTGTATAAATATATATTTATATATATATCTGTGTTTCTACGTTGATTGGAAACCATAGAGAACATACTATAATGGACAACTTTGCGAAAGTGTTCGAGATTGTCTTGCATGGGATGATATCGTTTGCGGTAAAATATGTGTAGAAACATTAATGTGGAGTAAAACGGGCCATGTACATAAAATTAATACTAATATTTAAATGCCCTGTATAATTGACAGTGTAATATTTTAGGTTTAAATAAGCAATAGCAAGACAGCTAAAAGAATACAGAAAAATGATTTCTTTTTTTACATGTAGTACATTTTAAGTTCACTAAGCAAAAGTCGTTGGAATACAATAGAACACAGAACAATAGCCTTGTTTTTTTTTATAGAGTTTTAAAAGAATATAACGATTTTATTTTTATCCTTAGGCAGTAAGTACATTTACTATATTATACATTTATAATATTAAGTTAAAAATAAGTTTTTTGTCAATACCAATTATAAGAAAAGACGCAGTGTTAGTTAATAGGGATAATTTTTTTGTGTGGTTGTTTCAAGAGAGAGCAACGAACAAGAAGTTGGACAATGGGAAAACACAAGTCCTATGAACTTTGTTTTACCGAGGTACAGCGAGAAAAGATTTTTTGTAACACAGATCTGGTTTATTTAAGGAGACCACGGCAGGTCGGAGAGGACGATTCGGAATTGAACTGCGGCAAGTGAAACTTGAAATTGGTTGATGTGCGACCACACTGTAAATATGAAAGTTGAGAATTAAACGTGAAAGGCAAGTGCCTGATAATAAAATCATATTCAATTTTTGTGTAAAGAAAATAAAAATGAATACCTGATACACGGTTTGTTAAGACCGTTTTAAATGAAATGGAAATTAATTAGTAATCGCAGGCAAGCTACAAAAGCCAAACAGTAGATCAAATGGAAAGCAATAAGTACACATCAAATGGAAGAAGCAATTAAAACATCATTCAATAAGTCGTTTTATGAACTTTATCGTAGTAAATGTGCAGACTCTTTCTATAGTGTAAATAGTTTTTAAGAATATTTTTGTCCTATTGATCATTTTAATGTATCTTTAGCTCATTAAGGGGAATCACTAGATCATAGTTAGGTAATTCATTGTATTAAATAAATTTGATTTGTATTGATTTATCGACAATCAGCGATGATCAATTTGATATAACCTTTTTTAATGGAAATTTGTGAATTTAAGCAATCAGCAATAAAACATACTAGATTGTACTTACATAATCTGTTTAATTTTGACCTCAAATCAAACAATTACTAGTTATATGATAAAGTAAGGCTATTTTTCACCGTTAGTTAAAAATAAAATCAAAAGAACCCAATTATATATAATTTTTTGTTGAAACTTCCAAACACTCGGGAGTACCATAATTTATAAAAACGATATATTAAACAAAAATGCTAGCCCAAGCACAGAACCCTACCCATGAGATGAGAGAAAAATCTAAAATCACAGCAGTAAGTAAACAATTTTTGGCATAATTTCAGGATTATCAATATTAGCGTTTTTTAAATAAAGACGCAATTGAATTCTCACGCTCTACAATTAAAAGTGCTATAAGGAAACACAAAATACCATAGCAATATATATATATATATATATATATATATATATATATATATATATATATATATATATATATATATATATATACATACAAAACTTGAAACTGACCTCTGATTTGGGTTCCAGGGGTTCTTTGAAGAAATTGTTTCAAAATTCAAAAGTCGCGATCATTATTGAATTTTTTGAAGAAAATTCACTAAAAATTATATTCATTTTGTACATATGTATACTGTTACACAATATAATGTTTGACAGTAAACACAAACAAGGACATATAAAAGTCCATATGATAAAAGACATATCATCATAAGATCTGTAAGTCTTTGGGGGACGGAAGATACCAATGCAAATGAGGTTGTCATGTCGCGTCATCGCCCGACTGCTGCCATCAAAGTCTCCATAATATCACAAATACACCGGGATATTCCACGTTAGCTCTCCCGTTCAACGTCATAACCATACATGTTCCTATAATTTTATTTGCTTGTCTCAAAGCGGGATGTCTCTGAGGTGAAATTGTAAATGAAATGTACAAAAAAAAATATTCTAAAACAACAAAGTGATTTTTGTGACCTTAAACTTTAGATCTTACGTAAAAAATGAAATCGAACTTTTATCAGGCAGTGGTATGTCACGTTTATCAAAAAAAATACTAGTTACGCAAACATGTAATTTATTTTATCTAAGTGAATTTTCTAGTATACAGTGTGTCCCAAACTGGATGGGAATGTATTGCTATCTCCGTTATTATTAGAGATAGGGAGACGGTTGAATTAGCAATGTTTTGTAGAATTTCATGCTCATTTCAACTGTGACTTGTATTTTGACCTGCCTCTTTTCGTTTTCGAGTTATTTTGAAAAAAAAATTCTCGATTTTTTTTCTTGAATATCTAAGTAGGGTTGATCTGACATTGCACTTGCACATTATCAGGGCAATTTCTACAGAGTAATATTTTTGTGCTATTCTCAACTTTGGATTGTCATTTGTTTTTGAGTTACAGGTACCAAAGTTTTTTTTTTATTATGATAGCCATATTTGGTTTTTGCTCATGTGTTAGCCTGTGAAAAGAGCTTTCCAATGATGTACAACATGCTTGAGAAATCTTGTAATTGCACTGAAAATTTTAAGAAAAGCCGTTTTGAGGATAGTAGGCTATGAAATCCAATACCAGAAAACAAATGACAAATAAAAGTGTTCAAAAAGCAGTAAGCCATGGAGTCTAACAATAGACTTCTACTTTTAACATAATTTTCCGTAATGATTCACGATAAGAAAATATGAACTTTGAGCACACCAAAGAATCAGCTCATTATTACAAATGACATTTTACATTACAACATCATCCTAAAAAATTGTTATAATAATTAAGTAGGTAAACTATATAGACTAAATAGTAAATAACTAAATTCACTAACAGAACTCAATAAAAAGCAGATTAATGATTTACGAAGACGCCTTTGAAAATTCTTTGATTTTAAACGTAAGTCAACTGAAAAACAACAGAAGAAAGGTTGCTATAAATATAACACTATCGCGACAATTAAGAATACTGTCATTCTTAATCAGCTGAACAATTTGAGGTGTATTTAACACGTTGCTTAAAATTTTGAACTAAATAGTTTGTTTCCTGTTTATTTTAAATATTATTCAACAATATGTTCAGTAATGAAGAATATTTTGACATGTTGAAATGTTATATTCGTTCTAACCGAAACACTGAGGCAGCTGCAAATTTATATCAGAACAACTACCCAGAAAGACGACAATCAAGCACCAAAATATTTCACAGGATAGTGACCAATCTATTGAACGACGGTAGCTTCCACGCAAAGACACTACCAATGCCTAGAAATGAAGAAAGAAATAATGACGTCTTACAGGTTTCAAACGAAAACCCTCCGCAATCTGTTCGGTTTTATGGTGAACAAATTGACGTTAAAAAAAGTACGGTACACCGTGTATTAAAACAAAGTCATTATCATCCATACAAACCTACAATCGTACAAGACTTAAATGTTGACGATTACCCTAAGCGACTTCAATTCTGCAGATGGTAACAAGGACAATATCAGCAAGATGAAAATTTTCATTTGAAAATAATATGGAATGATGAATCCAGATTTACAAATTATGGTGTGTATAAGCGCCACAATAGGCATCATTTGCAAATGAAAAATGAAATTGCAAGACTGATTTGGTATTAATCTTTGGTGCGGCGTATTAGGTAAAAAACTGTTATTTTTATTTATAGATTAGACAGTTAATTTTGTTGATCGTTCTTTTTTATAAATAATTTAACTGGAGAAAAGTATCTTAATCTATTGAGAAATAATATCTTACCAACAATCAGAAGAGTTCATGATAATTTGGACGATATTAGGTACCAACAAGACGATTGCCAAGCTCACAATGCTACGATCGTCAAAGAATTTTTGTACCAAAATTTTAAGAATCATGTCATTTGTAACAATGGGCCGGTTCATTGGTGTGCTCGAAGTCCTGATACAACACACATGGGTTTTTATTTTTGGGGTACTCTGAAGAATGATGTGTTTAAATTCGATCCACCACAAAATATCAATGAATTACGAAACAGAATCACGGAAGCAATAAACCATATTAACCAAAACACCCTCACCGGAGTTTGCAGGCATGTTTCAAAAAGGTGTACAAAGTGCATTGAAAAAAACAGTGGCCATATTGAACGATTTCCTATTTAGTGTATGTTGAAGTTTCTTTTTTATTATTTGTTGAGTTGCGTTTCTAATTGTGTTGTTTTGTGGAGTTTAAGTTTATATTTGTTATTGCCGGGTTTCGTTATTATTCTGTTTCAGATAATATCACCTAGCATTATTACCTAATTAAGTATTGTAAATTAAATCACAATATTTTTTTATTGTGAATCATTTCGGAAAATGATGTTAAAAGTAAAAGTCTATTGTTAGACTCCATGGTCTACTGCTTTTTGAACACTTTTTTTTGTCATCTGTTTTCTGGTATTGGATTTCATACCCTAGTATCCTCAAAACGGCTTTTCTCAAAATTGTCAGTGCAATTACAAGATTTCTCAAGCATGTTGTACATCATTGGAAAGCTCTTTTCACAGTCCATCACATGAGTAAAAAATCCAATATGGCTGCCATAATAAAAACAAACGTTGGTACCTGTAGCTCAAAAACAAATGACAATCCAAAGTTGAGAATAGCACAAAAGGATTACTCTGTAAAAAGTGCCCTGATAATGTGCAAGTCTTAGACATGTCAGATAAACGCCTACGTAGATACTGAAGAAAAAGGAATCGAAAATTTTTGTTTTTTCAAAATAACTCGAAAACGAGAAGAGGCAGCTCAAAATACAAGTCATGTTTGGAACGAGCATGGAATTCTACAAAACATTGCTAATTTAACCGTCTCCCTATCTCTAGTAATAACGGAGATGGCAATACATTCCCATCCAGTTTGGGACACACTGTATAGAAAATGTTGGAATGCAGCAAACGCGTCACAGTAGCAAATTTTCATGGCAATGTTAAATAATTAAAACTTTCAAAACTTTATGTGTGGATTCTGTTGCACAGAAGTTGTTTGCAATGGGATTTAGGGGTAATGTACTTCAGTGGCTGATGTCATTTTAGAGGTCAAAAGATCGATGTATCTGTAAGTAACTGTGAATCTAGCCAACATTTTAATAAGTTTGATATACCTCAAGGATCCGTTTTTGAACCATTCCTGTTATATATTAATGATCTACCATCTTATGTCAGCTCCGAATGTGCTGTCTTATTTGCATATGACGTAACGTTGGCAGTGACAGCTAATACTGAGGAGACTTTGTGTATGAGGCCCAGCAATCAGCCATGCCTGGAACGATGTTCAGTTGTGGTGTAGTGGAAACAAATTATTGTTAACGACGTTAAGGCGAAGTGTTTGTACTTTGGTAGTAAATTTACTGATGCCCTGCCTAAACAAATATCTTTCGTAGGATTTCATCTTAAGTATTCTGATGTGGTCAAGTTTTTGGTGTAAATGTTGATAACCATTTGCGATAGGTAAATCATATTGACGCCTCTCCAACAGCATGAATAAAAGTTTCCATGCTCTCTTGCAGCTGAAATTTGTGTTGAGCCTTAATGGTCTTTTGCTGCTCTACAATGTTATCTTGTGAAGTAATTCTGTGTGTGCTGATAAAGTTACTATTTTGAAAATGATAATTATAAGAGAGATTTTTTTAAAATCTCCTCGAGAATTATGTCGATCCCTCTTCATCAATTACAAAATAATGACTGTTTATACAATATACAAATACAGTGTTCTTTCCAGCCTTAAGGGATGTCTGGCTGTCTGTGGCTATGAGGATCCGCTTGTTGGTGTAGCCCCTCCTCTTGTTCTCCCGCACACAGTGCAGGATGGCGTACATTTCGGCCTGACAGACCGTTGCATGAGCTCCGAGGGAAATACTATGACTTACTCTCGGTCCTTCGTAATAAACTCCTGCCCCCGTCCTACGCTCCCTGCCGGATCAGTCCGTGAACCAGACGAGCGCGTCCCGTGGTAATCCCGGCGTCTCCTTCCACCATGCCTCGCGGTCGGGGATTTCCGCTGTACAATTGTTTTCTCTGTAGATTCGCGGGCTCGAGAAGTCTGACCTCATTTCAAGCATGGGCTCCTTCACAAACTGCTGGATTTTGCAGTGGCCCTGCAGACTGGGTTGATCTTCAGTCTACCATTGCAGGCTAGTCTGTATAGTCCCAGCTTGGCCTCCCCCATGATAACTAAATAAGGGGGGTGGGGGGCAGATCCAGCAACACCTCCATGGCGGCTGTTAGGGTTAAAGTAATGGCTTCTGCGATGCCCAGGCAAGCCATCCTTTGGAACTTGCCTAGTTTTTGTTTGGCACTGGATTCTATCATCTTAGGCCACCAGACCAGTGCCGCGTATGTTAACGATGGTCTGACCACCCTTGTGTACAGCCAGTGGGCCATACTAGGTCGTAGTGCCCACGTTTTTCCGTATAGCCGCCTAATGACCGCTATGGCCATAAGACACCTTCATAATATTTAAAAGTCCCAATGTGAGAGCCAATTCTTAATGAAATATTTTCGCAACCGAGTTGTACTTTGCCTATCTTGTATTATTATTATTATAATTGTTGCGGGTTTATTGTCAATTATGGCAAGTAAATATAGTGCACAAGAGCCATATTGAGAGAAACTTGATTTTCTGTCTACTTGCTTTGATTAAGAAAACCACGAGTCAGGCTGCATGTATCAATAAGAACTGCCTTTGGCATGGTGATGTAGGCGTTATCTTTTATATCTAAAGCGAGAAAAGCCGGTTTGAGTGTGACAGGTATCTCTCCTGTGGCATCAATACTATTGGTATCACGGTACCTTGCCTCTGTCGCCACATGTCCCGTACCTCCTTGGCCAGGAGTAAATATTACGACTTTTTTCCCCTTTGTTTCTTATCTTTATTTTCAGGAAGTGTAATAGCGATATCTACAAGGTAAGTCTTCTGTGTTTGTCTGTTTGAAAAAACTATGTCCGGCCTATTATTTGGTATGTACCTACCTGTATCGATAGTTCTGTTCCAATATAAAATGTGATTATTGGTTTCATTTACAGACGCTGGTTGGTAAGTGTAATAGGGCACAGAGCAATGGTTAGAATCTACTCTATACAATAACGAGTGATATATTATTTGGGCGACGCGACGTTGTCATGTTGTCCCGTATATTCAGTTGGAGCTAGTGTCGGGCATCCGCAGATGATGTCTTCTATAGATTTAGCTGTGGTCGAGCAGGCACGGCATCTATCAGAAGAAACTGTGGGATCCCGGACGATTCTTTTCATGTAATTTCGGGACGCCAATACTCAATTTTGTATTACCACTACGACACCCAAAGTCTCCGCAAAGATGCTGCCAGCTGAAAGTGGCGTCACGGTCAATGTGTTCTGACGAGAGGGCGACAGGATGCTTCCCGTGCAGGGGTTTTGCCACCCACTGCTCCATTTCTTGGTGGCTTAACTGGTGTCGCACTTCCTGGCCCGGGAGTGAAACATTACGCTTTAGGGGTGTGAGCTTATTGTCAACTGATATTATTGTAGTATGGAGGCATGGCTGATTTGGGCTTTATCGTGAAAGTATTTATGTAAATTCCAAGTTTGCCTTTCGTGCATGGTAGTCAATTTTATTACCTTCTACCAAACTTTTGGGATGATGTGCCCTGTACTTCGTGAACAAAGTCGTAGTTTGTATACCAAGAACTTCAAGCTCTGTTTTTGTCCATTTAATAGTCCCGAATGTGTATACAACCACCGGAATGGCGTATGTGTTAATGGCTGACAAACTAGTCTTTAGAATTTGCTTCATCCTTTCTTGCATCCTCTCCTTTGTTCTGCTTTTCACAACCATATCCTCTAGTGCGCAGGTACTTGTAGAGCTCATTTTAGTCCATAGCAATTATTTCTCACTCTTCTCTGTTGACTTAATATGTTGTTTCCTCAACCCATTTTCCCCTCTTCATTTCGTTTATCCGACACCTATCTAGCCCAATCCCCATTTGGATGTTTTTGGATAAGTTGGCAGTAAGATTAAGTGACCTATCAAGTTCCTTCCTAGTGGACACAGCTATCTTAAGGTTGTCCATATAGAGCAGGTGTGTCAAGCTCTCGTCGGATGTTATGGGGTCACCTTGACTGGACCTCTTTAGGGCCCCCGCCAGTGGGTTTAGCGCAAGGCAGAACCACAGTGGGATTAGCACATCACCTTGAAATATGCCTCTTTTGATTTTCACTCTTCCAGTTTCTGTCGCTGTATCTGACAGGGTCAATTTTACATTGGTATTCCAGTTCGACATTATGACAGATTGAAAATTCTGCATGTGAAGGTCTATTTTATAGACACTTAGAACGTCGAATAACCAGGTGCGCGGGACACTATCGAAAGTCTTGTGATAGCCAATCGATGCAACATGCAAAGGGTTCTTCGTTTTCTTCGCGTGTTGACTTATAACAGAGTCTATAAATATTTGCTCCTGGCAGCCCCTAGCGTTTTAGCCTTTTCACTCCTTTGCTACCAGTTGGAAATTGTGGGTATGCGTATACACCTTTTCGGTTATGATAGATGTCAGTAGTTATTAGATGGTAGGGAGGCAGGTTATAGGGCTGTATCTACTTAGGTGAGGTTTTGGTGATTCAGTTTTGGATAAGGGGTATGTAATAGCAGTTTAAAAAAATTGTGGAGTATCTTCTGTATGTAGGATGAGGTGAGAAAATAAATTTACGATCTTCTGATGTGTGACGGTGAGTATTTTGCACCAATATTTATGGATGTTGTCACAGCTTGGTGCCTTCCAATTCTGTGTTTTACGTATGGCTTTCGTCACTTCTGCCAAGGTGAATTGATGATCTGTTATTATTAGTATTTTTTCTGTTCATTTTGTCTCCTCCTTAATTCACACAGCCCGTTGATTGTGCTTTTGTGAGATTTCTCATATCCCAGACGAAAAGGTGACCATGTCGACATTTTGCGGTTGTCGATTATCTGGTTGCTGTGCATTGGCTGTAGGTTGACTTTTCAGTTATCTATAAAACTGCTTCTGGTTTGTTGCGAAAAGGTGACTCTGGATTTTTCGCTTATTACTTACCCTACATCGACGAAGCAGTTTAGTAATGGCTATCAGTTTTTGCCTTAATAAGTCAAGCACTTCAACAGGTATTTTTGGCATCGCAGTACTTCCTGAAAATAGCCCCTGAATCGCGGGAAGTTTGGTTTTGGGATTAGGTTGCCGCACGTACTGTGTTACCTTTCCCAGCTCTTTTCTACACCCATCTATCCCATTGGCTGTCTCCATTCTTGGTACAGAGAATCCGTCGCTGGTCTAAAATATTTTGTATGGGCTTATTGGCCAACTCTCAAGTATTATTATTATGGTTATTAGTTGATCTCAAATTTGCATCGATTTGCTAAATATATTAATACAGTTTTATTTAACATTAATGAAAAAGACATTTTTTTTCGAAAATTGACTACCTTATGGACTCAAGGTTATGCAATTTTTTCTTTGTAAGTAGTAGTTATTTCAATTTAGTCGAATCAATAACGACAATGTACCTCTTTATTGTCTTACTAACTTGATATTTTAAAACCAATTTCTCACAAGAAAATTCAATAAGTTCCAGCGCCGGTATCGACACTTCCAAATGTCACAGGACATTTTATAATAGATTTTATAACACTCTAGTGACAATAACGAAGAAATAAATGATGTATAACGCTACCGAGGCGAAGAGTTGCTATTTTACGTCGGTGTAGGAAACAGCCTGAAAAAGAATAAAATATCTGGCAACAAATAGAGTTTCATATGGGAGATCCCCTGAAATAAATGAATACGAATGGCTCATGTAAGCCAAACAACTTTCCGTATACTTTCAGTGGCTAACGTATCGTTAGTTGAATAGTATTACAAAATTTATTTCGCCTCTATTTTTTATGAGGCCGTTAGGTCATATATGTATCTCCAGACGGCAGTGTCGTGAAAAACATTTACAGCGGTGGTCTTAAAAATTTCATACGTTTATTCCATCAAATGCGAACCCTAGAAGGTAACACTGACGCTTGTAATTAATATTATAAAAATCTCTGGACGCAGCAAGTGCGTTATGGTAGCGAATTTTCTTTAAAATATTTTTTATAGCAAATGTACTTTGATGAAAGCAGGCATCAAACTTGGTTGCCTATATAGTAGAAACAATGTATCATATTTCATCGAAATAAATTTATTGTTTGAAAATATATAAACATTTTTCACAAGTCTGGATGCAGCAAATGTGTTATGGAAATGAATTTCCATAAAAATGTTTTTAATAGCAAATGCGGGCAGGCATCAATCTGATTACCGGTATAGCTTATGTAGTAGAAACAATGTACTATATTTTATCTAAGTTACTTATGGTTTGAAAATATACAAAGATTTTCCGAAAATAAACTTAAATGTTGGTTTCCTAACCAACAAAGCTTACGTTAATAGCAAATTGAGCTATTGAAATTTGAAGGATTTAATGAAAATTCGGTAAATTTGCAGATTAGCTCCCGAACGCTTTTCAAAAAATTGTTTTCAGAAATATTACTAGGACCCCACCTGGATGCACAAACCACAAGAAAAATTTCTGGTTCGCACCCCCCAAGGAAGTTACGGGACTGGGAGTGAATAGGGACCCTGGACGGGGTAGGTAGTAAAAAGGAAATATGATCAAAAAAAGCGAAGAAAACTGCTTAAAAGCTGTCTATTTGAAGCCATATCCCCATTAAACCCCGCCTATACGAGAGGGCGGGAAGGAAAAGGCCTACGACGAAGCAGACACCCCCCCCACCCGCTTCGACTTGCGGTAGTATTGGGGGCGGCTGCTTCGTCGTGGAGATTTTCCTTCCCCCCTCGCGTGCATACAACCACCTTCGTTGCATAAACCACAAGAAAAATTTCTTTTTCATACCCGCCAAGGAAGTTACGGCACCTGGGGGAATAGGGGTGCTGTGCGGGGTAGGCAGGGTTTAAGGGGGATATGGCTTGAAGATGTGAAAAATACAACTTTCAAGCCAGTTTTATTCGCATTTTCTGCTCATATTTCCTTTTTACTACCTACTCCGCCCAGCACCCCTATTCACTCCTGGTCCCGTAACTTCCTTGAAGGGAGTGAACAAGAAATTTTTCTTGGGGTTTGTGCATCCAGGGGGGGGGGGGTCCTGGCAAGTTTCTGCAAACAGTTTGTTGAAAAGCGTTCGGGAGCTAATCTGCAAATTTACCTAAAATTCGCTACCAAAACGCACTTACTGCGTCCAGATTTTTTTCTTATACACGCATCATATTTCGATAAAAAATGCAAAAATGCATTAACGAATTTGTTCTACGAAAATTAGCTAAAAAAATTATAGACCGTTAAACCATAAACTTCACTAAACCTACAAATAAATATCCAAAAACTCGGGACGCAGCAAGTGCGTTATGGTAGTGAATTTTTATTAAATGCTTCAAATTTAAATAACTCAATTTTCTATAAACTTAGAGAGTTTAATTTCAATACGTAGTAAGGTTTTTCCTAAGGCAAGATATCCACAAAATTTCATCAAAATAACTTTGTAATTTTCGGAGAAAAAATTTTTTTCGAAAGAAAATTTAAAATTTGAATAACTCAATTTTCTTTAAACTTAGAAAGTTGAATTTTGGTACGTAGTAAGGTTGAGGCAACATATATAGTAAATTTCATTGAAACAGCTTTGTTACTTTCGGAGAAAAAAAAATTTTTCGAAAGAAAACTCAAAATTTTTCCGGAAAACCTCGTCTGATTTTTCTGGATAACGAACTCATCCAAGCCATTAATAAAAGACAGGCACTAGCCAAGTTTCATCGAAATCGGTTAATTATTTTTTGAGTTATCATATATATATATATATATATATATATATATATATATATATATATATATATATATATATATATATATATATATATATATATATATATATATATATATATATATATATATATATATATATAAACATATAAAAATTAAACCTATTTACAAATGAACTTTAATAAGATATTATGCTGTGACAATACCTCTCTCAAGCACCCTAAAATATAATCAAAATGTGCACAGTTATATATGTTTTATTTCTTTTTCCCTTGTCTTAATACACTACATATTTTATGACAATCGATTTAATTTACTTATTTGATTTCATAAATAGTCGGTTAATAGTGACTTGGAATGAAGTAGACACCACATCTTCAAACATATTAAGAGAATATGAGTAAATCAACAGCAACTGGGAATGAATTCGGTCAGTCGCCCATCACGTGGTTAAAAAACACTGTTTGTATGAGTGGTTAGAACTCTAGCTCTAAATAAAAGGACTGTAACAGCGGCAGAAGCAGAAGTCAATGGAAGGTTTGTGTATTCGGAAAGAAACTATTGACTATTAATAACAACAATTGACTAAAAACGCTGCGAGTTGTAAGGCAAAAATAATTATACTACAGAGGTGATAAATGATAATACATTACAATAGGGTTATATATAATCGTAAATGCTTCCAATGATTAACAATCAGTGAATTCAGTATTATTGACATTTCTCGGAAACTACAAATGAATTTCATGAGTCAATAAGAAAAGCATTGACTAACCAACAGCGACAACATACTTATGATTTAAACATAAATGTTTCAAATTTGAATATCTCAATTTTCTGTAACCCTAGAAAGCTGAATTTTGGCACATAGTTAGGTATTTCCCAAAGCAATATGTAGACCAAATTTTATTGAAATTTTCGGAAAAAAAATTTTTTTTGAAAGAAAACTCAAAATTTTCCCGGAAAACCCCGTCCGATTTTCATGGCCAACGAACTCATCCAAGCCATTAATAAAAGAAAGGCACTTGCCGAGTTTCATCTAAATCGGTTAATTATTTTTTGAGTTATCAGACGGATACATACATACATACATATATATATATATATATATATATATATATATATATATATATATATATATATATATATATATATATATATATATATATATATATATATATAAGCATATAAAAATTCAAACTGACCCCGGATATGGGTTCTAGAGGTCCTAATTCGCGCTCATTTGAAAGAATTTTTGCAAAGTCTCACCATCGATACCTCTCTATTCACTAAAAAGCATCAACGTAACTAAACTGACAGCCAAAGCATCAAAGAAAGGGTATATTTGAAATGAATATTTTTAAATATTTTAGTAAAATGAAGGGCAATGACGGTTGAATTTGAAACATAAGGGTTTGCAGAACACTCTTCTTGCAACATTTTCTTTTCAAAAAGGATACTTTAAATCTGAGGTCGCGATAACGTTAAGACGAGTAAAGTTGTAGATACTGATAACAACAGCACCCGTGCAAAAATATTGTAATTTGATCGGTTTGTTACATTTAAGCTGACCTAAAACTAGCAGCACAACCTGTTCTATGATAGCTAAAATTAAAAAAAAACTGCATGTTGCTCTCTCCAGGGTTCATTTCAATTCACTTCTTTGTGACTTTTACAAAAATTTGTGAAACACAAAATAACACATCTACGGAGGAGTACAGCTCACAAGACACCCTTATCTTGGGCTCCCTTTTATTCAATATTTATACGTTTGATTTTCAAGAACAAATTATCTCGAGTAAAATACACTTCCATGCCGATGATACCCAGCTTTACAAATCCTTTCCTGTCGAAAATGCCTTAGACGCTATAGCAAGTTTAAATGCAGACCTTGATAGGTTAGTCAGGACAGCAAAGAAGCATGATCTTGCGATAAATGTCAATAAGTGTTGCGTACTTTATTTTGGCAGGAAAGTCAGTAGGAATAGGGTTTGTTCTCAAAATATTGATATTTTGATAGATGGGAGTCGCTTGGAAGCAAAACAATCTGCAAGGAGTCTTGGTCTCATAATAGATAACAATTTAAAATTTTCTGATCACGTCACTAATCTTCGTAGAGCTGGCTTTGGCTTATTGAAATCATTTTATAGCCACCGAAATTGCCTTCCAGTGAAAGTAAAAGCTCTCTTGGTAGACTCGATGATTCTCTCGCGCTTTAACCATGCTGATGTTGTGTATGGACCTGCCCTTGACAGTTGGGATCGGCAAAGAATAGAACAGGTTCAGAAGTCATGTTTACGGTTCATCTTTAATCTAAAAAGAACAGATCGTGTTTCCTATAGGTTAAAAGAACTAGATTGGCTGAATATGAAGAATCGCTGGAAAGTACATCTTCTTTGCTTGAATCACAAGATTGTCCTCGGGGCGGGGCCTGATTACCTACATCAGAAGCTCTGTTTTCGGAGACAAATACATTCGCTCAATACAAGACTCGATCACTTGTTTGCCATACCTAATTATTATACGAGCCAATATCGGGGGTCTTTTTCCTATGTTGCACCACATCTGTATAATAAAATACCTTTTAAACATACTTTATGTTCTCTGCCAGGGTTTCGCAGATATGTTACAGATTTTTATAAAAATATTCAGTTTGCGTAGTGTAGTTATAATAAATCATATTCATATTTAGGAATTCCTTCTTTCAGCTAAATTTAAGGCGCACAATTGTCAATGTTTTGTTATATTGTTTTGTTGTTTTGGATACTAAGGCATTTATGATTTGTTTATTTTATAATTTGTTTATTTTGTAATTCCTACATTTTAAGTTATCTTTTAAGGGTTAAGTGGAAGAAAATTGTAAAATTAACTTCGCCCTAATAAAGACCTCTTATTATTATTATTATTGTTCATTTTAATTTGTGTTAATTATGTACATAACTAACATTTTTGACGGAAGCTCATTCTTATAAAAATTTATGACCATAACGCATTATCTGCGTACGGATTTTTAGATTTCAGCGTGTGTGTTTGTCTTTTACGAAAACTGATGACTAGATATTTTGATGATATTAGATGTGGTTTTGTTCCTTTATTCAACGAAGTTTGTGTGCGTTTTGTTTCTTTAACGTCAGCCTATTTCTGAGACTATGGCCGATTACTGACGCCAGGGAGCAGTTTCACCTCACTATCCTGGAAATTTTGCCGAACTTCTGTCTTTCTGTAAGGAGGGTAGGCATCTCTCATCGCATGGACACGGGAGCGACGGCTTCATGCCACCTTCGAAGAGCGGAACGTGTAGACATTCAGCTTGCTTAAATACAATGCTACAGCCTCGGTTAATGTAAATGTTACAGCTTTATACTGAAAAAGCGAAAGGAGAACCCTGGGATCAAACCAGTACCCTTTGGTTCAGAGGCACACGTTCCTACCACTGAACCACCAAGGCTCCTAATTCAATGAAGCTTAGCGAACCAAAAATTGTTTGGGAGAAAAGTACTTAAAAATGAATTATTGCACGGAGCCATTTTACCAATGATTGCTACTTGTTATTTAATATGAAAAATATAGAGTTATTATCCTACTGAGATATTATATTGCTTATCTACTTATAGAATTTGTGATCGCGTGTTCGAAATCATATAGAAGAGAAATAATATATGAGTTAATGCCAGTTATACAGCTTTATAATTTTTTTCTTCGCAGAAATATTTTTCTTTTTGTTGCCATCGATAATCACAATTTAGATTGATTATTTACGTATTCTGTACATTATTTGTGACCTAATAAGCGGGCATATAAAATATACAGTGTTATTAAAAAATCAAAACGAAATATCCAGAACAGGAAAACTGGTACACCCGGCATCCCCATGGTGAGGCTAGAATCTTATATATATATATATATATATATATATATATATATATATATATATATATATATATATATATATATATTTTGATATGGTTACTAAAGGGGGCCACATATACATATATACACAAACACAAACAACAACTTACCTTTGGTGTATGCAATGTTTTTGCACTGTAAGGCAGGGAGAAACTAAATTTTACAGATATATATGTGTTGAAAGGAGGCAAGGCAGGTGTAAAGGTATGACCAGTTTAATTAGATAGTTTAAGGTATTATTGTTTGATAGCTGTTATGTAATTTAAGATGTTATTGTTTGTTAGAATTAAGGATATTGTTAGCTTTAAGAATAGTAAGATGTCAAAATTTGAGTGTTAAATTGTAAGAAATGTCATGTCATAACCTATGTTTAAGTCAGCTGTTTTTTATTTAGGACAGACGTCAAACTGACACTAAAATTATAGTTAGGTTAATTATTCTCTCATTGACTAACAACAATCAGAAGTATGTATGTATCCGAGGAGATGATGAGAAACGATTATTGTGTTAAAATTTGTTAGGATATTTTATTTGAAGCAGGCAGATAACAGTTTTTTGATTAGTTACGCTGGTTACAAGGAAAAATAATAAAGAGATGGAAAAATTTTGATAAAAGTATCAGATTAAAATTTTTGAGATGAAAAAAGTTTGAAATTGTCATTAAATTATTAGATGGGAATTTTTGGTAATAAGGATATAGTTTGAGAAATTAGATAGAAGGGGTTTGAAAAGGGATAGTAGCAAGAGGAGAAAATTTAGTCTAGAGGATACAAAAATCTAGAGGGTCGCTGATCCGATAGTCCGACTCAGCAAATACAGGAGAGGCAGCAGAGGCAGCAGCAGTCTGAGTGAGTAGTGTAAAACTAAAAGGAGTAATAAAACTCGCTAAAAAAATAAGTACATAAACTGTGCTTTGGTTTTTATACGACATTCAAGATACTTATAGAGGCAGGGGATCTTTTGGGCTATAACTAACTGATAGTCAGTGTGGAACTCTGTGTCTATTGACTAAGTGCCACAATACAGTGGAATTAATATAAACACCAATAGGTGTCGGTACTGTTAACATTTATTTTATTTTCTTTCGTTCCCTTTTATAGTGTAAAATTCAAATAGGTATAAGTAATACATAAGGTTTAGGTTTTTTGTCATATATTTAAGTGTAATAAATATTAAGTTTGGTGATCATTTGAAACCTTTGCCTTATTTTGTTTTCTTTTACACATATATGAGTATTTGGAAGGAAAGAACTGAAATTAGATAGGGCAGAATATTTCGAAATTACAAAAAAATAAAAAATAAAAGAAACCAAAGGGGACTGGAACCCACTTGCTTACTAAGCTCCCTGAGTTGAGAGGCAGTTCATATATGTGATTGGTTGTTTTCTGTGTGTTAAACAGGAAAAAAAATACATTGAGTACATCCAGGTGTAAGTTACATACACAAATACATATATTTCATAATAACAACATTTACAACACATTTCACTAAACTTTACAGGAAAATAAAAGTTAAAAGCTAAGATACCTAAAATATAACTAAAAAACTAATATATATATATATATATATATATATATATATATATATATATATATATATATATATATATATATATATATATATATATATATATATATATATATCAATTCTATATATTAAATTAAATTTAAAATCCATAGCTTATTACATTTTTTGAAATTCTATAACAATTGGCACTAAACGAAAGGGCTTCGAAAGTCTGTGCAGCAAATAACTTACTATATCAATTGTCGCCTAAACGTGGGAGCTTTCGAGGTCCACGAGTAAAATAAATTAAAAAAATAAATAAATAAACAAAACATAATAAGGAAGTCGAGAAAATGCCTAGGGGAAGAAAAATGACCACGTCAAAGGACAGACAGGACAGGAGAGACGAAAGAGAACATGAACAGCAGGAAAGTATGGAAATAGTTCAAGAGAGAAGATATGATCAAGAAGTTGGTGAAAATGTGGAAGAACAAGCAGAAGGAATGGTACAAACAGGAGAAGAAACGTCAATAGAAGAACAGACACCTGACGGAGACAAAGTAGACGACACAAATACGACAAACGAAAAACCTGACAGTAACAATGAAATGTTCATGAAATTAATGCAGAGCATGAATAGTATGAATGCAAATGTTAATAATATAAATGAAAGCAATAAAATTATGAATGAGAAAATGAATGAAAGCATAAATGGCCTAAAACAAGACATAAATGAAAGTAAGAAAGAAATGAAAGGGGATATGTATAGCATGAAACTAAATATGAATGACAGGTTCGAAAGACAAGAGGATAATATAAACAAGATAAAAGAAAGTATGACTGAGAAATTTGTTGAACAAGAGCAGAATATGAGGCAAGTGAATGTGAGATTGGATAATATAGAGGAGAAATTAACACAGAAATTAGAGAAAAGTGTGCAAGAGGTGAGAAAGGAGCTGATACTGAAAGTAAATGACGAAGTAGAGGCCAAAGTGCAAGAAAAATGCCAGGGTGTCATGGAAAGAATGAATGTGGCTGAAGACGAGATAGGAGGTATTATACAAATAGGGAATGAGAGGTATCTGAGGATGATTGGAGTGAATACGGAAATAGAGAGGAAAGTAAATAGCTATCAGAATGAGATAAGTGAGAAACTGACAGAGACGAATGAAAAGGTCGAAAGAGTGGAGCAAGTGGCGAGGGTAAATGTGGATGATTTAAAAAGATTGAAAGAAGAAACGGAACGGAGATTAAATTTAGAAAGTATCAAAATAAGAGAGGGAGTGGAAGTGCCTATATGTTTTGTGTCGAGAGTGACAAAAGTGCATGAGAAGAAGTATAGTGTGACTGAATTAGAATTGGTGAGTGTGGTATTTTGTGTGGAGAAGCTGCGATTTTATTTGTTGGGGAATAAATTTGTGATCGAAACAGACCACCAAGCTTTGATCAGCATCCTCAAGAATAAATTCGTAAGCAATCGGATACATAGATGGGTGTTAATTATGCAAGAATACACATATGACATAAGGCATGTGAAAGGAAGTTTGAATGTAGTGGCAGATGCTTTGACGAGGGATGATGGAAAGAATGTGAATGAATCTAGACGAATCAGATCAGGTATGAATGTTTTGACAGAAAATCAGGGTTTATTTTCAAAAGAGGTGATTGAAAGAGACCAGAGAATGCTAAGTGAGAAAGAAAAACGTGGATCTGAAGAGAAGGAGAATGTGCTTGTCAAAACAGTGAATGGGTATGAAGTATATGTGATAACGAATGAATTGGCGAGAGAAATCAGCAAAAGTATACATGAAGAGAATGGGCATATAGGGGCACGAAAGGTATGGATGGTATTCCGAGAAAATTACATTACGAAACGAGACCTAACGTTAATAAAGGGAACATTGAGAGCTTGTAAAACATGCCAAATATATAAACACAAAAATCGACACAATGTGGGAGTACCAAAAACTATAACAGCCAATGAGTGTTTAGAAATAGTAGCCATAGATTTCATTAGTGAGTTGATACCCAGTAGACAACAAAACAAGCATATAATGGTCATGGTTGATGTATTTTCCAAATACATCAAATTATATCCCACAAAACACACAAACAAACACGTCGTAATGAAACTGCTAAGGTTATATATACAACAAGTAGGTACCCCAAAAACAATTTTACTGGATAACGCCACCTACTTCCAAAATGAAGCTATACAACAATTATGTGAAAGTAAAGGCATCCAAATGCAATACACGAGCATAAGACACCCTAGTAGTAACCCAGCAGAGCGTTATATACAGGAGATAATCAAGTATTTGAGAATGTTGATAAATGGTGACCAGAGAGAATGGGAGAGTCAATTGGTGAATGTTGAAAGAATTCTGAATGAATGTCATAACTTGAACACGGAAGAGACACCTATGTATGTGATGACTGGAAGGAGGCCTGAGAGAAAATGGATAATAGAAGAGAAATTGACGTATGAGAGAGTGGTTGAGAATGTAAGGAAGAGAATCAGGAGAAAGGCACAGAAATACTTGAGCCGACAGCGTAAGAAAATAAAAAAGGGGTGAAGTTCAAAAAAGGAGATATTGTGATTGTGAGAGCACACAGAGTTGGAAATCGAGAGTTGGAGAAATGTGCCAAGCTTCAACCTATATTCGAAGGGCCTTATAAAATAGAAAATGAGAAACCAGTTAACAGCTGTCTACTGACAGACCTCCAAACTGGACAGATCAGAGGAATTTTCAACATTACAGATGTGTACAAGTTTGAACAATAGGAGGAAATTAAAAGTAATGACCTGGGAAGTCTTTAAACTCACCAACAATTTTTGAAATAACATAACAATCAAAATTCAAAATTGCAGACCTGGATTCAGTCTATCAACTGAACCAAAACTAGTTCGACCAAATAACACGCCAAAATTCAAAATTTAAAGCAAATGTCAAGCATGAGAGAAGAGTATAGGCAAATTCAAAACCGAGGTAGATAACGTTAGTAACCAGCTAAGCGTGGGGAAGAATCTCACGACAAACAAGCAGTAGAAATGCACGTCAAACAAGACATATATGATCGGAAACAAACGAAGTAGTGGGGACAAGTTTAAACCCAAGATAAGAGGACCAGAGCTGCCAACAAATGAGGAAAAAGAAAGAAAAATATATGAAGAAAACAGATATCAAGGCCAATTATGTAAAATTCGTTAAAATTATGGAACATTTAGTAGGATAGACAACTAAATAAGGACGTCTGAATCAAGGAGTAATGAGAAAAGTCAAAAAGATATATGTACGAACAGTGAAATGAATTTAATAGATGGAGAAGCTAACCAGTGAATATGTAAACCCATAGAGGGCATATTGAGATAATGAAAATAGATATAGATGATTATATGCACAGTAGTTGCAAGATATAGGGGAATGAGATGAAAAAGTCAAGTAAAAGGAACATATAGTGACTGATAAACAGTAGTTTCAGATTAATAATAAAAAAGGAAAGTTGGGTATCAGAAGAATAAAACGAATTGAAAAAGGAAAGGACCTAATATCAAAAAGAAACATATAGAAACTTACAATGGCAGCAGCAATAGAAAAAATAGTCCAAATATGGGGGTATATACGAACATGTCGTTATAGAAATCGGTTAATTATCACGTGTACGAACACACGCAATGAGAAAATGGAAACTCGGTAATAATAATAATAAAAAAATAATGATGATAAAGAGATAAGTTAAACAACAAGGAATTTGAAAAGCAAGAGATAATTTCTTACTTTACTTGGGGGGATACTTAAAACTAAATTTAGCCTTGACATAGTCAATTAACAACATTTTTCATTTGATGTTGATGGCATTTCATATAACATGCAACATGCAGACTTAATAACTAAGTCGAACGTTGCTTGGGCAAACGTGACATTAAAAAAAGGAATATAAGTTGAAGAAATCCTAGACGAACAAAGCACTGACATGACACATATTTTATTAAAAGCACGTAAACTAACGAAGCACTATTTTAAATAAAGGCCATAAACACTTCGAAGAACTGAACACTTGTGAAGCTGGAACAAACATGCAGCAATAATGACAACAGGATCAGTATTCGACAGTAGCAGAAATTTGCAGACACAGTAGTATTTTTCTTAAAATAATTGTGGGCACAGCAGTGGTCTTCAAAAATATAATTGACAAAATATTGGCACAGCGGTGTTCTTATAAAACTATTAAAGGCACGCTAGTGTTCCTCTAAATTGTAGGCACGCTAGTATCTTTTTAAACATGCTTATAAGCACAATAATGTCTCTCATGCATAAGTGCATCTGACACTTAAATATAATAACTTCTCATGTTCGCAGCTAGATCACTTGGGTCTCAGATGATAGTTCTGATTACACAGCATAACTTCTTACAGGAATGGCAGTGACTGTTTCTGAAATGCTAAAAAAATGTATTAAGGGAGGAAAAGATTATATTGCTATAAACTAAAAGCGTGAATAAAAAATTTTTCCTAGCTTCAGAAGACAAGCCTCTAAAGCAGTAAAAATTTATTATTGGGGATTTGATATGGTTACTAAAGGGGGCCACATATACATATATACACAAACACAAACAACAACTTACCTTTGGTGTATGCAATGTTTTTGCACTGTAAGGCAGGGAGAAACTAAATTTTACAGATATATATGTGTTGAAAAGAGGCAAGGCAGGTGTAAAGGTATGACCAGTTTAATTAGATAGTTTAAGGTATTATTGTTTGATAGCTGTTATGTAATTTAAGATGTTATTGTTTGTTAGAATTAAGGATATTGTTAGCTTTAAGAATAGTAAGATGTCAAAATTTGAGTGTTAAATTGTAAGAAATGTCATGTCATAACCTATGTTTAAGTCAGCTATTTTTTATTTAGGACAGACGTCAAACTGACACTAAAATTATAGTTAGGTTAATTATTCTCTCATTCACTAACAACAATCAGAAGTATGTATGTATCCGAGGAGATGATGAAAAACGATTATTGTGTTAAAATTTGTTAGGATATTTTATTTGAAGCAGGCAGATAACAGTTTTTTGATTAGTTACGCTGGTTACAAGGAAAAATAATAAAGAGATGGAAAAATTTTGATAAAAGTATCAGATTAAAATTTTTGAGATGAAAAAAGTTTGAAATTGTCATTAAATTATTAGATGGGAATTTTTGGTAATAAGGATATAGTTTGAGAAATTAGATAGAAGGGGTTTGAAAAGGGATAGTAGCAAGAGGAGAAAATTTAGTCTAGAGGATACAAAAATCTAGAGGGTCACTGATCCGATAGTCCGACTCAGCAAATACAGGAGAGGCAGCAGAGGCAGCAGCAGTCTGAGTGAGTAGTGTAAAACTAAAAGGAGTAATAAAACTCGCTAAAAAAATAAGTACATAAACTGTGCTTTGGTTTTTATACGACATTCAAGATACTTATAGAGGCAGGGGATCTTTTGGGCTATAACTAACTGATAGTCAGTGTGGAACTCTGTGTCTATTGACTAAGTGCCACAATACAGTGGAATTAATATAAACACCAATAGGTGTCGGTACCGTTAACATTTATTTTATTTTCTTTCGTTCCCTTTTATAGTGTAAAATTCAAATAGGTATAAGTAATACATAAGGTTTAGGTTTTTTGTCATATATTTAAGTGTAATAAATATTAAGTTTGGTGATCATTTGAAACCTTTGCCTTATTTTGTTTTCTTTTACACATATATGAGTATTTGGAAGGAAAGAACTGAAATTAGATAGGGCAGAATATTTCGAAATTACAAAAAAATAAAAAAAAAAGAAACCAAAGGGGACTGGAACCCACTTGCTTACTAAGCTCCCTGAGTTGAGAGGCAGTTCATATATGTGATTGGTTGTTTTCTGTGTGTTAAACAGGAAAAAAAAATACATTGAGTACATCCAGGTGTAAGTTACATACACAAATACATATATTTCATAATAACAACATTTACAACACATTTCACTAAACTTTACAGGGAAGGGGACCTCGCATGCAGACTCTGCGGCGAGGGGGAGGAATCAGCCCAGCACATCTTGTGCGAGTGTATAGCTCTGGACCGGAAAAGACAACTGATCTACGGTCACTCTAGACCGGAGACAGAGCAATATAAAACTTCACCCTACCAATCGTTGTGCAGACTAGTTCAAGGCACAGTGATTTTGGAATGGGTGGAGTAAGACTAGGGGTATGCACAATCAACCAAGGGTTGCGGTGCTATCGGGGCGGCAAGGCCGCGGACGAGCCCTGAGGGAACAAAAAAAAAATATATATACAGGGAGTTGAATTTTAATTTTTTTATTATAAATTTTTTATAAATAATTTCAAAACCACTAGATTGATTTTAATGAAACTTGGAACACAATAAAAGCTGACTCTGGACGCAGAAGATACCGCCGAACTGTACGAGTTGAAGAGGCAATATTAAATAGAGTTGAACGTGATCCTAGTACAAGTACGAGAATTATTGCCACCGAACTGGGTAATATTTCGGCATCATCAGTTCACAGAACTCTGAAGGATCAAAGTTTATATCCCTATCATTTTACACGTGTCCAGGAACTTCTACCTAGAGACTTTCAACCAAGGGTAATGTTTTGTCAGTGGTTGTTAAACAAACCTAGGCACGACCAACATTTTTCTAAACTATTTACTGATGAGGCGTCATTTACGCGAAAAGGTATCGTAAATTTTCACAATTTACATACATGGGCCGATGAAAACCCACACTCTCTAAGAGTTGCAAATTCGCAGTATCAATTTTCCATCAATATTTGGGCTGCTATTATTGAAAATCACATAATTGGTCCTGTTGTTCTACCAAATCGTCTTGACCATGAATCTTATTTAAACTTTTTACAAAATGATTTGCCGTTGTTACTACCGCTTTTTATGAGAAATGGTACAATGTGGTTCCAGCATGATGGTGCCCCCGTACATTTTGCAGCAGTTGTAAGAACATATTTAGCCAACGCATACGGTCACCGATGGATTGGTCGTGGAGGTCCGGTGTCATGGCCACCTTGATCTCCGGACCTGAATCCTCTCGATTTTTATTTGTGGGGTCATTTAAAAGAAATAGTGTATAAAACACCAGTAAATACACGAGAAGAATTGTTGGGAAGAATAGAATATGCATTTGACAGCATTAGAGAAGATCAAAATATTTGCAGAAGAGTAAGAAGATCTTTGCGCAGAAGGTTAAATAATTGTAACGACGCTAATGGTGGTCACTTTCAACATTTTCTTTAGCTTTGTTATTAAAGTCAATTGAGTAATGTACAAAAAACAAGAGTTTGGAAAAATCATGGTGTCTTTACGATTACTTTTTTCATTTCTTATTTTTATTTTTTATTTATCATTTTTTATCAATGTTTGTAATATTCATTTCAATGTTTATCACCAATAAGTTTTACGTAGGTTAGTTATTTGCACGTTTATTGCTGTAATGTTAACTGTATGTTTTGTTTTTCATATTCTTATGGTTGCAGTAAACATATATTATTATTATTATTATTATTACGCCGACTAATCGGTACTTTGCCCCTTTTTATAAAATTAATCATATCTCCTAGGGGATACCCTGAACGAAAAAATACCAAGAGGTAGCTTTTGTGGCTTATGTAATAAGCTTCATAACTTATGTATCAAAATTGGAAAAAGACAGTGGCGCACATATTTTTTCCCCAAATGAATTTTTACAGTTACCCCGTACGCACGCCACTGACGCAGTTGTAAGTAGATTTTCACTTGAAAATATGCACTTTCATAATACACTTTCAAGTTCTAAGTTTCATTAAAATCAATCCAGTGGTTTTGAAATTATTTATAAAAAATTTTAAAAAAAAATTAAAATTCAACTCCCTGTATATTGGAAACTATGCGTTTCCGGGCCCATGTGCATAGGAACTTTTTTTCTTATTTTTTAGTAAGGAATTGCCCCACGAGCGATGGTGCATGTTTTTTGAAACAGCCGAGCGGGCGTGACAACATAGTACTTGGTTCCGAACTAGGTGGCGACACGTTGTGTATATATATATATATATATATATATATATATATATATATATATATATATATATATATATATATATATATATATATATATATATATATACAGTGTGCCCCAAATTGGTGATGCATGTATCGGGATCTCAGAAACTATAGGAGATAGAGAAACGGTTAAAGTTGTACGCAATTTTATTACCAATCCAATGCTGCTTATTCAACTCCCCTAACTTTTTTGGTTTTTGGCATTTTTTGAAAATAAGAAAAATGGCGCATTCCTTCAAAGTGCTATAACTTTTTTTATTTATAAAAATTTTTGAATTCTGTAAAAACAATAGCAACTTTTATTGTAGAATTCAATTATCTAGTCAGCTTATATGTTTATTGTTAAATAATTGCTAGGCGATTGTCAACTTTTTTTTCTTATGGTTGCCATATTGGATTTTGACAGTCTAAAAAAGACCATAATTATTGCTTTTAAATGATGTATCACACATTACAAAAGAACGGTTAGAAATTTGAAAAAACGAGATTTTAAGATTTGTTAATACATACATATGGCAACGTCGTCTTAGAGCCTCAGTGGTTCAGGGGCAAGAACGTGTGCCTCTGAACCGAAGTGTACTGGGTTCGATCCCAGGGTTCTCCTTTCACTTTTTCAGTACAAACTGTAACATTAACATCAACCGAGGCATGTCTATTTATCATACAGAAAATCACAAACACGAACAATAATTTTTGTTGCATACCACCACCCCCCCCCCCCCTAACGCCAATGGACCTAACAATCTGTATCTAATTAGGGCCAAATCAGTCCACTTATAATACAAACAACGCTGCCAAATTTCAAAAAAATCGTTATTTTACAAAAAAATCCTTGTATCTTAGAAACAAGACATTTTGGCACCTATGTTTATTGGAACTTTTTTCATAAAATCACCTGGGAAATCAAACCCCTAAATATTTCCCCATCTTTTTTAAACACTCTGTATATATATGTATATATATATATATATATATATATATATATATATATATATATATATATATATATATATATATATATATATATATATATATTATAACAGGATTTTTAACACAGCATTTCTGTATACTATACAAGGTGAAAGGTTAAGGGCAAGGCCGCAAGCAGACAACCGCATACACGTGTTTTAAGCTTATTAGCTATCATCAGTACGGTATAGCCAGATGATGATGGGAACACTCTGGATGAAAAGCAAAAATACACGGAGTCACAACAGGCAACCAGTGGCACATTTGCAGTAACATTAGGAAGACCCTCAATTCGAGGGCAACAACCAAATCTTCCGAATGTTGCTGCAAATGTGCACTGGTTGCCTGTTGTGACTCCGTGTATTTTTGCTTCTTCATCCAGAGTGTTCCCATCATCATCTGACTATACCGTACTGATGATAGCTAATAAGCTTGAAACACGTGTATGCGGTTGTCTCCTTGCGGCCTTGCCCTTAACCTTTCTCCTTGTAAAGTATACAGAAATGCCGTGTTAAAAATCCTGTTATAAATAGTATGACTCCTGGGCTCCGGATGCTCACGCAGGTGATTTCTTTGCCTCCGTGGCAATTTTTGTTTTGCTTCTTTATCCAGAGTGTTCCCGTCATCACCTGGCGGCCTAGTCCTTAACCTTTCTCCTTGTATAATATATATATATATATATATATATATATATATATATATATATATATATATATATATATATATATATATATATATATATATATATATATATATATATATATATATATATATATATATATATATATATACATATAGAAATTGAAACTGACCCCGGATATAGGTTTAGTTAGCGCTCCTTTGAAGAAATCTTTAAAAAATTCCCATTAGGGAATTTTTTTTACGAAAATTCACTAAACAGGTCTGCACGCAGCAAGTTATAGTAGACAATTTCCATATGTTTAACAGACCGAAACGTTCAGTTTGCGGGGCGACTAACCTCTAGAATTCGGATTAGGGGGTGGCGAGTTCGTGTACCGTATTCAGACAGTCGGTTTTTCTCGAATGTGGAAAGACCTGCTTCCGGCGAGTGGTCCCTTGTCTATATTATGTGTACGTAAACTCCTCTCGCACAAGTTTAGGACTTCTGAGGACAGAGTTTGTCCATGTGGTGTTATTTTTATGTTATTTATTATTATTATTGTAATAATATATCGTAAGTGTAAAGTAACGTCTTATCCAAAGCAGCTTTTTTAACCAGCAAATTTTGGCCTCAAACATTTTCTGGAAACATGTACGGGAGCTGTGATATGTACTGTCTAATTAGGTCTGAAACACTCTGTATATTGAAATGTCGCTGGGTAATTAGTCGCGCGGTTCTGGCATACAACATATTTATTTAAATTAAAATAATACAATTATTTCCAAATTTAGTTAAAAAACAACGTTTCTTTTGATTTTTTTTAACGTCGGTTTATTTCCCCGACTATGGCTAATCACCGACGCCAGGGAGCAGATTCACCTCATTATGTTGGAAAATTTGACGAACCTCTGCCTTTCTGCAAGGAGGATAGGTAGTTTTAACGCGCCCAACATCGCATGGACACAGGTCCGACAGCTTTTGGCCCCCTCCGAAGGGTGGAACGTGCTGACATTCAACTTGTTGAAATACAATGCCACAACCTCGGTTGATGTTAATTGTACAGTATATATTGGAAAAGTGAATGGGAAACCCTGGGAATCGAACTTGGATCACTCGGTTCAGACGTACACCTCTTTACCACTGAACCACCGAAGCTTTTTTGAAAATGTTATAAAATGGGTCTACTTCATGTTAATTCGTGAATGACACTGCCATGGTTTTTGTTAGCTGACACTTAGGTAGGTATGTCGGGTTTATAAATACAGAGGACACTGGATCAAATTTTGCTTGTAATTTCTTTGTGCTTTAACGACGGTTTAATTTCGCGACTATGGCCAATCACCGACGCCAGGGGGCAGTTTCACCTCACTATCCTGGAAATTTTGCCAAACCTCTGCCTTTATATAATGACCGTAATGATATTTAACATGCCCAGCATCGAATGGACCCGGACCGAGTATCACTTTTAAAGCTCAAAATGTCCGCCATTTTTGTCAATACATTACTGACATTTTTAGTGAATTTTCGTAGAAAAAATACACTAATGGGGAGATCCCGACTTTTGAATTTTGATAAAATTTTTGCAAATGAGCGCGAACTAGGACCCCTAGAACCCATATCCGGGGTTAGTTTCAATTTTTATATGCTTATATATATATATATATATATATATATATATATATATATATATATATATATATATATATATATATATATATATATATATATATATATATATATATATATATATATATATATGTATCACACCGATAACTCAAAAAATAATGGGCCGATTTTGATAAAATTTGGCACGTACCTTTCTTTTGTAAATAGCTTGGATAAGTTCGTTAGTCAGGAAAATCGGACGAGGTTTTCCGGAAAAATTTTGAGTTTTCATTCTAAAAAAATTCTTATCTCAAAAAATAATGGGCCGATTTTAATAAAATTTGGCACGTACCTTCATTTTGTAAATAGCTTTGAGAAGTTTGTTAGTCAGGAAAATCGGACGACGTTTTCCCGAAAAATTTTGAGTTTTCACTCAAAAAAAAATTTTATCTCAAAGAATAATAAGCCGATTTTGATAAAATTTGGCATGTACCTTTCTTTTGTAAATGGTTTTGATAAATTTGTTAATCAGAAAAATCGGATGAGGTTTTCTAGAAAAATTTTGAGTTTTAATTTGAAAAAAATTTTTATCTTAAAAAATAAAAAATCTATGATAATCAAATTTGGTAGGTAGGTTTACGATATAAAAAGTAAATTATACACCAAAATTTAGATTTCTATGTTATAAGAAAAAAAAAGTTATAATAAAATATTTTGTGCCAGATCATTTCTATGAAAATTCCTACCATAACGCACTTGCTGCGTCCAGGCTTTCTTATTACTGGAACTGGTAACCCGTTTTAGAATGTGTTTATTAATTCCAGCAAATAGCTCCCTTACCCTTTGAACTAACATATCTGTTTCTTCAGGTGGATCGAATTCATACATTTCATTTTTACATGTCCCCATAAGTAAAAATCTAGAGGCGTAAGGTCTGGACTACTAGCTGACCATATTACTGGACCGCTATTTGAAATTATTATTTCTCCGAATGTGTTACGGAATAGAGTCTGAACCTCTCTAGAATTATGAGCAGGACAGCCATCATGCTAAAACCAAACATTTTGAAATTGAGTCTCTGGCACCGCTTGTCTGCTTGCAAGGATTATTTGGGTTTGTAACATATCAAATAACGCCGGATGTTAAGTGTATCAGCGTAAAAAATGGCCCTATTAACTGGTTTCCTGAAAAATAAAAAGATAGAATTACAACGTACGATTTAAGAAATTAAAACTAAAATTTTTGTCCCCCTTACACTTTTAAGATATGCTTACCATAGATTCCACACCATACATTCACTTCAAAGCGCGTTTGAAATCTACGGAGATTTCGTAATTCTGTATTTTCAGTTGCCCAGTAATGATGGTTGTGACGACTGAACACTCCCTAATTTGTGAAACGACTTTCATCAGTCCAAATTACTTGCTTAGGAAAGTCTCGATTTTCACGGCAACCCCTGCGTTTCTGCAAGGAGGATAGGTAGTTTTAACGTGCCCAACATCGTATGGACACAGGTCCGACAGCTTTTGGACCCCTCCGAAGGGTGGAACGTGCTGACATTCAACTTGCTGAAATACAATGCCACAACCTCGGTTGATGTTAATTGTACAGTATATATTGGAAAAGTGAAAGGGAAACCCTGGGAATCGAACTTGGATCACTCGGTTCAGACGTACACCTCTTTACCACTGAACCACCGAAGCTTTTTTGAAAATCTTATAAAATGGGTCTACTTCATGTTAATTCGTGACTGACACTGCCATGGTTTTTGTTAGCTGAAACTTAGGTAGGTATGTCGGGTTTATAAATACAAAGGACACTGGATCAAATTTTGCTTGTATTTTTTTTGTGCTTTAACGACGGTTTAATTTCGCGACTATGGCCAATCACCGACGACAGGGGGCAGTTTCACCTCACTATCCTGGAAATGTTGCCAAACCTCTGCCTTTATATAATGACCGTAATGATATTTAACGTGCCCAGCATCGAATGGACCTGGGACCGACGGCTTTACCCTCTCTCAGGAGCGCGGAACATGCGGCCATTTACCTTGCTTAAATACGATACCACAACCTCGATTGATGTTAGTTTTACAGTATGTACAGGAAAAGTGCAATATGAAACCTGGAAAACGAACCCAGTACCCTACTGCTCAGAGGCGCACATTCTTACGACTGGACCACCGAGTCTACTATGCTTGTAATTAGATATTTAAAAAGGATGAACATGAGAAGAAAGCTGTTATAAAATTTAAACAACGTAAAAAACGTTCGTTTTATAGATACAGTCAATCAGGTGATGATTTATTGGTACTTTTATTACAGATGTTTGTTATTTATTGTTTCATTTAACCAGACCCCCCATTATAACGGCGGTTTCTCTTATTTCGCTTTTGCAAATGTTATGGCGATGTAAAAATCAATTTGTCATTAGACATTAAGTCCATGATTCATCAAAATACTGCGAAGCCATGAATCATTCTAACCCTATCCAAATGGGAATACGAAAGTGGCTGTAAAGCGAGGGTGTTTTTCGCAAATTGAATGTGCTTTGTTTGATTGTGTATTGTAGAAGTTTGTTAAATTTGAACGAAATAACTTTTATATCTTATGGAGAACAACAAGGAAAGCCTATAAAGGATGTATATATATATATATATATATATATATATATATATATATATACATATATATATATATATATATATATATATATATATATAGGGTGGCGCATGGAAAACGAAACAGACCGATTTGCGTCCTGAGAAAATTTTTTTTTAATAAGAAACGCTGAAACACGCAAATTTTAATATTAAGGGGGACATGTTTTGACGAATTCAACTTTGTCACATCAATCCCTTAAGGGTGGTGATAACAACGCTTATATTTTAAATAGGGAACATGGGTCGAGTGTTACATTATTTGAAAGCTCTTTCTTTTTTGAATTCAGCACACAAATTTTTTTGGAAGTTTTATCAACTCGTTTAAAAATTATTCACAGTTGAAGTTGCAAGAACGTATTTCATTTATTGTGATAAGAAATGCATTAATTAGTCAATTTCTCGTTAAAAAAACTAAAAAATAAAACCAAGCGTTCAAAAATGTTTATTCAGTTAAGTAAGTGTTCAACTTGTTGACCACCAGCTTCCATACAAAAGTACAAATTTTGTTCAAAACGAGCTCTGACATTCTGGAGCATTTGTGGAGTTATTAGACGGCATTCTTCAACAATGCGCCGTCATAATTCTTCCAGAGACGGTTCTGTTACGTAAATTATACTCTTTAAATGGCCCCATAGAAAGAAGTCTAAAGGAGTTAAATCCTGTGATCTAAGGGGCCACTCAATAGCACTTCTACGCCCAATCCATTTTCCTGGAAACTCTCTGTTTAAAAACTTCCTAACACGTTGTGTTCCCTCATTTCGATAAGAAATGTTTTGATAGTCATTTTTTTGTTTACAAACCAAGAAAACATTCACTATCAGCAGATTTCTTATCGGAATGAGTGAAATGCGTTTTTGCATCTTTAACTGTGAATAATCTTTAAACGAGTTAATAAAATTAAAAAAAAATATTTGTGTGCTGAATTCAGAAAAGACAGAGCTTTAAAATGATGTAACACTCGACCGATGTTCCCTATTTGAAATATAAGGGTTGATATAACCACCCTTAAGGGGTTAATGTGACAAAGTTGAGTTATGTCAAAACATGTCCCCCTCAATATTAAAATTAACGTGTTTCAAAAATTCTCTGAGCGCAAATCGGTCTGCTTCGTTTTCAATGCGCTATATATATATATATATATATATATATATATATATATATATATATATATATATATATATATATATATATATATATATATATTATAGGGTGATCCAGAATCTAGCCTCACCAAGAGGATATCGCTTATTATCTGAAATAGAAGGTAGCTTTGATTTCGACCAAGTTGATAAAATTTACGTTCTTTATTATGCCGCAAAAACAAACAACTGTCATTCAAGAAATTGTCAAAAATCTAGAAAAGCGTGTTTCGATTTTCAACCGTCGCTCATTCATTTGAATTCATATAAAGAAACTAAAAACACATTTTCCCTGCTATTTGAAGTTTTTTATTTGATAGCGAACTTAAAATTATAGAAGAACGTTTCACCATGCTTGGGACGTTATCACCTTCCTTACTTCTTTTGAGCGCCATCTTCTATTTTGACATCATAATTTATTTAAATTATTTAAAAAATTTCTGTTGGCATCGGTAGCGGGGTTGGGCAAATGATCTAAACTCGGCTAAATTTTTATCAATTTGTTAAAAAATAGTACGATGTGGTTATTGCCGTTCCGAAAATATTTCTACATATCTCATGCTCAATATTATTGTATTTCTATCTGATGGATAAAAAACGAGGTTACATAGCACAGTTATCTTTATTATTGGTCTGCATTTTAGTATCACAACGCCATCACTGATGACAGAAATTTCCGCGGCTGGAGGATCAGCAATCCTCCGGTGCTGGAATATACATCGACAGCCTGGGGGTGCGCGAGAGTTATGCTCTGGGCGTATATACAACGGCACTCGAAACGGAGGTGTACGCTATCCTGTCTGTAGCCAATCGACAGGATGTGAGGATGAGCCCTGAGAAATGTGTATACATTTGCTCGGATTGCTAGACGGTCCTCCGGTCAGTCTGCGTGGTCAGAGTTAGGTCAACAATAGTTCAGGAGTGTGCTGGCGCCTTTTAGGGACAAGTCAGGACAAAGCATGTGCAACTTGTGTGGGTTCCGGGACACTGTGGCGTAGCGGGGAATGAGGTGGCGAATGATCTAGAAAGTCTTGGTTCCCGGAGGCTGTTCTGTGGTCCGGAGCCTGCGATAGGCATAAGTAAGAAGACGGTCTCCGTCGCCTCAGAAAGGTGGATTGAGGAGGCCATGGAGAGGCACTAGGGGTCGGCCGGTAGTTGTAGGCAGGCGAGGGACTTCGTGGAGGGGCCGGACAGAGACAAGACTGTCTGGATTCTCGGTAGGAGTCGAGCTGCGGTTCGCCGCATCATTAGGGTGCTAACAGGTCACTGCGCTCTTAGAAGACACCTCACATTGATAGGTGTCGAGAGGGATTCCATTTACCAGGAATGCGGCGACAATGAAGAGACGTCTTACCACTACCTGTGTGAATGCAAGGCTTTTGGGAGTCTTCGAACAGAATTGTTCCGTTTGAGGATTCTGCAGAGGAACCAGGTAAGTACCGTCCAATGGGAGGCCGTCATGGCCTTCATTTCAAAGTCGAGGCGGTTTGGCGATGGAAACGAGGAAGACTAGCGCATGGATCCTGGGTTGCCGGGGTTGGCAATGTCTTCTCTTATGGCAGTAAATAACCTCTAGCAGTTTTGTCTCGTAGTTCCGTATCACACTGTAGATTTGACCAATTTGTTTTAGGTGTGTTTTGACGATCATAAGTAAATATGAGCTATAATGAGAGCGAAACTGGTAAGTTATAACCCTTAAAGTTTGTGGTTATTTTATTTATGATGTAATGATAAAAAATTAAACTTTAATTATAAGAAGAAAAGTGACCTAGATAGTAAGTGGTGATGTAATATATAATCTAAATAAAAGGAAGACTTCGTGCCTTATAAGCTGGAGATGTCGAATACACACATAAAAATCGAGACTCAATTATGATTATTTATTGATAAAAATGACTCTATATAATGCAAAGTGTAAATTAGTAAAATGATTGCCTGGGGCAGTTATTATGAGAGTTTAAAATGAACAAGATAAAAGAAAAACAGATGAGCCAGGTACTTAGCTTTGTTTCCCAGGTGATGTTTCATGTGGGCCAAGTGGAGACGCAGAGTACTTCAGCAGGACGTCTCAATATGGGAGTCATTCAAGGCTGTCCAGACTGTTGCTAAACTTGAGCAGGGCTCTGTTGACTTGACTTCAGCGGGCTCTCCAAGTTACTGATGGTCCATTTCTGTTATTCTTGCTATCATGACGGTGTAACTTTACATATGCGGATGTTGGATGGTGCAGAGCAGGTGCCCTAAGTTGGCGGGGGGTGAGGTCCCAAAATAAGAAGGGTAGCTGCAAACAATTCAGGTCGCCTTAATATTCTGTTGAATTCGAGGTTATTTTCAGTTATGGTACCTTACCAGGTCTTGCATAAAAACCCGGATAATCTGCATTTTAATTTTTAAAAACTATAACCTTATCATTGATTAAAAATTACTCGAACATGACCGCAAACTATCATTAAAAAGAAACAAGAGATATATTACACAGAGCAATTCACTAAAGCAATCTACATCGCAATCCAGTCAGCGTTTTTAACAGCTAATTTATTCGACTTACCCCATCTAGGCATGCTGATTCCTCTTTAGCCCATTATTATATTGACCATCTTAATTTTTTAAATGATTTTCAGGAAGAGGACTTCATTAAAGACGGTAGGTCTATATAGACTTCTTACCTAAGGCACGAACATAAACGACGGCTGAATTAATTAGTTGCTATCGGGAGTCCGAAGAGAATAGCTATATTTCCATCGCCTAGTTTTGAGAACATTTTAAAGTTCATCGAATAACAAGGAGATATTTCATTGACTATGATCCTGGTAAATCGCATCGATGGTTATGACGTCAGCTTATGCTGGCAAAATCCCTTGAGTAAACAAATATTATAATGATGTATTAATGAACTTTATAGCGTGGGAAAGGTTGTAAAACGTGTAAAACGTTGCAAACTGTTTTTCGTGATGGCCAAGTGCATGTAACAAACAGTTTTGTGTTTACTTTTACCATTATTTATAGTATATTTAAACCGCAACGGGGCATTTGTTGTTTGTAACATTGTATTTCTACGTATTATTTTAATTGTGAATAACTAAATCCTTTATTACGGGGAAAATCAATCTAATCCACCCAGATTAACTTTTTCTTGGTGTGATTTACTATTATTTCACATATATCGAGATAAATTGATAACAAGTGGGATTTAGATAAAATGCTATATCGCTAGACATTGCAATCTAAATATAATTTAGACAATTGGTCTCTGTTAAATGTTTACGGTAATTAGTGCAAAATACGCAGCTTAAGTTTATATGTGATATCCAGAAACTTAATTTTTTTCCAAAACCGGGTAGAATGAAAACCATTAGAAATATTAAATAATTGAAGAAAAAAGCATTTTAAGTTATAATTCCAACTACAAGGTATAAAAACTCTAGACGCAGCAAGTACATTATGGTAGTGAATTTTCATAATAATTGTACACTATTAATAAGATATATTATTAAAACTAATTCTTTAAATTTAAATGGACCTTGGAGATCGGTTTTAGAGTCCCAGTTTTCAATTATTTGAAAAAATTTATATTTTATATGGAGCTGCTAAATTAAAATTTGGTCTTAGATATAATATGTAAATACTGCAAGTGTCTTTGAAAAATTGTGTTACAAATTTCATTAAAGTTACAAACGTTTTTAAAAAAAAAAATTATTTGCAGAGGGAATGTACCTGTCGAATTATAAATATGACAGGTATTTTTCCATATTAATTGCTTGGATAGTTTTGTTTTAGTCAACCCATGCAGTTTTTGCGAACAATCAACAACAAAAAAGATTTTTTTATGTTATGGTAGAAAATTTTCGTAAAAATATTTCAAATCCGAAAGCTCAATAAATTTCCCATTAAGCCACAATCTTCAATATTGAACCTTAGTAACACCTATGTAAATGCACGTGGGTTATAAATTAAAGAAAAATAACATATTGAGCTTCGTTTTGTTTTTAAAAACCTTTTTTGTTGTTTATTGTTTGCAAAAACTGGATAAGTTGACTAAAACAAAACCATCCAAACAATTAATAAGGAAAAATACCTGTCATATTTATAATTTGACAGGTACATCCCCTTTGTAAATAATTAATTATTTTCTGAAAACTTTTGTAACTTTAATGAAATTTGTAACACAATTTTTTTAAAGACACTTGCAGTATTTACATATTATACCTAAGACTAAATTTTTATTTAGTAGCTCCATATAAAATATAAATTTTTTCCAATAATCGCTAACTGGGGCTCTAGAACCGATCTCCAAGGTCAATTTAAAGAATTAGTTTTAATAATATATCTTACTAATAGTGTACAATTCTTATGAAAATTCACTACCATAATGTACTTGCTGCGTCTAGAGTTTTTTATAATTCGACAGGTACATTCCCTTTATAAATCATTTATTCTTTCTGAAAAACGTTTGTAACTTTAATGAAATTTGTAACAATTTTTTTAAAGGCACCTGCAGTACTTAAATATTATATCCAAGACCAAATTTTAATTTAGTAGCTCCATATAAAATATAAATTTTTCAAATAATCGCTAACTGGGACTCTAAAACCGATCTCCAAGGTCCATTTAAATTTAAAGAATTAGTTTTAATAATATATCTTATTAATAGTGTACAATTCTTTTGAAAATTCACTTCCATAACGTACTTGCTGCGTCTAGAGTTTTTTGTGATACTGGAACCAATAAGTATAAGTTAGTATTTGTTTCACTTGCCAGGTTATTAAAAATATTGAAGAATACAAATAACCATAAGCATGTGCTACTTACATTTGATCAACAATTATTGTGTCAGAAACTTTAAGACCAAATCAAAAGAACACTTTTTAATAACAACTCTAACATAATATGTAGAGATATAATATAAAGAGCTTTATAATACAAACGTGGCTAGTGGCTACTACTCCATGTAAGGATGGATGCCTTGAAAAATATAACCATAAACAATACTAACGAATCTTCGAAAGTTTTGAGGTTAGATTGATATTGAAGAAATATATTTCTGGATTATAATGCTACTGGCGCTGAAGCATCGGAAATTAGTACTGAGATTATAGTTTTAAACCATTTCATTGAAGTGAAGCTTCTATTTGGTATAATATTCTGTAATATAAGAAAGCATTTCAGTTTTAATAAATGTAAATAACACGTCGAATATCTGACGTTTCAGCGTCAGCAGTCGGCGACTCTCGTTCAGCGGTGACAGTTCCCCTACCATGCAGCGGTGCCAGATTGAGTAAATTAGAATTTATGATAAATCAAATGAGAAATTATTGGTAGCTCAACATTTATTAATATTAAGCCACATTTATTAGATGGATTCCTTTTTTTGACGAACTTTTATTTGTCATTAATAAGTACAAATACGTGTTATTACCCTATGTTTTCATTTTAATATTTAAATGAAATTTTAATATTTAGGGGTAGTTTACTCTTGAAGTTTTTTTATTTTTTAGTGCGACCAGAAAAACTATGAATGCGACCAAGCTATAAATTTATATAAAATCACTGCTGGTAACTGTCTTTCCGCTACCAAAGTTTCACAAAAAAATATTCATATTTAGGGGTAGTTTACTCTTGAAGTTTTTTCATTTTTTAGTGCGACCAGAAAAAGTATCAATGCGACCAAGATATAAATTTAAACAGAATCACTGCTGCTAACTGTCTTTCCGCTACCAAAGTTTCACAAAAAAATATTCATATTTAAGGGTAGTTTACTCTTGAGGTTTTTTTATTTTTTAATGCGACCAGAGAAAGTATGAATGCGACCAAGCTATGAATTTACACAGAATCACTGCTGGCAACTGTCTTTCCGCTACCAAAGTTTCACAAAAAAATATTCATATTTAAGGGTAGTTTACTCTTGAGGTTTTTTCGTTTTTTAGTGCGACCAGAGAAAGTATGAATGCGACCAAGCTATAAATTTACACAGAATCACTACTCATAACTATATTTCCGCTACCAAAGTTTAACAAAAGAATATTCATATTAAAGGGTGGTTTACTGTAGAAGTTTTTATATTTTTTAGTGCGACCAGAAAAAGTATCAATGCGACCAGGCTATAAATATACACAGAATCACTACTGGTAACTGCCTTTCTCCTACCAAAGTTTTACAAAAAATCTTCACATTTAAGGGTACTTTACTCTTGGAGTTTTTTCATTTTTTAGTGCGACCAAGCTATAAATTTACACAGAATCACTACATGTAACTGTCTTTTCGCTACCCAAGTTTCACAAAAAAAATATTCATATTAAGGGGTAGTTTACTCCTGAAGTTTTTTCGTTTTTTAGTGCGACCAGAGAAAGTATGAATGCGACCAAGCTTTAAATTTACACATAATCACTGCTGGCTACTGTCTTTCTACTGCCAAAGTTTCACAAAAAAATATTCATTTTTCTGGTCGCACTAAAAAATGAAAGAACCCCAAGAGTCCACTACCCTTAAATATGAATATTTTTTTGTAAAACTTTGGTAGCGGAAAGACAGTGGCCAGCAGTGATTTTGTGTAAATTTATAGCTTGGTGGAATTCATACTGTCTCTGATCGCACTAAAAAACGAAAAAACCTAAAGAGTAAACTACCCTTAAATACAAATATTTTTTTGTGAAACTTTGGCAGCAAAAAGACTGTTACCGGCAGTTTTTCTGTGTAAATGTATAGCTTGGTCGCATTCATACTTTCTCTGGTAGCACTAAAAAACAAAACAAAATTAAGAGTAAACTACCCTTAAATATGAATATTTTTTTATGAAACTTTGGTAGCGAAAAAAGAGTAGCCAGGAATGATTCTGTGTAAATTTATAGCTTGGTCGCGTTTATACTTTCTCTGGTCGCACTAAGAAACGAAAAAACCTCAAGAGTAAACTACCCTTAAATATGAATATTTTTTTGTGAAACTTTGGTATCTGAAAGACAGTTAGCAGCAGTGATTGTGTGTAAATTTATAGCTTGGTCGCATTCATACTTTCTCTGGTCGCACTAAAAAACGAAAAAACCACAAGAGTAAACTACCCTTAAATATTCAGATTTTTTTGTGAAACCTCGGTAGCAGAAAGACATTAACATTAGGATACAAAATATGAAATATCAAAAAAATCCTTAAAGATTAAAGCCTCGGTCGGCAACATTTATTTTGGTCAGCAAATTACATCGTCCCATTGTTTAATAACTCCTGTCCTCGTATGCCATTTCATTTGAAATTTGGTTAGCTGTTATGTTGTAACGTCTCCTATATATGTGCAAATTTTCATTCGAAACACTTCAATATTTCAAAAAATATTGCGTTTTCAAAATTTTCTTTACATTTTTTTCTAAGAAAAATTAGTGCCCATCTACGAACTCATCCAAGCCATTAAGTATTTTTTGAGTTAGCGGTTGGATACATACATACATACATACATACATACATACACACACACACACACACACACACACACACACACACACACACACACACACACACACACACACACACACACACACACACACATATATATATATATATATATATATATATATATATATATATATATATATATATATATATATATATATATATATATATATATATATATATATATATATATATATATATATATATATATATATATATATATATATATATATATATATATATATATATATATATATATAAAAATTGAAACTGACCCCGGATATGGGTTCTAGAGGCCCTAATTCGCGCTCATTTGAGAACATTTTCCAAAAGTCTTATCATCGATACCTCTCTATTTTTTTTTTGTTCCCTCAGGGCTGGTCCGCGGCCTTGCCGCCCCGATAGCACCGCACCCTTGGTTGATTGTGCATATATATACCTCTCTATTGGTGAATGTTCTTAATGAAAATTCACTAATAATAAACTCTATATTATCAGTATGCAGCGTCGGTGCTCCAGTGGTACAAATTTGTGCCTCTGAAAGCAAAAGTCCTGGGTTCGATTTCCCGTAGTAGCGTCATTTGTTTTTCAGTCCATACTGTTATATTAACATATACGGAAGTTGTAGCATTGCGTTTTAGCAAGTTGAATGTCTGCACTTTTGGAGGGGGCGTAAAGCTGTTGGTCACGTATACCGTAGGATTGAGGTGAAACTGCTCCCTCGCTTTGGTGATGTGCCAAAGTGGCCGAAATAGACCGACGTTAAAGAAACAAGATACAACACAATCCAATATCATCATCACATTGTAAAAGCGATGTCGCCTTGCCATCGCAAATATCAATTTCTGCCTGCAGAAGTTCTTTTCCATTGCAAATTATTTTTAAGCAAAAAGTTCGGGACGCAGCAATCGAATTATTGTAGTAAATTTTTTTAAGAATTGAAAGCTATTAGTGAGGTATGTTATTAAAAATAATTCTTTAAATTTAAATGGATCTCGGAAATTGGTTTTTAAGGTCCGAGTAAGCGATTACTTGAAGAAATTTATATTTTCTATGGAGCTAGAAAATTAAAATTTGGTACATATATGTAAATACTGGGTCGCTTTGAAAAAATTGTGTTACAAATTTCATTAAAGTTACAAAAGTTTTCCAGAAAAAAAAATATTTACAAACGGAATGTACCTGTCAAATTATCGATATGACAGGTATTTTTCCTTCTTAATTGCTTGGATGGTTTTGTTTTAGTCAACCCAATCGAACTAGTTTCTGCAAACAAAACAACAAAAAACGTATTTTACATAGGTTTTACTATGGCTCAAGATTGAAGATTATAGCTTAATGGGAAATTGAATTATCGGATTTGAAATCTTTTTACGAAAATTCTCTACCACAACGTACTTGCTGCACCCAGACCCTCTTCATCGCTTATTTACTGTCGCTGTATTCATACTTTTTAGCGAATTTTTTTTTTAAATTCGCTTATGGGGAGATCTGTGTTTATATATATATATATATATATATATATATATATATATATATATATATATATATATATATATATATATATATATATATATATATATACATACATACATATATATATATATATATATATATATATATATATATATATATATATATATATATATATATATATATATATATATCCGACCGATAACTCAAAACTAATGGACCGATCTTGATAAAATTTGCAGAGTACCTTCCTTTTGCAAGTGGCTTGGATAAGTTCGTTAGCCAGGAAAATCGGACCAGGTTTTCCCGGAAAATTTTGTATTTTCTTTATAAAAAAATTCATATCTCCGGAATTAACAAAGTAAGGGCAACCAAATTTGGTGCGCGTATTTGTATTATAAAGAGTGAACTCTGGTCCCTAGCTGTAAAGACAAAGAAGTTATGGGCAGTTAAAGTAACAAATTTTGGAGTTTTCCGCAAAACGTCAAATTCGCAATTTTAAACGCCAAAATTGGCAATGTTTAAGCAAAGAATGTGAAACAAATACTGTTTGTGAAAAGAAAATGTTGCAAGAAAAATGTTCTGCAAACCCTTAAGTTTCAGATTCAACCGTCATTGCCCTTGATTTTACTAAAATGTTTACAGAATATCCATTTCAAATGGACCCTTTCTCTGATGCTTTAGGTGTCAGTTTAGTTAAATTTGGTGGCTTTTTGGATATTTATTTGTAGGGTTAGTGAAGTTTATGGTTTAACGGTCTATAATTTTTTTTTAGCTAATTATCGTAGAACAAATTTATTAATGCATTTTTATATTTTTTATCGAAATATGATGCGTTTATAAGAAAAAAATCTAGACGCAGTAAGTGCGTTTTGGTAGCGAATTTTCGGTAAATTTGCAGTTTAGTTCTCGAACGCTTTTCAAAACACTGTTTTAAGAAACCTGCCTAGGGCCCCCCCTGGATCCAAATTCTTGTTCACACTCCCCAAGGAAGTCACGGGACCAGGGATGAGTAGGGGTGCATAATTTTTTTAGCTAATTTTTGTAGAACAAATTCGTTAATGCATTTTTGCATTTTTTATCGAACTATGATGCGTTTGTAAGAAAAAAAAACACTGGACGCAGTAAGTGCGTTTTGGTAGCGAATTTTCGGTAAATTTGCAGTTTAGCTCCCGAACTCCTTTCAAAAAACTGTTTTCAGAAACCTGCCTAGCCCCCCCCCCTGAATCCACAAACCCCAAGAAAAATTTTTTGTTCACACCCCCCAAGGAAGTTACGGGACCAGGAGTGAGTAGGGGTGCATAATTTTTTTTTTAGCTAAATTTCATAGAACAAATATGTTAATGCATTTTTGCATTTTTTGTCGAAATATGATGCGTTTGTAAGAAGAAAATCTGGACGCAGTAAGTGCGTTTTGGTAGCAAATTTTCGGTAAATTTGCAGTTTAGCTCCCGAACGCTTTTCAAAAAACTGTTTTCAGAAACCTGCCTAGGCCCCACCTCCCTGGATCCTCAAACCCCAAGGAAAATTTCTTGTTCACACTCCCCAAGGAAGTTACGGGACTAGGAGTAAGTAGGGGTGTATAATTTTTGTTTAACTAATTTTCGTAGAACAAATTCGTTAATGCATTTTTGCATTTTTTATCGAAATATGATGCGTTTGTAAGAAAAAAAACTGAACGCAGTAATTGCGTTTTGGTAGCGAATTTTCGGTAAATTTGCAGTTTAGTTCCCGGAACGTTTTTCAAAAAACTGTTTTCAGAAACCTGCCAACAGTTAAGTTTATTTTCGGAAAATTTTTGTATATTTTCAAACCATAAGTAATTTTGTTAAAATATAGTACATTGTTTCTACCACATAGGCTATACCCGTAATCAGATTGATGCCTGCTCACATTTGCTACTAAAAACATTTTTATGGAAATTCACTTCCATAACAGATTCGCTGCATCTAGACTTTTGAAAAATGTTTATATATTTTCAAACAATAAATTTATTTCAATGAAATATGGTGCATTGTTTCTATTATATAGGCAACCAAGTTTGATGCCTGCTTTCATCAAAGAAAGACATTTGCTATTAAAAATATTTTAAAGAAAATTCGCTACCATAACGCACTTGCTGCGTCCAGAGATTTTTTAAATGATAAAATATTGTAGCTATCTATGTGAGAGTGACAAACAAGGCGACCTCAAATTCATTTTTGGAGAAATATTTTAAGCAAATGAAATGAAGTAACAGTTTAAATATAAATTTAAAATATTGGTTCGCGGCTTTGTCACGGGCGTTCTCCTCCCCCTTCTGCATGCCTACAACTACCCTCAATGCATAAACAAGAACAATATAAACAAGAAAGATTTCTTCGGAATAACCCCCAAGAAAGTTGCGGGACCTGCGGTGAATAAGGGTTCTGGGCGAAGTAAACAGGATTTTAAGGAAGCATAGCTGCAAAATGGTCCATGATAGGTTTAAACAAATTGAATCACTTTCATTAAAAAATTTATTCTTTAAAATTTTGCTGACATCTACAGATTTAGATGAGAGTTATCGTAAATAGCAACCCCGCCGATTGTTTATTGCGACATATTTTCGTAGCCTATCCGTTGGAAACATAATTTAGAGATTTTGTTTGCAATGACAGCGGAACCCTAATTTATCTGTCTAACCTTGTCTAACATTATAGTGATCCATTTAGAGGTAAATTCAGGTAACATCGTAAATTATTGATTTTTGTTTAGTATAACTCAAGATATACTAAACCAATTGAGTTCAAATTTGGTAGGTAGGACCACTTATACAATGTATACGTGCTTGTCAAGTTTTAGTATAAGATTTCTAGTAATTAAAATATATTGCGTTGTCAAGCAGTTTTTAAAATTTTTTTTTCCAAAAGTATTTGATTGTCAAAACTGTCTAACGAACTCATCCAGGCTATTAACATAATGAAGGGAATTTTGGCAGTTCCTTTAAAGTGTTTAAGCTCACTTTCGGAAATTTTCGTACGTTTTTAAACAACAAAGTTATTTTGATAAAACAAGGCACATTGTTTTTACTATATAAGTTATACTGGTAACCAAATTTGATGCCTACTTTTCTAAAAAAACACATATGTGCATTTAACATTTTTATGAAAATTCACTACCATAACGCACTTACTGCGTCCAGACTTTTTGTAATTTTGCAAACAGCATTCCAGTCTCCTGAATAAACCTTTTAACATTTGGAAATGATTTTATGTATGAGATCTCCTTGAATATTTTCCAACACTTCTTCGACAAGTCCCTCAAACCCTACACTAACAGCATATCAATTTGCTGTTAGACAAAAAATGTTATAGAAATTTCTACTTGAATAGAAAATTTGCACAAAATAATGAATTGAAATGTCAAAGGTATAATCAGAGACAACTGTTCGATTTTTCGAATACTTGCTTATGGAAAATATTCTGAACTTGCTTCAGTGAATCGCATTTCTCCTGGAAATTGTTAGATATTACATAAATTTACAACAGCAAAGACAGTTTTCAAATTGGATGCTAAATAAGAGGTATAATTATATATTAATTAGCCCGCAGACAAGAAAGTTCTCTTTAATTTAAGGGACGAGTCAGCTTCGATCGTCCAATTGCTAAATTTGTATTAAATAGAAATTATCACTAAGGCCTATAATGAGCCTACTCAATGTATTTAGTTTAGTTCTTATAGACTAAATGGTTTTCGGGATATTAATATTTATCAACTTTTTTTTGGCCTACTTAAATCGCTATCCCTTAGGGGCTGCAGCTTGGTATAGTGGTAAGTAGCGCCAAATCGCCCTAGTTTTATACTGTACCTGTTCTGTGTTGGTTCTTATACAGAAAATCCTCTATATTTTATTTAAATTTACAACGATCTCGTTTGTTAAAAGTCGTTTACATAAAACACTGTACGTATTATTTTAAAATCATATTACGTTATGTGAAACTGACACATTATTACTAAATTTGTTTGAAATGGACAGCAGGTATTACTTTATTATAAACTAGAGAAGGTTTGATTATCGTAATGTTACTTTTCCCCAAATTCAAAGTTTCTATTGAGGGAAATCGACTATTCAAAACTGGCAATAAAAGGCGAGTCATTTGCTAAAACCTGCTGTATATTTCGTCTGTGTAATTCAAAACTCCGCTAAAAGCCACAAAATTTACAATTATATGGTAAAATTACATTACAATATATTAAAAGTGATTGAAATACTCAATGAAAGGCTTCTTCCAGACAGTAAAATTCTACCTAGTAGCCATCTTCAGGGGCAAATCTAAAATGTAATAAAAATGTCTGTCAGAAAACATTATTTTCTGGTAGGCAATTGTGCCGGTTTAAGCACAATGATCTCAAGTTAAACTTTACATACATCATCAAGGTTAAAATCTACAGTCAAACAGTAAAATAGGTTAAAAAGCAACATTACAAGCCAAATACACAGTATAAAATTACAGGCTACAGTTAAACAAGCTACGTAAGCTACATTACAGTCAAGCTTACGTAGCTTGTTTAACTGTAGCCTGTAGTTTTATACTGTGTATTTAGCTTGTAATGTTGCTTTTTAACCTATTTTACTGTTTGACTGTAGATTTTAACCTTTATGATCTATGTAAAGTTTAACTTGAGATCATTGTGCTTAAATCGGCACAATTGCCTACCAGAAAACAATGTTTTCTGACAGATCTTTTTATTACATTTTAGATTTGCCCCTGAAGATGCCTACTAGGTAGCAAAAACGCGTAGGGTTCTTTAACAATAAATTTTATTGTCTGGAAGAAGCCTTTCATAGAGTATTTCAATTATGTTTATCCCAGACCATGTGACGTTCAGGAATGAAATATTAAAAGTGACTTACCGAAAACTAAACCAAATAAAAGCAGGTTAGGATAGCAATCAATCAGGAACACATGTCTTCCATAACTTGGAATAGAGCTCAGACATCCAGAACACAAAACAACATAAAAAAAACACTATAAAATCGACAAATATATTGCTAGTTTCATAAAACCAAGTTAAAAATTTAAATATCAAAAACATTTCCGAAAAGACTCCAACAGTTGTCCGACCATAGATCTCACATTTGTATGGTTGATTGGTAGTTAAATTTGCTTACATTTTCAGAATCCATGTTGCGACCTGCATTTTTCACATGTTGAGCCAAACTACATAAATCACTATCAAATCTACAGTCACGTTTCTGTAACGAAACTCGCCTAGCTAAACGGTCGATTTGTATCTTTAAAGAATTTGCTGACTTCAAGGTACCCTTCAATGTAGCCAGAATATAATAATAATAATAATAATAATGATTATTTGGAAACAAAATACAATACAAAAAAAGTATTTAAAAATGTGTACAAGTTCCAAATAAAACAATTTAAGTCACTGAGACAACATAAAAGTTGTCTGTGCGTGACTGACCTTCCAATGACCACTGGCAAAAAGGAAAGTGAATGTCCAAGCCAGGTAAAACGTCCAGTCCAGGTAAAATATCCAGTCCAGGCAATTTCCTCAGTTCAGTAACACAACACAAACAAACACACACTAAACACATCACTATCAACAATTCAGTAATCACACACAATACAAAATGATCACAATATCTGACATACCATATATCATTAACTATCAACCTGTAAATGTTCTACACGATCTTAAAAATATCATTAAATATCTTTCTGCCAGTTTTGATTATCCACCTCTTAGCCAATTTTTTAAATGATTTTGAAACAATTTTTCCCTTCAATTCCCCAGGCAAAATATTGTACAGCCTTGAAGCCAAATATTGGGGAGACCTCTGACCAATACTCTTGAACTTACGCGGAACCATGCAGCTGTTTTCTCTGTATCGCGTATGATGTAGGTGCTTACTAGATTCCAATTTTATTTTTTTCCTCGAAATATTCATAAGCAGACAAAGGCTGTAAAGCTGTCGGAGATCCATTATATCTGTCTCGCAATAGAGCAGTTCTGTAGAATACCTAATATTTTTCTCATATATAATTTTTATGATCCATTTCTGCACTACCTCTAATTTCTTCAAATAACTGTCTGCCACACCTCCCCACCCCAAAACACCATAAGCAAGCTGTGACTGTACAAAAGCATAATAGAGTGTTTTTAGTTGCCTTTGATCCAGGTATTCTCTCACAATTCGAAATCTGGATATAAGTGCTCTCAGTCTATTCGTGAGACACTTAACCTGACAGTCCCACCGTAAATGCCTATCCACTACAATCCCCAGGTAAGTAGTCTCCGTCGCTTCGGGAATCACGCACGTTCTACTAATTGAAAGTGAACCCATATTTGGCTGTGTATTAGAATAGGATGTAAAAGACAAGTACCTGGTTTTTTCGTAATTTACGGTCAATTTATTGGCTTTGAACCACGCATCCACGAACAAAAATTCTCGCTCCACCTTTGTCTTGAGCTCTGCCCAGGTGTGTGAAGTATAAAAAACTGCTGCGTCGTCAGCAAAACTCACAATATGTGAATCGGTATTTAGTTCTAAAAAGTCATTAATATACACCGTGAACAACAGTGAACCAAGCACAGAGCCCTGAGGAACACCGCAGCTAACAGAAAGAGGCCTGCTAGTGCTATCTCCCACCATCACCATCTGCTGTCGCTCTGACAAATAACTCCTCAACAAATCATGAGCTTTTCCTCTCAAACCATACGCTTCAAGCTTCCTCAACAAAATATCGTGGCACACAGTGTCAAAAGCCTTTGCCAGATCGACAAAAATGCACAAAGCAGGAACACTATTATCAAGTGCATCATAAATATGTGATGTTAAATCATAAATTGCATCTTCCGTGGATTTATTTTCCTGAAAACCATATTGACGCTGAGACAAAACACAATGTTTACCAAGAAAGGATACCAGTCTAGATTTGATTAGCTTTTCAATTATTTTACTAATATTTGATACCAAAGTTATTGGTCGGTAATTCGAAATTTCATTCTTAGGTCCCTTCTTATACAGAGGTTTGATAATCCCCACTTTTAGCACTTTTGGAAACGTTCCAGTGCTGAAACATTTATTTATTATATACGCCAGGACTGGTGAGATCTCAAGTACTATCTCTTTCAGAGATTCAGCTCTAATTAAATCGAACCCAGGACACTTTTTAGTCTTCAGTCCTGCAATAACTTTCTGAACCTCGGCATCATCCACAGGACGAAGATATATTGTATCCTGTACAGACCTTTTTACCCCTCCATATTCAATGCGTTCAAGTTTATCAGCCAAATTTTCTCCCACCCTACAAAAGTATTTATTAAACGCATCTGCTATATCTTCCCCACTTGTCAATTCACGCGAGTCTTCAACTATTATACTATCCACTTTTGTTTCAACCTTCCTTTTGTTACATATGTCAGCAACTACATTCCAGAGTGCCCTGCTGTTACTACATCCAGTTTCTTCGATTAAGTTCTTAGCAAAACGTCTCTTTGCGGCTCTAATTATTTTACATAGCTCACTTTTATAAAGGTTGTATTCATTTTTAACGCAAATATTATCGGGATCAACCGACAGACGTTTATACAACAGATTCTTTTTATTGATGCACCTAAGAATTCCAGGAGTAATCCACTTCTTTCTAATTTTTGTTGCATTCGCGTGTCTCACCTTGTTCGTATTCCTGTCAATGTGGAAACTAAGTCTAGTAATAAAATTCTCTGTGGCCGAATTAACATCATCACCATTATAAACACAGTCCCAATTCTCTTCTGATAAGTCATACCGTAATTGATTATAATTAATGTACCTTTTGTATAGCTCTTTTGGACATTTGAAAGTTCTCCTGTGCACCGCCTCTATTACGAGCGCCGTTGGCCGATGATCAGTGATAATATGGTCAAATATAAAGGACTGTACTGTGTCACATACATCTGATTGTTCCACTTTAACGAAAAAATGATCCAAACATGCCCCAGATCCAGGACGCGTGGAGACATTAATACAAGAAGTAAAGCCAATATACTTAGCAAAAAAAAGAAATTTCAATAACAGGAAAACCCAGTTCGTTCATTCATGTTCCCATATTTTTCTTCGCTTACGGTATTCATTACAACACTTATGAAAATTCGCTGCTATAACGCACTCGCTGTGTCTACACTTTTTGTTTTACTAAAAAGCTTGCTTCTATTATAGAGAATACTTGTAACATTTGAATTCACAATATAAGTCTTAGACAATAAATAACAAAGCTAAGGAATGCAAGTTTTATGTGAACTACACAATTTTTCTGTTATAGATAACGGAATTTTCTTATAGAATGATAAAGCCCGTAAGATATGTCAGTGTAAAAATAGAGTTTCTTAATAAATTCTATTTCTGCAAGTCAATTACGTTATATTATAGTAGTTCACGCTCCCTAGCCTAAGTAAATGGAACGTGAACTTCTATTGAAGAGCTCCTCGACAAAGCCTACTAAATATACATAACTTCTGTGCCACAATATGATGTCAGTTTATTATGACAAGGAAGCCGTGTCCTCTCCTTTATTTCGTACTGTATTAATTAATCGGAAACTATCCCCATCAAGTCTGGGAAATATGACTGCATGAGACATTAGCCACAATGGTTGGAAAGACTTGATATAACAAGGAAGACTATGACGTTGCAAGTGGCAACTGGGACTCAACGAGTCACACAAATTCCCGAAGTTTGTGGAGAACCAGGCAATTCAGAGATAATTTGCGATTCCGGCTCTAAGTTCACATCGATGAAATCTCTCTAACTTTCTGCACGGAACAACATATGGTCAATATCAGTTCACATTGTTGGTTAACTTCGATGTTTGACACTGCTTAAGCAACCGTTTATTTATTTTTCTTAAACACTTGCTATATTGTGTGTCTTATTAAATTGCCTGGATATTTTTAGCTAAGTGAACTTAAAATACAAGATACTGCTTGTACTGATGGAATGCTGAATTCCTATTTGACTTAGCTTTCCGGAAGTTTCCAGGTGTCCCGCCGGGAATGGCATCGATCGATTTTTTTAAAAGTAGCCGTTGAATCTGTTTGAAAATCTGGTCATGTATTAATGTTAATAAGGGCAATTCAACTAAAATATATTCAAAATCGTGTCATTTGTAGTGAATTTTCATTAAGAAATTTCCACCGATTTCGAGCAAATTTTGATGTTGAGCCAATTTATAACATTATGAATGCTATTTTATCTAAAAGTTAGTAACAAAATAAATTACGAAAATGTAAAAGAAAATTGTCTGACTGCTCCGAGCAGAACATGACAACTAATGCAATTCTGAAAAATATGTGGTTCATACCTTATAATTTGAGTGGCGTCAGACATACAAATAAAAATCGAGATTCGGTTAACTTTATTTATTAGTGAATTTTCTTTAAAACAGTTCCCTAATGAGGATATCCCGACTTTTGAGTTTTGAAAAAAATTATTTAAATTAGTGCAAACTAGGCCCCCTACAACCCATATCCAGGGTCAGCTTAAATTTTTATATGTTTGTACACACACACACACACACAATGTTGTATGGGTGTTTTTATATCTTATATGTTTATATTTTGTATTTGGTGTATATATATATATATATATATATATATATATATATATATATATATATATATATATATATATATATATATATATATATATATATATATATATCGTGTAATTTAAATTATAGTATTAATTATATATTTTATAGTAAATAAATGTGTTTGTTTAATAAATGTTTGTTTATTTCAGTATTTAATTCGTAAATAAATTGGCGGTTTTTGTATTAAATTAAGTTAGGCGCGTTTTGTTTTATTCAAAATGAATGTAATTTTAATTTATCAACAGTGTCTATTTATTCTAGGACACTAGTTACATATGTCTTTACAGCAACACTAATATTTCTTTTAAATGTCAAATTATTATTCTTGTTATAGCTCTTAGTCTATGGAATTTCTTTCTGTGATAATATTTGATGTATAAATTTGAAATGTATGTATATAATCCAGATATATTCTGATAAAATGAATATTTACCTGTTACTTTTTGATTTATTTACCACGGCCACCTTTGAGTCTCCTTCTCAACAGGGAATATTTTATTATTGGATTCCTATAGATGAAAACTCTTACCCTTGCAGCATCTATGGTGCTATTGTTGAACCTATTTTATTTTAATTTCAGCTTTCGTAGTTAATGGAAAATGACAGTGATTATTAGAGAAAAATTTACTGTAAAAACTTTAAAACATTTATTTTGAATTAGTGATTATTAATGAACTTATCTAAGAAATTTATTGCTTTTATAAGTATTGGCCTTATTTGGATCCGTTCTAGTTATTATTAATTAAATCTGACAGTTTTTTATGACGATTACAAATTTACTTATTATTATTTCAATGCGATGTTTAAAATTGACTCTGCTTTGTTTTACTTTTTAGTTATTTTTAACATGTGATATCTGTTACCATGGGAACCTCGCTTTTCTAGGTTTGGTAACCAAGGAGATGAAACCTTAATATGGTTGTTATAAATTTTATAAGCTAACTTGAAACTTCCGCGTAGCGCCCTCTTTTGGTATCTTTTTGTTCTTCTTATGTGAACTCAGATTTCACTATTATTTTGGCAAAATTGTTCATAAATGTCATTACCATTCCAATTTGACAGATTGATATAATAATAATGGTTACTTGCACTCATTGACTGGTATTATACTGCTATTTGGTTATTATTTGATGAAATACCTGGATTTCCAACTGCGGCGTCTATTGGGATTTTCCACTATTGGGTGTTGTCTCGCTATACGTACTAATAGCCTTGATTGAAGTTCTTCAACAGTTATATATTGGTAAATATCTCGCTTCTATTAGACTTTTACTTTTGTTCTGGCGTGTTTCTAACTTTTTAAATATTTTTTTATTAATCTGCACGCTGCTAGCTTCTAGCTTGGTTTAAGTTCTTCTTCACAGTCCCGTTCTTAATCCTCTCGGATACTATCATACGTTTCTTTTGTTTTATATATCACCAATCAAATCTGCTAATTATTGTTTAAAATTGCTAAAGATTAACTGGGTATGAGAGGGCCTGAGATTACTCAGAGCTATCAAAACCTCTGGTTATATTGTTATTATTGTAGAAACCACTAACGGCTGGCAAAACCTCTGGATTGACGTCAACAGGTGCTTCTGCATGGCATGGTTCTGAATGGGGCTGCCATAATGATGTCTAATGGGGATCCCATAATGATGTTCAACGGGGCACTCAAAACGCTGAAGCTGATGTAGCGTCCATAACGGTGTAGATTGGGGCTCCAATTATGGTGATATTGAACGGGGTACTCCAAACCGGATAGCTCATTATATGAGCTATCCCGTTTGGAGAAAAACTCTCTCTTAGCCAATCATAGTTGTTTCTAACATTTTTACCGTTGCTAAAATTTTGTTGAAGAGAGATCGACCTGAACACTGCAGCGGATTATAAACTATTATGTTGTGAAAATATAACTTATTGTGATAGATGGAAGCAATTATAAATAAAATTTTAGAATCGAAATAGAGGTTACAGAGTAGCAATGTACTTAACTATGGTGTGTTCTGTGGTGCTCGTTGGATTAACTGGGACGAGAGGGCCAGACGCTACTCAGGGCTAGCGAAACCTCTGGATATAATGTTGTTATTGTGGGACCACTCAGGGCTGGCAAAACCGCTAAATTGACTTCAACAGGTACTTCTGCATGGCATGGTGCTGAACGGGACTGTGATAATTATGTCGAATGGGTATCCCATAACGATAACGAACGGAGCCCTCAAAACGATAGAGCTGATGTGGTTTCCATAACGGTGTCGAATGGACCTTCAATTATGGGGATATTGAACGGGGCACTCCAAACGGGATAGCTAAAAATAGTTGACTGCGTCTAAGTATATTGTTACATTCGAGGTTATTCATATGTGATATGCTTGTAGGATATCCACGTTAAGAACAAAGTTAATCTGTATTAGTTCTTTATTAATAATGAGACTGTACGAGAATATCGCCACAATCTATTACAAAACAAGAAAAGAAGCATCCAACAGAGCGATCATATAAGCAGTTATCATCTATTGTTACAAAGCAAATACATCATTTAGGAATATATAAGTTGTAAAACGTGTAACACGCTACAAAGTTACCGTGATTTTGTTAATCGCCTGGATGAGTTTGTAGATGAGCACTGTAAGTCTAATTTTTGTTAAAAAATCGTAAAGAAAATTTTTAAAACGCAATATTTTTTGAAGCACTTGAAAATTTGCACATGCATAAAAGACGCGACAATAAAGCTTTTAACCACATTTTTAATTAAATGGCCTACGGGAAAATAAGTTTTTCGAAAACAAAAATTTGGAAAAACAATCTACATCAGTTAAAATTCCATAAAAATTTCGCACATTCAAAGTTAACGAGTATGGTTAGAGTATGAATGTCTTTTACTTTAGAAAAGAGAAATAAAAAAGCCGTCCAAGGACACAACAGTCAGTGAAAATTGAATATAAGTGAGCCGGGTTGTTAGAAGTAATAAAATATCATTTAAATCTTAAAATGTATAACACCGGGCATTACACATATTCGTAAATAGTGATGACAGATGAAAGTTCGTTGAAAAATAAAATTAATCCAATACCTCTGGTTAATACCCATCAATTTTGAATTACAAATTCCTCATTTTACTCCAAAATAATATTATTAAATTCGTTTATACCATCTGTCAACTCTCTACCGCTGTCATTTGGTTTCTAGTATCTGTGTGATTTTGTCAATGTCAGTCGCCACTTGGCAATATTAACGGTTTTATGTATAATAGTTTGAAGGAGCCGTAGAATATCGCCGTATTTATTTTGCTAATTTGTGATATAAACACAGTAAGTAAATATTCATTAAATGAATTTCGTATATATAATGTATATTTCTAGGTTAAACTACATAGTGATATTTGATATATAAGATGAAAGGGTCAAATTGCAATTTACCTTGCCGACAGTTTTAGAAACATAGACGGCTGATAAAGTTTGGCATCTTACATGCACGTTGACACTATTTTTACCCTTCGCTTCTTTGTCTTTGCTGAGTTAAGTATTTACATTTAAACTTTTTCGCTGGCCTGGTGCGGTAGGTCAAAAATTGGTAAATGTGCACTTTGGCTCACGGAAGGCTTTTAAAAATCATTTGTATAAACTTGCTTAGAACCCCTCCTGGCTGCTTTGAAAGCCAAAATATAGATCTCAGATAAATATAAAAAAAGAGCGTAGAGTGTCAATTTCTAATAAAACCTTATAACGAAAAAGGTTAATATCCCCACGTTGTGGAGACAGTATAACGAAAAAGGTTACTCTCCACCCCACATTATGGAGTTAAAGAATTAATTAACTAAATAAATATAACATAAATTAACTCAGGGCTTGGGTTTCGGCACTTGCAGTTGGTAGGTTTCATGATGCACAAATGACATTTAGGAGTTACGAGTAAAATCAGTTTATTAAAAGATTATTGAAGTTATACAATGCAGCAAATTTAATCAAGCAAATTAAATAAAAACTCTGGACGCAGCAAGTGCGTTATGGTAGTGAATTTTCATAAAAATGTTTTTATTGCAAATATGTGTGTTTTCTTTATAAGAAAGCAGGCATCAATTTTGGTTACCAGTATAACCTATATAGTAAAAACAATGTGCCATGTTTCATCAAAATAACTTTATTGTGTGAAAATGTACAAAAATTTCAAAATAATTAAGGCTGGCTCAGAACTGACACTGATAGGGAGAATCCGTCTGTGTAATTAAAAGAAAACATTGTTTAATCTATTTCAACTGAGCAGATTTTTCTGGTTAACGAACTTATCCAAGCCACTTGTAAAAGGAAGGTACTCACCAAATTTTATCAAAATCGGCTTATTATTCTTTGAGTTATCGGTGTGATATATATATATATATATATATATATATATATATATATATATATATATATATATATATATATATATATATATATATATATACATATAAAAATTGAAACCAATTCCGGATATGTGTTGAAGGAATTTTTTCAAAATTCAAAAGTCTAGATCTCCTCATTAGTGATTTTTTTAAAGAAAATTCACTAAAAGAAAAGATATGAATTGTTTACTTCAACTTGGCCTATAGCAATGTAAAAATGAGTTGAGGAGCATACGCTACTTTAAAAAGAAAACCACAGGTAAATAATGTACTTAACTCCAGCTTCAGATTGCTACCTCCAAGGTGGTGATCACATTTGTCTAGCCCTGTATGTTGGAATTGCCTCAGAGACTTCGTGGGAAACGGTCATCTATCGAGATGCTGATCCCACGGTTCCATTCAGGGAGGTGTTGTTGAGGGCTACACCTATCCAGGTGTTGTTCACAGGGCTGCTCTTTAACCAGGTTTTATTTAGGGTTGCGTGAAGGTCACTCCCTAACGAGGTGTTGTTTAGGGCTTCTTGTAGGCCGCTCCCTAACGGGGTGTTGTTATGGATTTCTTGTAGGCCTCTTCCTAACGGAATGTTGTTTAGGGCTTCTTTTAGGCCGCTCCCTAACGGGGTGTTGTTTAGGGCTTCTTGTAGGCCGCTCCCTAACGGGGTGTTTAGGCATGCTGTTTTCCGACTAAAATTTAACTGTAAGACATCATTTCTTGGTAAATTTGAAACAGAAGAGAGCGTGGCACGCATTGCAAGCGTTTATAAAGATTTTTTTATCTAGACACGTCACGGAGCTACCGCGGCTGCAGGCGTATTCCATTGAGTTGGAATGCGGTAGAGTAACCGACCGCCGAGTTTGACGTCACTGAAGGGATTTAGACTCTGACGTCACTAAAGGGATTGATTCAGAAGCTTAAAAATGAAAGGCGTTAACGCGTGTGACATGTCACGTTTGTTTTGTTACAACCTGCTTTTGAAAAACTTTGCTCTGCAAGGCAGGCCCAATTGAGTCACTAATAATTATTAATATTGTTTTTCATTTATTATTGATAAGTTAATCATTAAATACATTGTGCAGTACTGATACAATCCTATATAAGCGTATTCTATTGCTTTTCTTTCAGTAAATTAAATAGATTTTTTAATGATATGTTTTTCTCATATTTCTCTCAATATGCTCGCGCCCCACAGGTTGAGGATCGCTGAATGAATGTATATTACACGTTCGTTTTGCCTTTTCACTACAGCGTTTCATATGTATTGGTAAATGGTAATGCTAAATACAAGCCCATAAAAACATCTTGATGACGATGTATCTATTTGGGCAATCATTTTAAATATTAACGACTCCTCGTAAAACAGGCCATATAAGTAAACCACCAATTGGCGGAATTATCAATTCACCCTAATGTAGTCATGGGCCGCCAGTAAAAACCCTCGCTCTAGGTAAGGTAACGTTCATGACGATTTGCAGCAACGCTCGTGAAACACGCAAAGGGGGTGTATTTTTGCACACATGTTTCCTTTATTGTTACATGGTTATCGCTTTACTTGTCAATACTAGAAGCAAGAACATATTTCAACGTCCGGTACGCATACTGTGTGTATTAAAACTGTGTACATTTAATATGTGTACGTTATGTGAAAAATGCCATTAAGTATCAGATAAACATGTAATTCTGCTAATAAAATTGCATGCAATACGATATGAGGGGGTATTAATAATGCAGAAATTACAGGTTCTAACAACACGATAAGCTGATTAGTTTGATTGTCATTTTTAAGTATTTGGTGAGTCAGAGTTTGCTTCCTTAAAAAATGCACGCGATTCTGCATAGATACCAACCAAATAAGTAACGTTTTGAAGGCAAACACAAGGCAATTTGTATTTTCGAAGCAAAGTCTAATTTTTAAGTAGACAAATCTTTATACGTGACAGGCTTTTCATCCTATCTGATACATTTATTTTAAGATTTTAATTACTATAATTAAAATTGTAAACAAAGTGTTATCTAGTGAAAAATTTGATAGTGGGCACATTAAGATAAAATCAGTTACATCTTAAATTACAAAACAATACCTACATTATATAGAAGCTATTAAAATTAATATAGGAAGACAATTACTAATTGACTAAACTCTAATAAAATAATAAAGTCTGTCCATCGAAAAAAAAATGGCTAGTTAGTCAACGGAAGTAAATAAATAAATAAATTAATATATATATATATATATATATATATATATATATATATATATATATATATATATATATATATATATGTTTCATATGTTATGTTAATGTGAGACATACTTGGTTCTCGGGTTGAACCGCGTCCAGAATTTATGAAAACTCGACGTTTCGGCTCCTGTTTTGGAGCCATTTTCAAGAGTTTCTTCTTCCTTAGAGTGGTGTACAAAGGTGGATAAAGGAAATATGTAAGGACACTCTAAGGCCTCAATCTGCCTACTCCTTAGAGTGGTGGACAAAGGTGGGTAAAAAAATATGTAAGGACACTCTAACGCCTCAATCTGCCTACTCTTAAGGCCTAGGGTTGAATCCACTGAGACCTCACAGACGATCTCCGACGAGATTTGGGGAGTAGGCAGATTTAGTCCTCGTAATCGAGCTACAACAACCCAATCCAACCGATAAACAAAAAATACTTCACTGATTTGGACAAAATTTGGGAATTACCCTTATTTTGTTAATGGCTTGAATGAGTTGGTTCATCAGATCTTAAGGCCCAAAAAATGTAAAAACATTTTTTTAAATGCAATATATTTCAAATTCTTTAAGTGATTGAAACATACATTTACAACCCAAAATAACATAGATATTCGCGGTTGTGTACCAATTTTCAAGTGTTTTGATGAAAGAGAAATAAAGTTATTCGAAATTAATAATAAAATAATCCTCGACATCACTTCAAATTCTGTGAGGCAATATCTACAATGCTGAACAAATACAGATGACGTTACCTGTGGTGCTATGCTATTTAAATAAATCGTTAATAAGGTTAGTTAAAAAATACCGTAATCCATAGCTGTATTTAATACCTACAAATTTCGAATTACCCATTACTCATGATTTTCAATTTATCCCTCCCATCCTAATTTGCTCTATTAGACTGTGTTCCTGCTGGAGCTCCGCTGTCATTTGTCATTGTATGGTAGTATTATTTATTGTGAATTGTCAATATCAAATAGGAAATTTAGCTTAGTAGAAACAGACGCATGAAACAAAGAAAAAGAAGAAGAAATTGGAAAATTGCATTTAAAAGACTGAACAATATGCCATGTTTCATCAAAATAACTTTATTGTTTGAAAATGTACAAAAATTTCCAAAAGTAAACTTAAAGTGTTCCTGAAAAAACTGGTTTATTGGTCAACCTTATAGGTTAATAGCAAATTGAGCTATTCAAATTTGAAGCATTTAATAAAAATTCGCTATCATAACGCACTTGCTGCGTCCCGAATTACTTTTCTTACAAATATGTATTATATTTCGATGGAAAATGCAAAAATGCTATAACATAAGGCATGTTCGATTAAAAAAAAAAAAGAAAATTTGAATCACCAACGACTTATGGGCCAGCCTGTAATTGTAGAAATATTTTTTTAAGATGTAGCTCAAGACACCCTTTATGTATACATTTTTTTCGTATCTTGCATAATAACGGATATATTGGGCTCTAATGATTTTTTACGAAAATTCGACAAAAATGATATACCATTAAACGATAACCTCTATAGCCAACACTACTGCCAACGCATCAGAGAAAGGGTCTACTTGAAATGAATTTTCTGGAAACATTTTAGTAAAATGAAGGACAATGACGATTGAAACTAAGACTTCAGGCTTTGTTAAACATTCTTCTTGAGACATTTTCTTTCCATAGCTTATATTAGTTTCATGTTCATTGCCTAAATATTACCAATTTTAACGTTTTAAATCGCGACTTTGACGTTTTGAGGAAACCCCAAATTTATTTTTCGTTAAATACCTGTAAGTTTTTTGTCTTTTAACCTACAAGGCATAATGATATAAACTCGCGTACTAAATTTGGTTGTCCTTACTTTGGTAATTCCTGAGATATAATTTTTTTTAAAGAAAACACAAAATTTTCCGGGAAAACTTTGGCGTATTTTCCTGGCTAACGAACTTGTCCAAGCCACTTGCAAAGGGAAGGTATTGGCCAAATTCAATCAAAATCGGCCCATTAGTTTTTGAATTTTTTTTTTAAATTCAAAAGAAGGAATCTTCTCATTAGTAATTTTTTTTTTAAAATTCGCTAGAAAGCTATGGCAACCAAATTTAGTACGCTGGTTTTCGCCATAAAGGGTATCCCTTGTACCAAAATTCAGATCTTTAGATTAAAAGACAAAGAAGTTACAAGCATCTGATTAAAACAAATGTAAACGTCAAAATTGATAATTCTGGTAATCATACCTTAGTATGCATTCGCGCCTGGTGAGTTATAAATACTGCTCGAAATCACTAACAAGCTCATAGATCTGTGTCTCAGCTGTCATTTTCCTTTATTTAGTTAAAATATGAGAAAAAAAATCAATTTTAAACAAAAATTGTATGGTGTAAATAATAAAAATAATCAAGACTTTACAAAAGTATATACCTGTGAGTAGATACATCTGCTACGTCGAGAATGGCCGAGAGGTAAAAGCAGCAGTGTTGATTTAGTAATCGACTCCTATAACACGCATTCTAATCTCAGTTAGTGACTTCACCTTTTTTTAATTTTTTTTAGTCTAATTTCATTTTACCGTTATCTAATCAGATTGTGTAATTCCGATGAATTTTTTAGCAGGTCTTTGTATAACACATTCAATTAGGACGAGATAAAAACTTTTAAGTCTTATTTCAATTTGAATAGCACATCTGGTTGTTTGTTATTGCCCTAACCTAGTGAAACCGTTCCATATTTAATACAGCCGTAGACTTTTCCCGTGGCTTCACAAGTGCTTGTTCTCTTATGCAACCGATTTCAATTTTAACTGAATGCAGCAAGTGTGTTATGGTAGCGTATTTATATTAAAGTTTCAAATTTGAATAGCTCAATTTGCTACTAACCTAACGTTCTTTGGCCAGGAACCAGTTTTTTCGGGAATATTTTAAGTTCTTTTTCGGAAAATTTTTGTACATTTTCAAACAATAAAGTCATTTTAATGAAATATGGTACATTGTTTCCACTATATAGGTTATACTGGTGAGCAAGTTTCATGCCAGCTTTCTTAAAAAAGACATATTTGTTATTAAAAACATTTTTATGAAAATTCATTACCCTAACGTACTTGCTGCGTCCAGACTTTTTATTATTTTGCGTACAATTTTTCAAACTGTGGTGTATGGCATTTGCAATCGTTTTGATATTGAATTTATACTACTGATTGTTAGCGGATTAGTGTTGGCTATGTTTTGGTTTTTCAGAGGAACTTCTGCAACTTGGAAGTCACAAATCCTTGGTCTTCCTGATATCGGTAGGTCAGTTACAGCCCCTGTTCTATCAAATTTGCTAATCAAGTTACGGTACGCTTTCATTTGACATGGCTCTGTTTCTCAAACGCATCTTCGTACGGAATCTTCGTAATCCCGCAGTGAATTTTTATCACTATCGGAATAACATTGTACTAAACCAGTTCTTATTTGTGAATCCGTGTTATTGAAGTTTTAATCATTGCAAGCTTTGTTTGCGCAATTTTTTTTTATGAAGTCTAGCTATTTAGAATATATATACAGGGTTACAACTAATTAATTGCTCACTATTGGCATCTCAGTAACGGTAAGAGATACAGAGTTGGTTAAATTACCAAAAAGTTGCATATATTTTATCTGATTTAATATCTGAAAACAAATTTTGAATGCGTCGATTCGTTCCTGAAATATCCTGAAAAAACTGAAAAACTCAATTTTAAAATTTTTACAATAAATCCCTTATTATCAAAAATGGGCTCCTAATTTTTGCTATGTGAGCATAATTTGATATGAGCAATCAACTAACAGCATCAGAATTGATGTACCTGCTCTAATTTTTCCGCAACGATAGTAAACTTTTTTCTCTTATGGCCGCCATATTAGATTTTTAATTTTTCAGATGGCATAAAAAGTCACCTTTCGAATAATATAAGACACTTCATATTTTTCTTCATAAACATTGTACAAATAAATAAAAAACTAATTATGGTCGCAAATATCAAGTAGGTATGTGTCATTTTATTATCAACATTCATTATTTGTCAAAATATCAGCACAGAAGATTTTAATTAACAAAATAAAATCATATTAACCATAGATACTAAAGAAACTTACAACTAGTGAATAAACAAACTAACAATACATAACAAATACTTCCTACTAAATAATAAATGTGTGTAATGTTAATAATGATGTTCAAAACGTATTCCATTGTTATTTATGCATTGACGAACCTCCTGATCTTATCATATTAGGAAATATGGAGCACATTTTATCTATTATAATATTCTTTAACTCTTCTTCGTTGTCAACATGCTCAAGGTAAACTTAATTTTTGACATATCCCCAGAAGAAATAGTCCATTAGTGTTAGATCTGGGGATCTTGTCGGCATGCGAGCGGGTCCATTATTGCCTATACATCTATTTCCAAACGTCTGATCTAGATAAGCTTTTACGGCTCGGCAGTTGCGTGCGGTTGCACCGTCTTGCTGAAACCATATGTTGGCTCTTTGTTGCAAAGGGAGGTTATAAAAAAAATTCCATATGGTCATTAGTTAACAGATGAAGGTATCCGTCGCCATTCAACCTATTCCTTATGAAAAATTGTCCTATAACCGTATCGTCTAAAAGGCCACACCAAACTTTATACTCACCCATTTTGATATCGCGACTTATATAAAAGATGAGTATTCTCTGTACTCCAGTAATGACGATTCTGTCGATTAAACAAACTGTTATTTGTAAATGTACGCTCATCCGACCAGAATATGTTAGCTGTGAAGCATTGTGTATTTGCAACTTCTTAGTAAACCATTGGCAAAACTTCAACCGTCGGTCTTGATCTGGCTCATAAAGTGCTTGCACTATGGTGTATTTATAAGGATGGTATTTGTGTTTTTTCAGAATATTTGGCGATAACTGCTGGCTTATTCCACATTCTCTCACAATATGTGTTGTGGATAAGTTGGAATTTATATTGACTTCAGCAAAAGCATTTATTTCGTTGGCACTGGGTTCCACATTGTAGAGAACACGCTTTCTCATCAAAGTACCAGTTTCATCCATCACTTTTGCTATTCTGGCGAAGATATGCCGACTTGACTGCACAAGTTCTGGATATTTTTTTTGGTATAACTGGGGAGCACGGGTCAAATTTCTAAAACTTCGGATGTATGCTTCATACATATCTCTTCTCTCTTCCACAGTAAAGCGAACCATTTTGGAATACAATTTTAGAACAAATTTAACACAAGTCTTGAAATAAAATGTTTTTAATGCATAAATCAAGTAGAAGATTTCAAACTAACAGCTCAAATAAATCGTAACAAGTTACAAAACAATGACACAGACCTACTTGATATTTGCGACCATAATAATTTTTTATTTATTTGTAGAATGTTTATGAAGAAATATATGAAGTGTGTTATACCATGCGAAAGGTGAATTTTTTTGCCATCTGAAAAATTAAAAATCCAATATGGCGGCCATAAGACAAAAAAAAAGTTGACTATCGCTGCGCAAAAATTAGAGTAGGTACGTCAATTCTGATGCCGTCAGTTGATTGCTCATATCAAATTATGCTCACAAAGCAAAAATTAGGAGCCCATTTTTGATAATAAGGGATTTATTGTAAAATTTTGAAAATTGAGTTTTTCAGTTTTTTCAGGATATTTCAGGAACAAATCGACATATTCAATTTTTTTTCAGATATTGGATCAGCTAAAATTTAAGCAACTTTTTGGTAATTTAAGAAACTCTGTATCTCTTACCGTTACTGAGATACCAATAGTGAGTAATTAATTTGTTGTAACCCTATATATATATATATATATATATATATATATATATATATATATATATATATATATATATATATATATATATATATATATATATATATATATATATATATATATATATATATATATATTGCTATGGTGATTTTAATGTACCATAAATGCATCTAAATTTAGAAAAATGGAAAGAGAAAATCTTGGGAAATTTACGTTATTCTTACTACAATATGTCTTGCCAGAGACGGGTTAAAAAGGGGAATTTAAAAAGAAAAGTCGATAAGCATGCAAGGGGCTAAGTATTCAAATCAAAATAAATAAAAATTAACACCTTAATGCATGATAATATCAAAAATATCATATAAAATTAGTATTTGAAATCAAAGCGTGCAACATACATAAAAAAACGTTTATTTTCCCAAGACTATACATTCAAAATTAAAATATTATATTTGATAAAGCAGTAGACGATCACTGAAGCAAATTCAAATAAAAGATCAGCATTCCGTGGCTGAATCACGTCTCCATCTTGATAGGTACGTTAAACGCAGCAAACAAATCGCCAGAGTGAAAAACTTTGGTACTATAACAATAAAATTCAATTAATTTAGGAAGCAAATAGGATAAAATGTGTGGAAAAATACGAACACAACATGATTAGAATGATATGAAGGTATAGCAATCAGAAAATATTGACATATTATAGATTTCCTGTTATTTTGAGGTGTGGTCCAGTACAATTGTAACGTGATAAGGAAAACTCCTTTCGACAGCAATTTTAATGATTAAAATTGACAGAAACCATAAATAGTAACTATATATATATATATATATATATATATATATATATATATATATATATATATATATATATATATATATATATATATATATATATATATATATATATATGTATATATTTATTGAGATCCATATTAGTGTGACGTCCATATAATTTCCAAATTGATAGTGCATTTCATTTCAAAATTTACACAATATGGCATTTCGGAATTTCCACAAAATTTGATAATACCTGTAAATTTAAAACAGATATAATAATTTGAAAGCATTTGGTTGATTATATCATTATGAATCTCTAAAGTAACCTAGTAGCAACGAAAATAAGGGAAAATGAAAGAAAAATGCAACTTTTAACAATTGTCGAACATCATGTTACGAGAGGACGGCTTATGTATAATATTTGATATAATAGTGTATTAAATTGTATTTTTGATAACTGTATATATTTATAATTGTAGGTAGGTACATTATTATAAAAATTTTAGACTGGAAATTAAAATAACAGATAAAAGAATTACAAATTTCATGTATAGATTATAAGATTATCATTGAACCAAATCACATGTAAAATAGCTCTATGTAATCAGTAAATTACCTAGAATAAGCTTTTCATTATATAATTTGTGTATTATAAAGATTAGCGGTCAGTAATTTTCATTCTTATGACAATTGTCAATTTCGAAAATGGCAAGTTTGCCATCAAAATGAAGAACATATGGTATAATGAAACCACATGTATGAGGTATCAAAATACGCAGTTTTAAACAAGCTTTCTTTTAAACTATAGCATGTTTGGATACCTGTAATATAAGAAAAAAATCCTAAATAGGCAGGTCTATTATTAAAATGGCGTAAGGACGCTAATTCATTTTTTTTTAGTTTTATATAAAAGAAAGGCAGTTGAATATAAGTAGCTAAAGAGAGCACATCAGAATTTTGATTGATTTCCAGCATTTATTCTCAACAATTTTAGGTTATATTGTTAAAAGAAAATAATTAAATAAGTTTGACGGTGTCAATTTACCTGTTAATTTCTGCGATTATTATTGGTAACTAAATTGGAACAAATATTATTCAATCAACTAATGGAAACTGGAGAATATATGGCAAATTAATGAATTCTTGTTGGAATTTTATTAGTAAATATTAAATAACAATAATTTAAAAAAAAAACAAACTCTCAACTGCTATTAGACTAGGCAAGGGATTCTTTTTTTATCTTCATCTGATCGAAAGAAGAATCCGTAAAAACTAAATTAGACCCAGAAACTATACACATAACCCAAATGTATAGTGGACAGAATAACCATTAAAACACATGGAGGCAAATACTTCAAGTGACATTTAAAGGTTGGCGAATGGAACTTATGTTATGTAGCTCAATAGCTATAAGCAATCAACAAAAAATAATAATAATTTAATAAATAAATAAAAAGGACTGTACGTACATAAAAATCGTGAGTACCCTTTCAAGGGAAGATTGATTATTGTTAGGAATTTGTAATAGTAATAAAAATTTTATAGTTAAGCAATATTTCTTTTCCTAATTAAAAAAAAACTGTTCTATTTTGCTTGTTATTTAAATTGTTTGTTAATGAATTATCCATTTGTTTGAAATCCATTTCATTATTAAGAATAAACCCCTGAATCTTGTAATAAAGCTCATACAAATTTTTATTAACAAAGTGGTACATTTTTCTACTCATGAACCCAAGCTCTGAGATTTATTAATAATTTATTAATATAAAAAGATTAAAACAAAAAACAATATATTTATACCTTTTTATAAAGTGTCATGCAAAATTAACTAAAAGAAAATAAGGATTCCAAGGGCAACTGAATATAACAGGTAAATATAATAAATATATATTATCGTACATATCATAAAAAGTCTAACATTGCATAAAATAGTAAGAATATCATAAAAATTCCCACACAAAGAGAAAATTTTAATAGAATGACACCATAAATATTGGGTTAATAAAAACTATATATATATATATATATATATATATATATATATATATATATATATATATATATATATATATATATATATATATATATATATATATATATATATATACAGGGTGATTGCTGAGAAGTGCTCATTAGAAGTTTATGACCTTCTCATCCGATTTGACAGCTGGAAATTTGGATTCGGCCATTATGCCATATTCCCATTCTGACTAAAATAGTTGCACTACTCTAGCATTTCCGGTTATACCGGAAGTCGCTATCAACTTCGTTATTTTAAATGAAACACCCTGTATATTTTTTCATTTTCAGCAAAACGATCCAATTTGGGATAGATTTTATGTAGTACTTTCTGCACCTAGCGTTATTAGTTTTTGAAATATTGGCGATTTTTGAAAAATATTTGTTATCACAGCTCTTTTTATAATTTGATATATCCTTGTAAAGTGTAAATCTAGAAAATATATTTTTGGACAACAGATTGCTGGTAACTATTTCTTGCAGAATTATTGGAATGAAAATCTATTTTTTATACAGGGTGTGCGATAATAGCCTGACAAAATATCGAAATTCAAGCGGGTATAACCTGATTTTTTCAAATGGAACACCCTATATATTTCTATTCCAAAGCATTTTACAGACATAACTCTACAACTTTTATTAACTATGTCCTATACCTAAATAGCATAATTTCTGAGATATTGTTAGTTTCCTGAAGTAATATATTTAATATCGCAGCAGAGAATTTTAATTCCAATGCTTTCATGGCGTTGGATTATCCAGTTTCTTTTTATATTCATGATGACACGCTGACAATTTGAGAACAATATTAAAAAGTCTGGACGCAGTAAGTGCGTTATGGTAGTGAATTTTCATAAAAATATTTTAAATAACAAATATTTGTTTATTAAAAGAAAGCAAGCATTAAATTTGATTACCAGTATGACCTATATAGTAGAAAATACCATATGTCACCAAAATAACTTTATTGTTTGAAAATGTACAAAAATGTTTCGCAATTAACTTAAAATGTTCCAAAAAAAAAACTAGTTTTCTGGCCAATGACCATTATTAACACCCACCCACCCTTGTGTAATTTGTCCTCCAGAGTCCAAGGCACTTGTCAGATTCCTCCTAGCTCAAACATTTAGCAAGTTTTGTTGAAAAAAGAACGTCAATTTATTATGGCATTATCATTGTAAAAATGTAATAGCAGAACTATTAAAGTAACACGACAATCATACACTAACATTAAATGAATTTAATTCTTATTTACAGAGTAAAGTTACGCTAGATTAGATTATGTACAGTGAACGGGGAAAAGAAAACAACTTGTGATGGAACCATACCTGAAAAATTCAAAGTAATTGTTCAATGTGACTTCCTTTTTGGTTCAAACACTCTGAAATTCTTTAATGTACTCCAGCGGTGGTCGTTCATCGTATCTCCCCTGGATCTAACTCGGCAAAAGCTTGCGTTATGCGTTGGATTAGTTCGTCTTTAGATTGGACATGCACCTCATTAACCTTGGACTTTATTATACTCCACATATAAAAATCACAAGGTGTCAAGTCCGGCGATCTTACTGGCCAGTGCCAAGGGCCGTTTCTGCCTATCCATCTGTCATCAAATATAGCATTCAACTGATCATACACACCTATGGTATTGTGCGCTGGAGCCCCGTCCATCTGGTACCAACAATTGAGTGATGAATTTACAGACAGACTCTCCACAAATGGCATCACCACTGTTCTCAGGATCTGAATATACTTCTCAGACGTGAGCGTGCCATCGTAAATATGAAAACACACTCGGTCGTCCATTATCATGCAGAAAACATTACAACTAAATATCTGCTGGAAATTCCTAGTTCGTCTCATATGCAGATTTTCAGCTGCCCAGTAATGCTGATTTTTCATATTTCGCAAACCCTCTCTGCCAAAGTTAGACTCATCAGTCCAGATTATTTTGCTCAAGAATGTAGGATCTTCCTGCACTCGTATCAGTAGGTGTTCGCAATAGTTTATCCGCATCTCGTAGTCGCTAACACGCAGGTGTTGCACGGGAATAAAAGAGAAATTATGCATTTTGTGCTTCTTCAATATTCGTTGAATGATCTAGTAAGGCATGTTTAAGTCACTAGACGCATTTCTTATAGAATTTGTTGGCATTGCATGAAAGTATGCAATAAATGTGACTTGGCATGTTTCCTCATCTTCAAGTTTGCCTCTACAAATTACTCATCTTGATGTTATACTTCCATACCTTGAAAACTTTGATTGAAGTCTCTTGAACCGGTGTCTGTCCAAAGGTGCCGAGTTAGGAAACTTTTCATTGAATGTACGACATGCTCTTTCAATAATTCTATTGCAGTCACCGTGAATAATGAATATATTACTGTAGCGTATTGCACTTCCCATCGCGCCTTTAACAAAAGCAAGTTACTAATTTTACTGCTGTCACTAGATTAAACTATGTGTCAAATTTCAGTTTTCTCACCTGACATTGCAACAAAAGCCTCCTATTTCCATAAACGCACTCATGTATAAATTCCAATATAGATTCCCCGTTGGAGTGGTGGATATCTCAGAAATTATGCTATTTAGGTATAGGACATAGTTAATAAAAGTTGTAGAGTTATGTATGTAAAATGCTTTGGAATAGAAATATATAGGGTGTTCCATTTGAAAAAATCAAGTTATACCCGCTTGAATTTCGATATTTTGTCAGGCTGTTATCGCACACCCTGTATAAAAAAATAGATTTTCATTCCAATAATTTTGCAAGACATAGTTACCAGCAATCTGTTGTCCAAAAATATATTTTCTAGATTTACACTTTACAAGGATATATCAAATTATAAAAAGAGCTGTGATAAGAAATATTTTTCAAAAATCGCCAATATTTCAAAAACTAATAACGCTAGGTGTAGAAAGTACTACATAAAATCTATCCCAAATTGGATCTTCTTTCTGAAAATGCAAAAATATACAGGGTGTTTCATTTAAAATAACGAAGTTGGTAGCGACTTCCGGTATAACCGGAAGTGCTAGAGTAGTGCAACTATTTTAATCAGAATGGTAATATCGTATAATGGCCGAATCCAAATTTTCATCTGTCAAATCGGATGAGAATGTCATAAACTTCTAATGAGCACTTCTCAGCAATCACCCTGTATATAAATATATATATATATATATATATATATATATATATATATATATATATATATATATATATATATATATATATATATATATATATATATATATATATATATATATATATATATATATATATATATATATATATATATATATATATATATCGTCTCGTCGGCTTTGGAAGTTGTTCAATTGTTCAGAAATATGATCAGAAAGAAAAACAAAATCGTACTAAAGTTTGGAATTTATGTAGTAAATGACATCACATTAGCAAAACCAATCGCACTCGAGAGAGATAGCATCAGGATAATTCTAAGCCAGCAATGATCATATCTCAACAGTGCAGTGAACTGCCAAAATAGATTAGGGCCTTAAACGGATAGACGTTCCCAATCATGTGCGAATTACACAATACCCCTGAATCCGATGTATTATATGGAGTTATTGTGAAACAGTGTTATCTCGCACCAATTACCAGAAATTCTCGTAATGTCTGACAACAGGACATCTGTAAATACAAACACTGCGAACACTTCCAACAGTCTCTACAGCCGTTATTGAGATCAGTGCGTAATGGAAGAGATCATTGTGCTAGATATAACGCTTCAGAACATACTCTGATAATGTTGGGGTAGCTGGAATTCAACCGGCTTGTTATTCGGTATTATACAAACCCGGATAGCAGAATAGTATTTGTTACTTTCACTAAAATAGGTCATTCCATAATCATTTATAGAATTAGTTTTGATGTTCTAGTTGCTAATGACTTTTGATGTTTTAAACAAATCTCAAATGCCGGTAAATTAGGAAATACCTACATGTATTGCGACGGACTGTCCATTTTTACAAACAATTTTTGTATTGCCAGAAAGTTGCATAAAAATATCCAGGTACCCCCTTGTACTCTGCGTGCGTCAGCTCTTCGTCTGGTGAGCACTAGTGGTTCGGTGGGTATTAAAATAGTTTATTTGTGAAAGTGGGGGGATATATCAACCTTTATCAAAGCAGTTCCGCACTTAAAAACTAAATAGTCAAATTGATTCAATAAATTTTACCCACGAATATGAAATCAACAATAAACTTCCTTTTCTAGATGCACCAGTTATTAAAAATAATGACTCGCTTGAATTGGATGTCTACAGGAAAGAAACTGCCACTATTAGTTACATTCCAAACGACTCATATCATACGTTTACACAAAAAGCGGCTACTTTAAATTTCTTGGGAAATAGATTGATAAATTTTCCGTTAAGTAAAAGTAGATTTAATATAGAATCAAAGTACATAAAAAACGTGGCGAGGTATAACGGCTATTCGGATTGTCTAGTGGAAAAATTGGTTAACAAACACAGAACAAAGAAAATAATACCTGAATGCACGACATTTAAGATAGATAAAATAGAGAAAAAATTTGTTTGTCTACCTTATGAGCCACGTATCACAAAGGGTTGGGAAAGTATTTTTAAGAAAGCCGATTAACATTTGACTCTTTCGACGAAATGTAATTTAAATTTTTTTTTGGGTAATAGGAAAGACAAAGACAAAGCCACAGAAATGTCGGATATTTATGAGATAGGTTGGAAAGATTGTAATCTTAAATACGTGAGTCAAACCAACAGAAACATAGCCACCAGATTTCGTGAACATCTCGCACATTTACGATATGGTAGACAAATCTTGTTTGGCAAAACATATATGGAATAATAATCACCACATTGACATGGAAATTTTGAAACTTGTCAAATATATTAGACATCAAACTATGCTTGACGCTTAGGAAAGCGTATATATATATATATATATATATATATATATATATATATATATATATATATATATATATATATATATATATATATATATATATATATATATATATATCAAGATCGATTAAGAACAAAACACGTCATTGAACCGTGCGGCACTTTTGATTTCAAGCCATTTATTCTCACTTTGCATTTGACCAGCTTAGCACTCCTAATCTGTCAGCAGAATAATAAAGTATTGTCAATACTGTGTTGAATGTGCTAGAGAGGAGGTCATTGATGTAGAGAAGAAACAAAGTAGGGGCTAAAGCTGAACCTTGAGTGACTCCTGCATTAATTGGATACAGTTTAGAAGAATGGGCATCTACGACAACAGAAATGCTCCAGTTGGAGAGGAAATTTGCTGTTCAGGTACAGAGTTTTGGTGGTAGGCCATAGGCTGGAAGTTTATTAGGCAGCGCTGCGTGCCAGACCTGGTCCAATGCTTTGGATATGTCTAGAGCGACAATCTGGGATTTACCGTATAGTTCCATAGATTTGTTCTAAAAATGGGTGACAAAGGAAAGGAGGTCGGCAGTTGAGCTGCGCTGACGGATTCCATACTGCCTGTCGTGGATTAGACTGTGTTTTTCAAGAAATTTTAGTAATTCGGTGTTTCTATACTATTCCATCACTTTAGAGACGATTGAAATGAGAGAAATATGCCTGTAGTTGCTAGGAAGCGCTTTGGATTCCTTCTTGGCGACGGGTTATACTCGAGCAGTTTTCCAGTTACTAGGGAATATGCCTCCCCAAGCAACATTTAAAGTCAAATTGACGTAAAATCGCCCTACCAATAGGTCGGCGACCAAATCACCACAGGTCATTTTCAAGTAAAATTTAAGTGTATATTACCAATGTGGGGAATAAAGTCAAAGTAATATGGAAGTCGATAATAGGTCCAGCAAGGCGTTTCGGCCAAGGCGTTTTAGTTATATTTAGGGCATTTTCATTCAACATTGGGCCAATGGACGTAATATATTGGTAAATATGTGCAACACTTTACTTGAATCTGACATCTAGGCGCCGAGTGCTGTGACGTTCTTAACAATGAACTACGCATGGGACATCATTCGGTTCTGCAGGAACTGTGGTTATTTATGTATAAACAAACAGTAGAGTAGTAGAGATATTGTCCATCTTTATTAAAAAATGACATCTTGAATGATCAAAGAACTTACTTCAAATATTTGCAACAATGATAAAGGTGATTCGCACTGTATAAAGAAAAAAACCACTGCGGTTATGTTTTTTTCTGTTAACATGATGATGATACTTCGATAGAACTCGAGCGCCCTTGTAAAAGATAAAATTAGTGAAAATAAAAAATTATTAAAAATTCTTGAAATTCTGATTTTGGAGGATTGGTGATGTAAACAACACAAAACTATCTTGTCGTCACGGTATACAATCATTATTTAATGTTTTTTCGAACTAAAATTTGATTGCACTATATTCAATAAAATATTATTTTTCATTTTCCAATACAATCAAGATGGATACCGCAAAGTTAATTTAATATGGCTGCCCTTCTAACATTATTGACCTGAAAGTTAATTTTGCCCTATTTTTTACCTATAAGTCACAATTCCTAATGACAGGGCAAACTAACCAAACTTTGAAGGCATTTTGTCCTATTATGGGAATTTCAACTATATGGTAAACGAATTATGTTTGAATTTATTAGAAATGAAACATTTTCGTGTATAGAAATATATATTACTTATATCCGTGCATAGCGGAGAGACATATAGGAATGATTATACAGCGTTTTTGGTCTTTGATTCCATAATATATAAACATTAATAGAAAATAGAAACAAAATAAAATAAGTAAATAAACATAAACATGACAGCTGACCGTGTTGCCAATACTTCACTCCATTTGGCATGAAAAGGAATGTATTATATTGAAGAGGGAAACGTGCTGATTTGATACCAGCATAGAATTGAAATTCAGTTTTACTTTCATATACCTAGTAATAGTGGCCGATAAAGTTGTCATACTTTTTTTAGAATTGAAAAATGAGTTCTTCATTTGATGTAAGCCACTTTGAATGATCAGCATCTATCACTATTTTTCTGTGAGCATTCTTTACTACTCTATAATAGTTTGTAGTATGTCTGTAAACTTTTATTGGTTTCAAAGGGGGCATCGTAACACTATATTTGTTACTGGTGCACGCACATTAACAACAAGAATAAACTTTTATTGATGAAGTTTATCAACTGACACACCTTTAAGATTCACAAATGTATTTCACTGATGTACACTTTGAACTTTGAGGACAATTTTTATTTCAAATCAGATTTTATGGGTATTTTCAGCTTGAAGGTAGGCAATTTGACTTGGAAGACCATTTCTGCAGTAATTATGACTTTATAGCCGATCAGAAAGCCATTTTAGGTTAGCTCAGTGCCCAAAATATTTCCTGTGCTGTATTGCAATGAAATTGGTAATATATATGTAAGTTGGACTTCATAAGAAGACCTCCAATTTACTATATCACAGAGACATATTGCAGGTTAATATTAGGTAATAAATTACCTTAAAGTAGGCATTTCAGGTATCTGGGCTGGGTAGTCGATTTTCAGTCCAATTTAGGGCACACTTCGACCTAAAAATTACCAACTCTGGAATTGAAACACAAAAGTATATTCAAGTATATTTTATGAGTAAAATTAAACCAATTTTTTCCCAATTTAGTTACTTGTAAGTTACTGACTTTGGAGTAATTTTAATAGTCAAAAATAAGCTAGTTCGGTGCCGCATTTCCAAATTTGTAGTAATTATGACAATCAAGGCAACATTTTAGTCAATTATTACTAAATTACAACTTGATTAGGTTATTTGGACTCGAGTGCTGGTTAACATGGCTTAATTTGTTGCTTGGGTCTATTGTAATATGTCTGAAACAGACGAGTCAGGACAGGAGCAAGTTCTGGTGCGCATTTTTTGAGAACAATTACTGGGATGTCGTCAAAGCCAGAGGCTTTCCTGGTATCAAGAGAAGATATATATATATATATATATATATATATATATATATATATATATATATATATATATATATATATATATATATATATATATATATGGGTAAATGTGAGGAGATTGTAAACACACTGAGTTTAAGAACTCAACGATGTGCTTGCGAAGAAAGATTACTTCAACGTATGTTAATAACCATCTTAATAACAACAAGCCATATACTCTCTCTAAAGGTCAGATATAATTTACACATATAAATAAATAAATCTGCTCTTGACGCTTGCATATCTACTAAACATGAAAAATAAGAACAAGTACAAATGTTCCGGAAAACTTGCATATTGGGCACATTCTTAGTACACAACCTTGCTGCTGCATTTTCATCGACGTTGCCTTAATATCCTGATATATAAACTACGCGTCAATTGAAGTGCAACACCTTAAATTATGGATGATGTTTGATCGTTCGTAGCTCAAAATAAAGCTCACCGAATCTGCTCTAATTTTCACAAGTTGACAGATGTTTTTTGGGGCTTCTGACTGGTAGACAAAAACAAAATTTGCACTTACGTGCTACAAGATACACGGTGGAATATAAGTAAATATTTTTAAAGCTACATTTCAAACAGTGGCTATTAGTGTACGAGGAGAGTTATATACGCTTTTGGTATGCAATTAATAGAAATATACCTTGATACCTCGGGACGTTTTCGAGATTTTATTAATATCACAGCCCACTACATTTTTATAATAAATTTTGCATTTTAAGTCAAAATCACCCTAAGTAAAAATGCAAGCAAACCCCATTGGTCGATGAGGCGGATTAAGTTCGCTTTTGGCACTTAGTTTAGCAGAATGTTTCTATACCTCAGGACCTTCTTAAGATTTTCTTCATATCGCGATCCACTACGCTGCTGTCATCACTTTTGCCTTTGAGGTCAAATTAGACGCTTAACCACATTGTTTTTTTGCAGAACGAGGACTTGAATAGTCAAGCAGTTGAGTTACGCAAATTTTTCGTATACAATTTAGAATACCTTAATACCTAAGGATGTTTTCGAGATTTAATTAATATCGCAGCCTACTATGTTTATGTCATCAATTTTCTCTCTTTATTTTTTTTAAATTATTGGTCGACGGGGAGGTTTACGCTGATTTCTGGTATTCCGTTCTGAAAAACATCTCTATACCTCGTGGCATTTTTGAGATTATGTTGATATCGCATTCGACTACGTTGCTCTAAGCAAATTTGCTTTCTAACTTTCTCTCAAAACAGTGTGTAGTTGGGAATCAATGCTTCAATGCTTAGGGATGGTTCTGATACTTAGTTGATATCGCAGCCTCCTAGGTTGATATAATTAATTTTGGATTATAGGTAAAACTTTCAATCAGCAACAATGCAAGCGGACCCATTGATCTAGGAGGTTAGTTACGTTGTTTCATGATTTGCATAGCAACCAATTTCGTTGCGAATGGCAACAATCAGGTTTGACATTTTACATTTACATATGCTGCAAATTTGTAGCTTATAATTTTATTTACAGTAAAAATATGGTACAGCTTCGGTTATTGCCTCACGAAATGGAAAATATTTTAAGGTAACAAAATTTAGTATTAATTTAAAAAAAATCTGAAATATCGATAGATTTATTATGCAGTTTCAGGTTAAGGAGACAAGGTTGGTCGTATAGACACATAGCCGACATTTATTCCAAATTCCAGTCGACAATTAAGATGGTGATAGACCGTGTTGTGAATACCGGCCACTCTCAATACAGGCATGGAGGTGGCAGAGGAAGGGTTACTGCTAGGCGAGATGACCACAGAATTACAATAACAGTACTCAGGAAAAGAAAGGCAATTTCCTCAGAAATCAAATCAATTGTGGGAATTGCAGCTTCGAAGTCGACAATACGCAGTCGACTCCATCCAGAAATTTTAGAACCAGACGACGAGCGACATGCCCACTCTTAAAAAACATATACCGCACTGGGCGCCGAAACTGGGCCAACCAACACAGCTACTGGAGAGTAGTACAATAGCGAAGATGTTTGTTTGTTGATGAATCAAGTCTCACCTTGTATCGAAACGATGGGCGTGTGTTGGTATGGAATGAAACTGGTGAGCGGTATAACGAAGAACGTATGGAAGTACGAGAGGCTTTCGTTGGAGGTGGAGTGACAGTATGTGGTGGTATAAGTCGGAATTGACGAACTGCCTTAGTAATATTGATGAGGGAATGTATGAATGGAGAAATGTATCGAGATTTGTATGTGAGATACATTGTCATTCCCTATTCCATTAATTTTGGTAACAATTTTATGTTAGTCGATGATAATGCTCGTCCTCATCGAGCCCGAGTCGTTACGGATATGCTTAGGACGAACAATATAGCTAGAATGTAGTGACCTGCGAGATCACTTGATATAAATCCGATTGAGCATATATTGAGTCGGATCAAATTAAAATTAAGTGAGCGAGAAAGTGGTTTCCGTGACTTGTATGTATTGGCTACTACGATTGAGCAGGAGTAGGAAGCGACTCCCCGGGATTTGTTGAGAAGATTGGTGGATAGCATGCTCAGACGAGTGGCAGATCTGATCAGCAATCGTGGTGGACCTACAAGATACTGATTTTTACGTTTCTTCATATACTATGGGGTTATTTATTCATTCATTAACTATGTGTTAGTCATCTCTTGTGTATTGAATAAAATAAACGTTTTTCTACTGACATGTTAGTTTTACTACTAGGGAGCAAAATTTATAATACCAACGTGGTAGGCTACGATATCAACAAAATCTCAGAAACGTCCCGAAGTAATGAAGGTTTCTCAATTGCATACCCAAAATTCACCTGAGCCAAATCCTCCACTATTGTGATGCGCGTTTTGCGAGACAGTTAGGAGGCAAATTTGCTGACAGCAATTGAATGCGATAAATGAAATTTCAAAAATGCCACGAGGTATAGATATGTTTTTCATAATGGAATACGAGTACAACCTATCCCCAAGAAATGATCCAAAGCGCTTCCTAGCAACTACAGGCCTATTTCTCGCCTTTCAGTCGTCTCTAAAGTGATGGAAAAGTACATAAACACCGAATTACTAAAATTTCTTGAAAAACACAGTCTAGTCCACGACAGGCAGTATGGATTCCGTCAGCGCAGATCAACTGCAGACCTCCTTTCCTTTGTCGCTCATTCTTGGAACAAGTTTATGGAACTACACGGCAAATCCCAGATTGTCGCTCTAGACATATCCAAAGCATTCGACCAGGTCTGGCACGCAGCGCTGCTTAATAAACTACCGGCCTATGGCCCACCACCAAAATTCTGTACGTGGACAGCAAATTTCCTATCAAACCGGAGCATTTCTGTTGTCGTAGATGGCCATTCCTCTAAACGGTATCTAAGTAATGAAGGAGTTCCTCAAGGTTCAGCTTTAGCCCCTACTTTGTTTCTTCTCCACATCAATGACCTCCTCTCTAGCACATCCAACCCAGTTCACAGTTACGCGGACGACAGCACCCTCCACTGCAATATACATTATTCTAAGCCTCTCTTTAGCCCAACTAGATGAGGATCGCAGTCTCATGGAGGGTTCCATCTCCGTGGATCTCCAAAAAATATTAGACTGGGGAAGTAGAAATCTTGTACAATTCAACCCCACCAAATCACAGTCTTGCTTTCTTTCTCATAAGAGATACGCCAGTCATAGACCCATCACAATGAACAACCAAGTTATTCAAAGTAATGGGTCCTTTTCTCTTGTTGGCATTTCTGTGGAGAGAAATCTTAATTGGCACCAACATGTCACATCAATTGCAGAAGCGGCTGCTAAGAAATTAGGTTTTCTCTTCCGGGCTCGCAAATACTTTTCACCAGCTAATCTCTATACCTTATGTACTTCACAAATAAGGCCAAACCTCGAATACTGCTCCCAGATCTGGGGTGCAGCTGCCGCTTCTACACTCGCTATCTTGGACTCCATTTAAAAGAGAGCTATACGTCTCATCGGTGACCCTACCCTTACCCAAAGGCTGCCATCCGTTGCTCATCGACGTGCCGTTGGTGACCTCTCTGTCTTTTATAGATATCTGCACGGGCACTGCTCAGAGGAGCTTTCCTCCATAGTTCCCCCACCTGCTGCCCCCAACAGATCCACCAAGGGAACAGAGCGAATGCACCCTTTTACAGGCCAGGTCACCAAACATAGAACATCTTGTTATGCTTGCTCTTTTGTCCCGAGGACTTCCAAGTTGTGAAATTCCTTGCCGGCACATGTTTTTCCGTCTCCTCCGAACCTTCAAGTCCAGAATTAACAAGCTGCCTCTTTCCTCCTTGTCAACACCCACGGTATGATAGTATTTAGGCTGTAAGCCCTCGTGGTGTGTTGTTGAAATTAAAAAAAAAATACCAAAAAACCAGCCTTGACTAATGGTTTAAAAAAAGATGGGAAAAAATTATGATATAAACGTAGTGGGCTGCGATATTAATGAAATCTCGCAATTTTAGTTTTTAATCGTTTATAATATTTCAGTCTCTGGTGACGCTAACTTTGTGAGTGAAACGATCGATAGGTCTTTTAAAATAGTGCTGCAAATTGAGTCATGATTCAAAGTGTCAACTTTTGCATGGGATTGTATTTAGAAGCATAGAATCTATCCGTTTTCCTTCGAATGCATTACGGTTTGCAAAATGGTAACAGTGGGCATTGAATTTGGAACAAAGTATCTATTTACTTTGTCATGAACAAATATAACCTTACTTAAATACAACTCAATTTTGTTTCATATAGTTGAAATTTGAAAATGTATCCCCATCTCAGCGTATTTAGCAAGAATGTACGGTGGTGTAGGTAGAGATAGTAGTGTCTATCCAACATCGAGTTGGCTCTAATAAACAAGGAAGCATCGGCTGGCTCTAGAGGCAGGTGGTGCGGTTACCAGAGCGCTCAAACAGACACGGCGGCATACCCGCTCGTAAATTCCGTCTTTCTTACGGCCCTTGCGACCTCTAATTCCTCCCATGTGACGCACGACGTGTGCTTTATGTGCTTGCGTGAGTGCTCGACCCGCCACCGACTATGTGTCCGCAATTGATTCACCCTCTCACCCCTAACACAACCCCGAACCCACTAGGATAAGTCTTGAACATTCGCCGACGACTGCCTGCTGGTTGCTATCTCACAACTTTATACTCACCTGATGATGTATTTATAATTCATGCAGAAAGAAGGAACTTAACCCCTATTTGGTCTGGAATTTACTATGCTAAAATACGATGTCTGGCAGAAAAAAAAATTGGCTCTGAAACTTTGTGGCTATAGACATCATAAACCGATAGTGTACGTGCTTGTAAATGTTGTCACGATATGCGGTCACTTAGAAATATAATAGATTTCATAAGAGTTAATTTATTAACGAATTTTCGTAAAATAAATGCACGTAAAGTCGCTAAGATTTGTCAGATTCAATTTTTTTTAAAGGGGTTAATCGAAGCCCATAGAGTTTATATTTAGGGACAGTTACAGTTTGAAGCCGTTTTAGGATTAAGGTTTTGGGAAGATCAGACGAACGTACTACTCTAAGAGGCCTCAACTTGGCAAATCCCTAGAGTGGCGGATAAATGCAGGTTATGTCATTGTAGTTCTTTTTCGGGGTCTCGAACTGCCTAACCGCCAGCTCGCACTCGAAATCGTCTTTATGGTTGCTGTGTGTTCAACCCTACATCTCTCTCACATTTTCTTTATCTCCATTTTGTACCTTTTTAAATATGATTTTGGAAAGTATTTAAAAAGGAGGATAATGTTTTAAAGATAGACGTAGGTACTACTTGCCTGGCTTTAAAATTGTTTGTTCCTCTATAATCAATTCCGCCACTTTACGGCATCATCAAATAGAAGAAAATTGAATTGTTTAAATACATTCATGACAGCTACAAATTAAAACTAGTTCTTTTGTTATATTATGTTTTGATCAAATATTTATTTAGAATAAAATAAAAAGTGTTGACGCAGTAAGTGCGGTATGGAAGTGAATTTTCATACAAATATTTTTAATAGCACATATGTCCCGTTAAACAAAGCAAGCATCAATTTAATTACCAGTACAACATATACAGTAGAAAGAATATACGATATTTAATCAAAATAACTTATTGTTTAAATATGTTTAAAAATTTTTAGAAAATAAACTTTAAATACTTCCGAGAAAACTGGTTTCCTAGCCATCAAACCTTAGGTTAAGAGCAAATTGAGTTATTGAAGTTTGAAGCATTTAATGAAAATTCGCTACCAAAACGCACTTACTGCCTACTGATTTTTTTAAATTACAAACATGCATCATATTTCGATAAACAATGCAATCATATAAGGGAGTTTGAAAAAACAATTTAGGTATCACCAACGACTTTTGGGGCAGTCTGTAATTGTCAAAATAATTTTATAAGATGCAGCTCAAGAGACCCTATAAATAACGTAAACAATTTTTTCTCATATCTTGTATGGTAACAATTATATTGAGCTTTACCGTAGAAATACGTCACCCTGTATATATATATATATATATATATATATATATATATATATATATATATATATATATATATATATATAGAGTGGCGCATTGAAAACGAACCAGACCAATTTGCGTCCAGAGAATTTTTTTTAAGAAACGCTGAAACACGTCAATTTTAATATTGAGGGGGACATGTTTGGATATAAAATTCAACTTTGTCACATCAACCCCTTAAGGGTGGTGATAACAACCCTTATATTTTAAATAGGGAACATGGATTGAGTGTTACATCATTTGAAACCTCTTGCTTTTCTGAATTCAGCACACTACTTTTTTTGGAAGTTTTATCAACTCGTTTAAAAATTATTCACAGTTGAAGATGCAAAAACGCATTTCACTCATTCCGATAAGAAATGTACTGATAGTCAATGTTTTGTTGGTTTGTAAACAAAAAAAAATGATTATCAGAACATTTCTTATCGGAATGAGAGAAATGCGGTTTATTATTTAAGTTTATCGGTCGGTTTGATACTTGATAGTACTACCGAAAATTAATTTTACAATGGTGTATTCTGTAGAAGAAAGAGTTGAAATAATTAATCTTTTTCCAAAAACGATGACTGCGCCAACCGTACCGCAAATTTGTTTAATGAACGACATCCAAACAGACATGTTAACAGAAAATACATTTTGGAGTTAGTTGCCAACAAAAAACGGGATCCTGAACGTGAATTTCCGGCTAGAAATGAGACTACCGAGATTGAAGTTTTGGGACAAATTGCTGCAAATCCAACTTTGCGCACGAGAAAATTGTCCACTGTTTCAAGCATCAAAAGAGGAACTATTCAGCGAATATTGAAGCATAAATTTCACCCGTATAAAATTCATCTTGTACAACAACTGAATGAAGATGATTTTGATATGAGGCTGGAGCTTTGTGAAGTTATGACTGCACGAATAGATAACGGGAACTTTCTGTTCAATATTGTTTTTCAGACGAGTGTACGTTTTTATTAAACTCTACAGTCAATCGTCATAATTGTCGTTACTGGGAAGATAATAATCCAAGAAATTTTCACGAAGTTTACATTCATACTCCACAGAAATTAAATGTCTGGACTGGCATTTCTGAAGACCGTTTAATCGGACCAATTTTTCTTGATGGCAATTTGAGTGGCGAAACGTATTTGGAGTTACTAGAAGATATCGTTTACCCTCTACTAATTGACATTGTTGAAAATGATGATCGCTATCAAGAAAATCAATTACTGTTTCAACAAGATGGAGCTCCTCCGCATTTTTCACAACGTGTTAGGAAGTTTTTGAACAGAGAGTTTTCAGAGCAATGGATTGGGCGTAGAGGTGCTATTGAATGGCGCCCTAGATCACCGGGTTTAACTCCTTTAGACTTATTTTATGGGGCCATCTAAGGAGTAGAATTCTCGCAACAGAACCGGAGTCTCTGGAAGAATCACGACGACACATTGTTGAAGAATACCGTCTAATAACTCCACAAATGCTCCAGAATATCAGTGCTCGTTTTGAACAAAATTTGTACTTTTGTATGGAAGCCGGTGGTCAACAATTCGAACACTTACTTAACTGAATAAACATTTTTGAACGTTTGGTTTTGTTTTTTAGTTTTTTTAAACGAAAAATTGACCAATTAGTGCATTTCTTACCACAATGAATGACATACGTTCTTGCAACTCCAACTGTGAATAATTTTTAAACGATACGAACAGATAAAAACTGAAACTAAAACCGGATCTGGATTCTAAGGGGCCTAGTTTGCATTCATTTAAAGAAATCTTTTTAAAATTCAAAAGTAGCGGCTCGTGAGTGTCGCGGTAGAGGGTGCAGTTTTTTTCTTAATTTTCAAGGTCACACGTTTTCTGACACTTTAAAATTTCAGTAAAAAATCTATTTGTACAAAAATATAGACTTTCACCAGAATAATTTTTGAAATTTGATACCTTTTTGAAACTATTCATTCACGAATTACTGAGGGTATAAATAAACAGGAATAATCACATGAGATTTATTAAATTGTTAAATATTGTTTATAGACGAAAAATAAATTTCAATAGAAATCCTACATACATTATACATAGTTCAATAAATAAATAAATTTAAATTGGTGATCCAATCCAATGACTGGTCTATGACGAGATGCAAAACGTAGAGGCAGTGTTGCCAATTACAGTAGTTTGTGAAATTTACGATCAGCGATTCAACGAATTTTAATTCACTCGCTGTATTTTGATTTTTTTTATATATATTCCGGGATTTATACGTTCAAGTCCGGGATCCGGGGCAGGACATCTAATTCACAGTACAGAGACAGTCAATAAATACACGTTCTTTTGCATACCTAACTCTGCTTAGCCAGCGAAACGCATTGTCTTATTGTTAATAAGAAATAAGAACATAAATGTCAGCATAATAATATTATGTATTATATTTCACTTGTCGCCACCAATTAATGCGTATCGCTGTTGCCCAGCAAGAACCAACGCGGAGGTGTAGGGTATAACTTACAAAGGGGTGGGGCGTAGTGTCATGAATCAGGGAAAATGGGAATCGTGGATTATTAACATATTTACAAAAATAACTAAACAATAAATTTTAAATAACAATAACGAAAATAAAAATAATAAAAAAAACGGAAAGAAAAAATAGGGGGTGTAGAGCATCTGTTATTGAAATATTTTGTAAATTAATGGAACTTGCCTGGAGGTGAGGCGTGAGACGTGGTGTCAGGAATCCGGGAATATGGGACTCGAGGATTATTTACATGTTTACAAAAATAACTAAACAATAAATTCTAAATAACAATAACGAAAATAAAAATAAATAAATAAAACGGAGACAAGAAAATAGGAGGTGTTGAACATCTGTTACTGAATTTAACTGATAAACTAATACGTTCCTAAATATTTTAATAAAGTAATGGAACCCTTCTATCTTTTAGCTCGAAAAAAATATCGATTACTTTATCGTAACATGAAGTCTGATGTGTCAGTTCTCTAACAAGCCTTTTTCTATAGAAATCATTGGTATCTTTTTTAACCTGTCTTGACTAATAAAATTTCTGGAAAATGTTTTGATGCGTTTAAGTGCAGAAAAACTTCTTTCTACTGAAGCAGATGTGACAGGAATTGTGACTATTAACGCAAGCAGTTTATAAAACTCGGTTAGACAAGAAATAAAGTCATTTTTGTAAATAAATCAAATAATTTCGATAGGCGTATGGCAATCTTGAAACAGTTCTGTATCTGTACATACAGTTTTTTTAATGCAATTGAATCAAACAAAGGATATTGTTTTAATAATAATTCAAGGATACCCTTTGAAGACGATATCTCAATTCGTTCTAAAGTTATCGTGGTTACTAACAGACAGACATACAGACTGACAGACCGTCAGACAAAAAGATTTCGTTCCCAAATCCTGTTTTATATATATTATGGCACTTTTTGGGATGTCTAAGCGAAAAAAAAAGTTTTTGTCGCCGATGCCATACCTCCACATGTATTTCCGATGTGAAGTAATAGATCTGCGAAGCTAATAAAGTTATTTTAATGTGTTGTGTGTGTGTTTTGTTTCTTTAACGTCGGCCTATTTCCGCGACTATGGCCAATCACCGACGCCAGGGAGCAGTTTCACCTCACTATCCTGGAAATTTTGCCGAACCCCTGTCTTTCTGTAAGAAGGGTAGGGATCTTTAACGTGCCCAACATCGCATGGGCACGGGACCGACGGCTTTACGCCCCCTCCGGAGGGCGGAACGTGCAGACATTCAACTTGCTCAAATACAATGCCAGAACCTCGGTTGATGTTAATTTTACAGTTTGTACTGAAAAAGTGAAAGGAGTACGCCGGGATCGAACCCAGTACCCTTCGGTTCAAAGGCACACGTTCTTACCTCTGAACCACCGAGGTTCAGTTATTTTAATAAAACTCTGGGCGCAGCAAGTGCGTTATGGAAGTGAATTTTCATAAAAATATATCGCTCTAATGCGAGCAGGCATCAATTTGGTTACCGGTATAACCTATATAGTAGGAACAATGTAACATATTTTATCAAAATAATTATTTGAAAATCTACAAAAATTTTCCGAAAATAAACTTTAAATGTTTCCGAGAAAACTGGTCTCCTAGCCAATGAACCTGAGGTTAATAGCAAATTGGGTTAATGAAATTTAAAACATTTAATGAAAATTCGCAACCAAAACGCCCTTGCTGCGTTTAAACAAAAATTTTCCTAAATTAAAGTTAAATGTTGGTTTCCTTACCAACAAATCTTACGTTAATAGCAAATTGAGTTATTGAAATTTGAAGGATTTAATGAAAATTTTTTACCAAAACGCACTTACTGCGTCCATATTTTTTTCTTACAAACATGCATCATATTTCTATAAAAAATGCTAATATGCAGTAACAAATTTGTTCTACGAAAATTAGCTAAAAATTATAGACCGTTAAACCATAAGCTTCACTAAACCTACAGCGAAAGCATCAACTTAACTAAACCGACAGCCAAAGCATCAGAGAAAGGGTCTATTTGAAATGAATTTTATGTAAATATTTTAGTAAAATGAAGGGCAATGACGGTTGAATCTGAAACTTAGGGGTTCGCAGAACACTCTTCTTGTAACATTTTCTTTTTACAATCCGTATTTGTTTCACGTTCTTTGCCTAAACAGTTCCAATTTTGACATTTTAATTTGCGAGTTTGACGTTTCGAGGAAAACTCCTAAATTTGTTTCTTTAGCTGCCCGTAACTTTTTTGTCCTTAAACTAAGAGACCTAAATTTTGGAACATGTTTCACTCTTTATAATACAAATACGCGTACTAAATTTGGTTGTTCCCACTTTGTTGCTTCCGGAGATAAAAAATTTTTTAGAAAGAAAACACAAAATTTCTCAGGAAAACCTGGTCCGATTTTCCAGGCTAACGAACTTATCCAAGCCACTTGCAAAAGGAAGGTACTCACAAAATTTGATGAAGAAGATCGGTCCATTATTTTTTCAGTTATCGGTACGATATATATATATATATATATATATATATATATATATATATATATATATATATATATATATATATATATATATATATATATATATATATATATATATATATAAACACGAATCTCCCCATTAGTGAATTTTTTAAAGAAAATTAATTAAAAAAGAAAATTTGAATCACCAACGACTTATGGGCCATCTGTTATTGTAGAAATATTTTTTAAGATGTAGCTCAAGACACCCTATAATTAATGTATATAATTTTTTTTCGTATCTTGCATAATAACGGATATATTGGACTTTAAAGATTTTTTACGAAAATTCGACAAAAATGATATATCATAATCCGATAAACTCTATAGCCAACACTACTACCAAAGCATCAGAGAAAGGTTCTATTTGAAATGAATTTTCTGGGAATATTTTAGTAAAATGAAGGAGAATGATTGAAACTAAGACTTCAGGCATTGTAAAACATTATTTTTGAGACATTTTTCTTCAATAGATCATATTACTTTCAGGTTCATTGCCTAAATATTATGAATTTTGACGTTTTAAATTGCGACTTTGACGTTTTGAGGAAAACCCAAATTTATTGTTTTTAAATGCCTGCAACTTTTTTGTCCTTTAACCTACAGAGCTAAATTTTGGTAGGTTACTCACTTATAATGATATAAACCCGCGTATGAAATTTGTTAATTCCGAAGAAATAAATTTTTTTCGATTTTTTTTGAAAGAAAACACAAAATTTTCCGGGAAAACCTCGGAGGATTTTCCTGGCTAACGAACTTATCCAAGCCACTTGCGAAAAGAAGTTTTATTAAAATCGGTCCATTATTTTTTTAGTTATAGGTGTGACACATAAATATATATATATATATATATATATATATATATATATATATATATATATATATATATATATATATATATATATATATATATATATATATATATATATATATATATATAAACATATAAAGTCTGAAACCGACCTCGTATTTGGGTTCCAGGGGTCCTAATTAGCGCTCATTTGAAGAAATTTTTTCAAAAGTCGGGATCTCCTCATTAGTGAATTTTTTTAAAGAAAATTCACTAAAATTCAGAAAACTTATTGCCTGCGTTGAGACTTTATTATGTACGAAAATACAAGTTTCTTGATTATTTGGAAACTTTTTGAAAATGCGTTGCTAGTATGCACTTGTTACGTCTGTACTAATAATTTATAAATCTAGATTGTTATATGCTGTTTTTAGTGAATTTTTATTAGGAAAAATTCGCTAATAGAGACATCGCGGTGAAAAGCTTTTGAAATAATTTCTTTAGATGAGCGCGAATTTGGGTCGCTAGAACCCAAAACCAAGGTCCGTTAAAATTTTTATATGTTTATATATATATATATATATATATATATATATATATATATATATATATATATATATATATATATATATATATATATATATATATATATATATATATATATATATATATATATATATTATAACAAAATGTACTGCCCTGTGTATTGATTAAAGATTTAATGAATAACTTTTAGCTTGGCTATTCAGTCGGGGCACAAATGAAATATAAATTAACGCAAGGCGCGGGTTTTAGCACTTGCAATTGGTGGGTTTTAAAATGTACAAATAAAAGTCAGGAGTAAAAATAAAAATCGGTTTATTAAAAAATTATTGAAGCTATATAATGCTGATTGCTTTAATTAAGCAAATTCAAATAAAGAAAACATTAAATTGGCTACTTGAAGTTGTTCGAATTTAAATGCAAAATGCAGAGTGATTAACTACGTTGAATTGGCATATAAAACTGTTGAAATGAATTGTGGAGTATAACACTAAGCTTTAAAGAAGATTTGTTGCAGATAAGTGATGTACTTAGCTTGTTATTCGGACTGCTGCCCTTGGAGTGATGACCATATCCGTCCAGCCTAGGATGTTGGAGATGACTCATTGTGTAGGTGCATTTTCCTGGGGAAACAGCTTCGTGACTTGGCACACATGGTTGATGTTAGGGGTCACCGAAACTTCTCCAGGATGATGGGATCTCAAAATAGCGGGTCTAGACGAATGGTGACAGACCAGCGGATTGCTGACTAGCTGGTCCCTGGCCAGCGGGTTCCTGATTAGCGGGTCCCTGATTAGCGGGGTGCCACTTAGCGGAGTGCTATAAAATTTCAGGTGGATTAGTGTTGGTTTAAGGCTTTATGGTCTACATGAGGCGGGTGGTAGCAGGTTGCATTTAAGTACAAAACTTATCTGTGTTTTAATAATCAAAATCAAAATAACATAAATGAAATAAAATTTTAAATGATCCCTTTGAAAGTACAATTAGTACGGCACAATAGCAAGCAATTATTGAATTAACGCTACGACAAGCCACCGTTTAACAGTATATAATTTATAAGAAAGACAGCAGTTATTGAAAGTGAATTCAGTACCGTACATACTAGCAAGCAATCACATAATAATCTAAATTAAAGAAATTTACAAGTATTTTAGTATAAAACTTACCCATTTAGGGATGTTGTTTTTCCCAATTAAAAATTAACCATATGATAGCATGCCTAAGGTTGACTTAATAAAGAGAAGAGAGCGTGTCACGTATTCCAATCGTTTATAAAGACTTTTTTATCTTGACATATCGTCGAGTTGTCACGTTTGCAGGCGTATTCTCATTGAGTTGTAATGCGGTAGAGCAACTGACCGCCGAGTCTGACGTCACTAGAGGGACTCAGACTCTGACGTCACTACAGGTTCAGAAGCTTTATTGTACGGAAAGAAAAGGCGTTGACGCGTGTGACATGTCACACATATGTTAAATACATGTGATATGTTACAATATATATGTAGATATGTATCCGTATGTATTTGATAACTCAAAAAATACTAAATTGATTTTAATCAAACTTGGAAAAAATCATGCTTGGGCGAGAACCGAGGTCGAGTTCGTTAATCAGCCTTTATGATCAAGTTTTTCCGGTTAAAATCGGGGATAACTTTTTGAAAACGTAATGTTTTTGTAAGTACTATAGTAATTCGAATGAGACTTTACACGTAGTGAGAAATAGTGTAAATAGACCTATGTTGTGAATTTTAAGTAACTTGGTGCAAAATATTAAGAGTTTGTCCAATTTAAAAATAAAATCCCAAAGACATGCGTTGAAACGACTTAGTTGTTAAAGTCCAATGCCTGACAGACAGAGTAGTTAACTGCCAGGCGTAGATTGATTCATACAACATTTATAAACCATACATCAACGGTAACCAGACTAAATATATAGGCATAAAACATACTACCCGAACCAACAAACGTGAAATCTCGGCAGCAATTATGGAAAATCACAGACGACATGAAATTAAAAATTTGCCAAGTAGTTGTTATTTAGCTGGGGGATTCAATTAGTTATTAAAAGACACTATATCTTTAGCTTTATAAACGGCCGTAATACAGTTATCGCGCAGCATATATATATATATATATATATATATATATATATATATATATATATATATATATATATATATATATATATATATATATATATATATTATGCTGTCGCATAATATAGTATAACTGTGAATAATTTGAAGTAAATTCTATAAAACTGATTCTAAAATAGTTTCTTTTATCTTTAAACTCAAACATAAGACGTCATAAAAGACCGAAGCAATCCTTGAATGTGTTTCAATGCTAATTCTAATAATTCTGTAATTAATTGTTACGTATACTTTTCATATACTACCCCGGGCATGAAGCCTGTGTCAAGTATCATGTAGACAACGTTAATTGGCGTATTAGCAAATAGCGAATTGAAAGCGCGCTGGACTGCTACGCAGAAGGATGCATGATCGAATCCAGCTCGAATGAACGTATGCTTCATTTAATGTTTTATTTTGACATTTGGAGAAACAATAGTGCACAGCTTTCATACTCAAGATCTCATTTTTTGTTTAAAACGCCTAAACAAATTTGTCACTTTTGAGTCTGAAATTATAATTTTTAGCAGATATGTTGTTATTGTTGATATTGAAAAAACCGGTTTGATTAGGTTGACTAAAACGAAATCATACTGGCGATTAATAAGGAAAAATAACTGCTACGTTTATAATTTGGCATATACTTTACTTTCCAGATATGAATTATGTTTCCATCTGGAAATCTTTTGTATAACTTTAATGAAATTTGCAATACAAGTTTCTCTTTAAGAGACTTACACTATCTACAGATATTTTTCTCAAAAGGAGTTAGAACACAATGTTTTTTTGATAATAAAGATATATCGATGACAACACTTACGAAAGAATTCTTCAAATATGCGCATACTAGGACCTCTAAAATCCATCCTCAAGGTCTGTGTAAGTTTGTATTAACTTTACCTATATGCCGTATAATTATAGTGTACAATTAGTATGAAAATTCGCTACTATAACGCACTTGCTGTGTCCCTATTTTTTAGAAATCATCCTAACGTCTAGAAAGTTAACTAAACATTCAATGAAAATTAGTGAAGACTGTCAAACCTACTTGGCAATGACATTTCAATTTTACAAACCATTTGATGACGCTCATTAATTGTTACTGCCCTTAGTTGGTGAAACCGTTTCATAATAAATACAGACGTAGAGATTATTTTTCTGGCTTCACAAATGAAACCAGAGAAATATCCTCATACGCCTGTATTTTATGATATTGTTTATATTGCCAATAGTGGCTTCCAATAGAATACAAAATTTAATAAACAGCCTTTATAGATGCGAGTATGTATGTATAAACTTTAATGGACAAAACCGTCTACAGAATACGATTGGCTTAAGCGGCAACAAACAAATAAAATTAAACTAGCTCTATATATGCTTGTTATGAATACTGTATCGACGTTCATGACCGGTCATGTTCTGCACTGAACATCAGATAATAATCATAAAGTGCAATTGCTGGGTTGCAGTGGATTTGAAGTTGGAAACCACTGACACAAACGGATCAAATTTATACTCGTACAAGCCTAAGATAGAACAGCATGTGTTGCCAGCGAATATGTTCATATTATATGGCCGTATTTGCATATAATGCCATGTTCCATGTGGCTTTGCAGACACCTGATAGGGAAAGCACACAAGATGGAGCTGCTTTAATTAGAAACTCGATTCCAAATGTGAACCGTATTCGTTTCAGACAAGCACTATCTTCTCGCAGAAAAATGTTCTGTTATGTAGGATTATTTTAAATGAATATTTTCTGGTAGTGGGATTTTACTAAGCTTAAATACGTGGTAAAAATATGCTTAGAAGGTTTGATAAATAATTATTTTTTTAAAAAAGCTTTTTAAGGGGTATTACTGAAAATTAGAAATTATCAAAAATCTGTTTGTGCACATATACAGGGTGCACCAAATATCCTTCTATGTATGGCTATCTTTTTTATTTGAAATGGTACAAGGTCGGTCAGTTTATAAAAAAAGTTTGTAATTATTAGCCCGCTACAATGTCATGCAAAAATGGGATAAAACATCAGCGGTTCTCAAAATATTAAAGAAACTGAAAACCTGTCAACAAAAGGAATCGTTCTAACTTCGTTATTACTGGGAAGTTTGAAAAAGAAATAAGTTCCACAGGCAAACATACATATTTCTCTACATTTTAGATCGATTTATGATTTTTTAGCCTAGTATAGTTTGAGTTACCACTACCCTTGTTGTTTTTCTAATGGCTCCCATATTGGAATTTTACATGGTTAGATAGAAAAAACTTTATAACTAAAAGTCTAGACGCAGCAAGTGCGTTATGGTAGTGAATTTCCATAAAAATGTTTTTAATGGCAAATATGCCCTTTTTTATAAAGAAATCAGGCATTAAATTTGTTTACCAGTATAACCTGTATAGGCAAAACAATGTACCATCTTTCATCGAAATGACTTTACTGTTTGAAAACGTACAAAAATTTTCCGAAAAAGTCTTAAAATAGTCCCAAAAAATCGTTTCCCGACCAACGAACCTGATAGGTTAATAGCCAATTGAGCTATTCAGATTTGAAGCATTTAATGAAAATTCGCTACCATAGCGCACATGCTGCGTCCTGAACTGCTTTTCTTACAAACATGCATTATATTTCGATGGAAATGTGCTCGATAAAAAAAAAAGAAAATGTACAAATGCCTTTTTTAGATGTAGCTCCAGACGCCCTATAATTAACGTATACAATTTATTTTCGTATCTTGTGTAATAACGGATATATTGAGGTTTATTGGTTTTTTACAGAATTCGCTAAAATATATATATATATATATATATATATATATATATATATATATATATATATATATATATATATATATATATATATATATATATCAAAAGTCTGGGGGTAGCAAGTGCGTTATGGTAGCGAATTTTCATAAAAATATTTTCATTGGCAAATATGTCTTTTTTAAGTAAAAGACATGGAACTTGGTATAACCTACCTATAGTGAAAACAATGTACCTTATTTCATCAAAATAACTTTATTTGAGAAAGTACAATAATTTTCCGAAAATAAGCTTTAAATGTTCCAGAAAAAGATTGGTCCGATTTTCCTGTGAAACTAACCTCGTCAAGCTGTTTACACAGCTCCTAAAATATAATTATCCACAAAAAGCTTTTTGACAAAAATATAAATAAATGTTTGCATAACAATTATTTTATATGTATATATATATATATATATATATATATATATATATATATATATATATATATATATATATATATATATATATATATATATATATATATATATATATATATATATATATATATATATATATATATATATATATATATATATATATATATATAAATGTGTTCTAAGGCGCCCACTTAAAGACATTTTTTTCCAATGCAAAAGTCGCTATCTCCTTATATTAGTGAATTGTTTTAAGAAAATTCACCAAAAAAATCCAATACTAAAATGACTATGGAAACGAAAGAAAAATGACAAAAAAAAAAAGGTTTGGTGAAACTTCACTAAAATCCTAATGTAACAATCAATTACTTCATTACATATTTTGTTGCTTTTCAGAAACTAAAAAACCTAGTTTAATATTTAGTATGAACGTATGAACGCATCCATATCTGTTCGATCATAGAGTAATATGTGTTTTACATTGACATATTAATATATAAGAACCTTGGTGGTTCAGGGGTAAGAACGTGTGCCTCCGAACCGAAGGGTACTGGGTTCAATCTCAGGGTACTCCTTTCACTTTTTCAGTACAAACTGTAACATTAACATTAACCGAGGTTCTGGAATTGTATTTGAGCAAGTTGAATGTCTGCATGTTCCGCCTCTCGGAGGGGGCGTAAAGCCGTCGGTCCCGTGTCCATACGATGTTGGGCGCGTTAAAGATCCCTACCCTCCTTACAGAAAGGCAGGGGTTCGGCTAAATGTTCAGGATAGTGTGGTGGAACTGCTCCCTGGCGTCGGTGATTGGCTATAGTCGCGGAAATAGGCCGATGTTAAAGAAACAAAACACACACACACACACACACACATATTAATATATCTCAGCTCAAACCGGGCACTGGAAATCCTACTTCCAATTAGAATAAATCATTGTTTAATCTATTTGTGACACATATTATATATACATTTTATCTTTCTGCTCTCCTTCTTTACACGAACTTTAAATATGCCAAATTGCACACTATTCCGTGCGCGCAATGTTTTTAAAAGGGGGTACAATGTTTGTTCTTCATGTATTATAACACTATAATTAAAACTACTGCCAAAGCATCAGAGAAAGAGTCATTTGAAATTCATGTTCTGTAAATATTTAAGTAAAACGAAGGACAATGATGCCTGGAGCTGAAACTTAAGGCTTTACAGAACACACTTCCTACGAGATTTCTTGGACATAAGCCGTATGAGTTTCAGGTCTTTTATCTAGAACATATAAATTTTGACGTTTCAAATCGCGACTTATTGTTTCGAGAAGAAAAACTATAATGCTTATAACTTATTTTCTTTTAACATAGATATCCAGATTTTGGTACATTGTTTTATTTTTATGATATAAACTCGCGTACCAAATTTGGTTACCGTATCTTTGTTATTTCCGGAGAAAAAAAAATTTCCGAAAGAAAACCCAGAATTTTCAGGGAAAAACTGGTCCTACTTTCCAGGCTAACCAACAAGCGACTTGCGAAAGGAAGGTAAATTTTATCAAAATCGGCCCATTATTTTTTGAGTTATCGGTGTGAAACATAAATATATGCATATATATGATATTTATATGATATGATATTCTTTATTGGTCATAATTATACAGCATGTCAATACATAAAAGTCTTTGACATATATATATATATATATATATATATATATATATATATATATATATATATATATATATATATATATATATATATATATATATATATATATATGAAGTTTCTACTATATAGGTTCTACCGGTGACCAAATTGATGCCTGCTTGCATTAAAGAGACATATTTGCTATTAAAACAGTTGTATGAAAATTCACTTTCATTACGCACTTGCTGCGTTAAGACTTTTTTAATAATATAAACCAGCGTACCAAATTTGGTTGCCATAGGTTTGTAATTTTCCAAAGAAATCCCAAAATTTTGCCAGAAAACTAACGTGAAGCCAGAAATTTAAAACGGGCTACGTACTATTCTCTATAAAGGTAACTTGTGTTAATAACTTTATTAAGCAACTTTGTTATTTTCGAGGATGCAATAGTTTTCCGAAAATCTAGTTGGTTTCAGCTGGCTAACGAATTTATCTAAGCTAGTTACACAATTGAAGATACTTGCCAAATTTAAAATTTCCCTTCCTTAATCTGTTACTTGAATGAGTTCGTTAGCCAACTCAATCAAGCCGGGTTTGCAAAAAAAATACAAATTTGTATTTTAGAAACTTAACTATTTTGGTGTGTGTGTTTTGTTTCTTTAAGGTTAGCGTATTTCCGCGACTATGGCCAATCACCGACGCCAGGGAGCAGTTTCACCTCATTATCATGGAAATTTTGCCGAACCCCTGCCGTTCTGAAAGGAGGGTAGGAATCTTTAACGTGCACAACATCGCATGTACACGGGGCCGACGGCTTTACGCCGCCTCAGAAGGGCGGAACGTGTAGACATTCAACTTGCTCAAATAAAATGGCAGAACCTCGGTTGATGTTATTGTTACAGTTTCTACTGAAAAGGTGTAAGGAGAATCTGGGGATGGAACCCAGTACCCTTCGGTTTAGAGGCACATGCTCTTGCCCCTGAACCACCGAGGCTCTAACTATTTTGGTATTTTCAGTGATTTAAAATATTTTTATAAAAATTTGCTACCATAACGCACTTCCAGCGTCCAGACTGTTAAATGGGTTTTCATACAATTGATCTGCAATATTTGAGGCGTCTGAAACTGCAAGATATATCTGTGTATGTCTCAACATTAGAGCTAATAACTTCTCTACTTCACTTGAGAAAACATCTTGCACAGCACAGCGCAATTCGAACAGGCGATATATTTCATTTAAAGCAAATAGATTACATTCGATGAAATTAAACATCTAGTCGTTTGTTTGTAAGTAAACTACTTCGTCTAGAAGTGGATAACGACATTGTGTGTCTAAGCTTCATAAAGACAAACTGAATGAACAAACTACAAAGAGAGATTTCATTATCAAAACTGCTAAAGTCCAAACTGTCTGACCCAGGCAATTGGACGAGGCTATAACTTTCTGATTGGGCCATCAAGCAAACTGTGGCAATATTTCTGAGACTCCGGCTATCGTCGGCTTATTACTTCAGGAATTGGGAATCAATCAAGATCCTGATACACAAACTTTGATCTCGCTAGGATGGCTCTCATTTACACCTAATACTTTGAAACTTGTATGTCGCGCTGTGTAGAAAATACATCAACTCGGGATATTAGGTCATTAAGGAAAGATTCTCTGGAGTGTTAGAAAGTTTAGTTATCGTTATTAGAGAGAGCTTTAAAGGAGTAGCCAACTTTTACGTTCGAAAATTCAAGTTTAATTACTAAGTTTTATAAGTTGGTTGAGTTTTCACATTAACACGTTAATAGTAACAGTGCCACCTCTTTACTTAAAGCTTTGTATACAGAGTGGGCAATTTTGGGTTTCGGTTACATGCAGCGGGACTCCTCACTCATAATTTTTGTTTAAAAAAGTCAAGAACTGTCACCAGTGCCTGAAGATTATAGGAAACTTTTAGATGACAAGGGTCATTATTTTTGTATAAACTTTATTACGGAAATAAAACTAACTTTGTTTTAAAACATTTTTTAGGCATCTGAAATCACTGGGAGAGTTTTAAAATATTCCTTAAACAAACATATAAAACAATGTTCGGGGCGCAGCAAGGGTGTTATGGTAGTGAATTTCATAAGAATAATATATTATAGTGGTTTACGCTTATAATAAAAGCTATAAAACATTACTTTATTTAATTAGAAACAGTAAAAACTAGGGTAAAGGAGGTCAGGCAAAAGCGTTATATCTAACATAAATATTTATACAGTAATTTGGATACAAAACTCAAACAAAACAATTGATAGGCAGGAAATATACTCAACAAAAAACACCAGAAAGTTGAACATAAAAAAATTCCCATGATTCATGCATTGAGGGTGATTGTATGCATGCAGAAGGGGAAGAAGTACCCTAGGAAAAAGAGGGTTTCTGCCCACTCGCCTTGCTTGAATGGTTGAGGTCCTATTTATCTGATCATCAGCAGAGTTTTCAACTTGGTCATATTAGCTCTGGGTACCAATATATTCACCATGGTGTTCCGCAGGGGTCTCTTCTTGGCCCACTGCTGTTTTTACTTTATATTAACGACTTGTCTATGTTGAAAATTAAGGGTCATATTACTATCTATGCTGATGATATAACCATCTTGTGAAGTAGTGATAGTCTTGGAGCACTGGAGCGCACTGTGGCAGAGGATATGAAGATGATAAAAAACTGGTTCATTTCAAATCTTTTAACTTTGAATGTCTCTAAGATTAATATCATGCATTTCAAATGTAGTCTGCCTGCTGTGACTCTAGTAACTGAGGAACTTTGGAAGGAGAGCTGTGTTAGGTTTCTGGGACTATACATTGATCAATCGTTAAAGTTTGAAACGCATATAAATCATCTATGTAAGTAGCTTTCATCAGGTTCTCACGCACTAAGAGTTGTTTCAAAAAGCTTGGACAAGAGTACTTCTAGAAGTGTTTACTTCTCACTTGTGGAGTCCCATCTAAGGCATGGCATTTGTTACTGCGGCTTTTGAGCAGGTTATCTTTTCAATTCTGTATGTATTCTGCAGAAAAGAGTAACTGAGGAACTTTGGAAGGAGAGCTGTGTTAGGTTTCTGGGACTATACATTGATCAATCGTTAAAGTTTGAAACGCATATAAATCATCTATGTAAGTAGCTTTCATCAGGTTCTCACGCACTAAGAGTTGTTTCAAAAAGCTTGGACAAGAGTACTTCTAGAAGTGTTTACTTCTCACTTGTGGAGTCCCATCTAAGGCATGGCATTTGTTACTGCGGCTTTTGAGCAGGTTATCTTTTCAATTCTGTATGTATTCTGCAGAAAAGAGCCCACAGATATTTATGTGGGGTTAGCGTCCGTGACTCTTGTAGATATGGACCCTACCGCCTCTGTTTGTTTTGGAGACTGCATGACAAAAGAACTGCATTCCTCTTCCTATACCGTCCACATCAATGTTAAAGAGGTCAGGTTAATAATCTAACCTAATATAAAGTTGTGTTATTAAGACTTTAGGGATACTTTAAAATATTTGCTACTGTAGTGCACTTGCTACCTCCAGACGATTAGTGAATTTTCTTTGAACATTTAAATTTTGGAAAATTTCTTCAAACGAGCGCGAACTAGGCCCGCTTGAGCAGATTTTCGGGATCAGTTTCAATTTTTATATGCTTATATATATATATATATATATATATATATATATATATATATATATATATATATATATATATATATATATATATATATATGTATGTATGTATGTATGTATGTATCACACCAATAACTCAAAAAATAATGTGCCGATTTTGATTAGATTTGGTGAAAAATTTTTTTTTGTAAGTGGCTTGGATAAGTTTGTTAGCCAAGAAAATAGGACTAGTTTTTCCAGTAAAATTTTAGGTTTTCTTCTGGAAAAAAATCATATATCTGGAAACAACAAAGCTATGGTAAACATATTTGGCAGGCTGGTTCACGTTGTAAAAGCCAAACGCTGCACAAAAATTTAGGTCTCTATTGTGATAGGAACAAAAGTCATATGCACTTAATGAAGAAAAATTTTAGTGGCATTAAAAGTCAGAGAAAACGCAATACCAAAACATTGTATGTCTTTAACAAAATCTATTAAATATTACAGACATGGTTTATCTTTTCATGGCGCATAAAGTTCAAGAAGTACCAGAAAGATTACTTTAAGAATTCTATAATTCTTCTCCTGTAAATGTCAATCTGGAGATCTGAAACGTGACAATCAGTAGGTATAAGCATTGTGGTTTATATATGGTAAATATTGCATAAAATGTATGTTAGAATGTTTTAAATTTATGCTATACTTCTTATTTGTTAAAATAACTGCAAAATCTGCCTGTAAAGACCTTACATATTACACTTAAGACCATTATCAGTTACCTACCTTTCTTCATTGCAGGTCGTCAGAAGGTTTATGTGGTGTACTGGTGATTTGGTGAAGTTAAATTGTACAAGATTTCTACTTCCCCAGTCTAATATTTTTATGGAGATCCACAGAGACAGAACCCTCCATGAGTCTGCGATCCGCATCTAATTGGGCTAAAGAGACAGGCTTAGAATATTGTATACTTGAGTGGAGGGTGCTGTCGTCCGCATAACTGTGAACTGGGTTGGATGTACTAGAGAGGAGGTCATTGATGTGGAGAAGAAACAAAGTAGGGACTAAAGCTGAACCTCGAGGGACTCCTGCATTAATTGGAGACAGCTTAGAGGAATGGCCATCCACGACAACAGAAATGCTCCGGTTGGAGAGCAAATTTGCTGTCCAGGTACAGAGTTTTGGTGGTAGGTCATAGGCCGGAAGTTTATTAAAGATCGCTGCATGCCAGCCCTGGTCTAATGCTTTGGATATGTCTAGAGCGACAATCTGGGATTCATAGACTTATTCCAAGAATGGGTGACAAAGGAAAGGAGGTCGGCAGTTGATCTGCGCTGACGGAATCCATACTGCCTGTCGGGGATTAGACTGTGTTTTTCAAGAAATTTAGGCAATTCGGTGTTTATATACTTTTCCATCACTTTAGAGACGACTGAACGGAGAGAAATAGGCATGTAGTTGCTAGGAAGCGCTTCGGATCCTTTCTTGGGGACGGGTTGTACTCGAGCAGTTTTCCAGTTACTAGGGAATATGCCTCCATTGTAAGATGTCTGAAACAGACGAGCCAGGCCTAAAGCAAGTTCTGGTGCACTATTTTTGAGAACAATTGCTGGGATCTCGTCAAGGCCAGGGGATTTCCTGGTATTATTTCCTGGTTTGAGAGTAGAATTGCCGGCGAACAACGAGGCAAAAAGTTCAACGTTGCCCAGTGCGGTAGAAACAATTTCATCCCCTGAAACACGAGGTGGGAACGTGATCTTGCAGAAATTATTCCCAATAGATTTAGCAAAAGTCCAGAAGGGTTTGCTGCCGTTGGAGCCTGTGAGGACTTTGTTTTTGATGTGGTTATTAACCGAACTGTTTGCCTCAGAAAGAATGCGGGCATAACGGTTTCTTGCGTCGTTAAATGCTTGACGGTTTTCTTGACTGGGATTGTGAAGAAGCGTTTTGTTAACTTTGACCTTTTCAAGTCTCGCCTTGTCACAGGAGTTATAGAACCAGGGCTTTAGAGTGGCTGAATAGGTTTTCTTTGTATATGAAATAAATAATTCCATGCCAGCTTGGATAACTTCGGTGACGTTTTGTGAGATATCAGAGGGGTCAGGATAAGAGTAATGAGAAAAAGTAATCCCAAATTTCGTCCCAGTTCACGGAGTTGAAGTGCCAAACGAAACGTGAGTGCGGGGACTCTGTGACCTCGGGTTGCGTTTCGCAGGAAACAGTGACCATACCGTGGTCTGAGCGAATAAGGGGGTGGTGACTGATGTCTTATAGCATTCAGGCTTTGTAATAAGAAGGAGATCCAAGGAATTTGAGCTGTGTGTTTGGATGTGAGGAAAGTAAGTAGGTTGCTGGACCATATTGGCTAAAGAATTGCTGACTGCAAATGCCTCCGCTGCTCTCCCTTGTGGATCGGTTTTTGAAGATCCCAGCCATTCCTTTTTATGAACATTGAAGTGACCAAGAACAATGACCTCGGAGGAGGTATATTCAGAAGTCAGATGATCGGTTTTTTCAGAAATGTAGTCGAAGAGCTGGACAAAGTTGTTGTCAGAAGGTGACGGGTAAATGCAACAGATGAATTTAGTTGCAGCCCTAAGAGAGAGTTTCATCCAAAATACGTCTTTTGTTCCAGCTTCTAAATTGGGGAGTCTGGTGCGGGGTAGATTGCTAGGGACATATGCGCTCACACATTCATTCAATCTAGAGAAAGAAAGGAGCTCATACCCTGGGAAATGGAGGTGATTAGTAGCTGTTTTGACACCGATTTGGGTTTCGGTGGGGACGAGGAGTTGGGGCTTATTAGCCTGAAGGAAATGGTGGACGGAGTCCAGGTTATAATTTAGGCCACATATATTCGAGAAGGATACGGCTTCAAATCTCACCGTTGACTGAATTTCTCTTTAGACTTTTTTTCAACCTTTTTTTGTCTTTGATTTCATTTTAACGTTATCTGATCAGATTGTGTAATTGCCATATATTTTTTTGCGACTTTTTGTTGAAAATTAAAGATAATCACTTTTAAGACTTTTAATTCAAGTTTAATAGTAGCTGTTGTTGCCCTTAGTTGGTAAAACCGTGCCACAGTTACCATAGACTTAGAGATTTGTGACATGAGAAGAGGTTGTTTTCTTCTCTACAACCGGATTCAATTTTTACAGCATCCACAGGCAAAAGAATTTTCTCTGTGAAGCCACATAAGAAATATCTAGTTCTCTATTTAGATCAGACTTTGAATATTTTTTAATTTATTTGATTTATTTATATTTCTATTAGTTAATTTTCTTGTACCAAATGTTCTTTTAATAGCGAATTTTCTTATAAATGAATTTTCGTTGAAGAAAGGTTTGTTGTGAATTTTTGTATTCAATTGATGCAACATTTTTTAAACGAAATTGATCGAAAATAAGGTTTTAATGAATTTTCGTGCAAACAAATTATTTTATTTTCAATTTTAATTACAGATTAGGTATATAATTTGAATTTTATGTATTCTTTTTGCAAAATTTTGTGTAAAAAGATATTTAGCCAGTTTTCACAGAATTTTTTTGTGCTTCGTAGAAATCATTTTTTGTAAGATGTTTTTGTGAAATGTTGGCAATGACATAAATGTTTAATAAGTTATTATAAAAAAATATTTACGGATTTTCTTGAAAAATTGTTTGCAAATTTTCACGAAAGTTTTGTTATGTCGTCGAAAAAGTTTTTGTGAAAAATTATATTTGGCTAGGTGTAAATAACTTGAAATGGTTGGTTGGCCAGGAAAATCGGACCAGTTTTTTTTTTAAATTTATTTAATTTATTGTTATTAGCGAATTTTCTTGTACAAAATGTTATTTTAATATCGGATATTCTTATAAACAAATTTAATGAATTCTCTTTGAAGAAACATTTGACAATTTTTGTATGAAAAATTATTCAATTGATTTTTTAAATGAAATTCGTCAAAAATAAGGTTTTAATGGATTTTCATGCAAACCAATTATTTTATTTTCAATTTTAATTACAGATTAATTATATAATTCAAATTTTATATATTCTTTTAGCAGAATTTGTGTAAAAAATATTTAGTCAAATTTGATGCCTGCTTTCATTAAAAAACATAGCTGCCATTAAAATTATTTTTATGAAAATTCACTACCATAACGCATTTGCTGCGTCCAGACTTTTTTTAAGCTCATCAGAAAGCACATTTTATACCAGAATTTGCTACACTCATATCAAAGCGATTCTTGTATTTTCATAAAAAACATCTTGTAGTATTTCATAGAAAAACACAAACATGGACACACACACACACAGTCACACACATATTTTTATCATTCAGCCCAAATTGTATAGAAAATAGACAAAAAGTAATGCGCGATATATTTCTGAAATAGTGGGTAGGGTACACGGTAACGGTCGCCATAGCTACATCCTATTAGCCACTCCAAGTCTGAGAAGATAAGTTTTCGTTTTTATATTTCCCTTTTCAATTTAATAAAATCTCTCGAACCTTTGAAAACAAACAAATACATTGTGTGGATAGTTTCTGATGTACGTCGGATGAATATACAAATGTTTTTCGAGAGGACGTGTTCAAGTATTCAAAATGTAAAAGGGCAGATAGGAGGGCAGGCACTCTTCTAAATAAGACTGACATCAAGAAACTGGAGGAATCCTGGAATTGGTTACTCTACTCTAATAGCAACTCAATTGCTCGAGCGAGCAGGTGAGTATTCTCAAACTTTGCAATTTAGTTAGACGGCGAACTCGCGAGGGCGAATTTGTCAGGTTAAGAGTTAAATGAGGGTTTTCTTGAGAAATTACTACCATTAAACTAAATTATCTAAAGAAATACCCAGGGACAATCTAAACTGAATTAATTTTTTTGCCCCTCGAGTTTGTATTAACATTGCCAGATTTCAGTAAATTAAGTTTAAAATAAGATTTTATACGACTTAATTGTAAACAGTTTGATAGATTTTATTTACACGTGATCAAATATACTTTTTTGCCCTATAACGGATATATTGATATAATCTTAATCTTGATGCATTTCCAACTTTTTAGTCCTTAGGACAAAAAAGAGGGCATAACAAGATGTTCTGTGTCTGGTTACGTGGACAGTAAAAGGGTGCATTTGCTTTGTTCCCCTGGTAGATCTGTTGGGGGCAGCAGGTGGAGGAACCATGGAAGAAAGCTCCTCTGCCCGTGCAGATATCTATAAAAGAGAGAGAGAGAGTTCACCAACGGCACGTCGGTGGGAAAGGGATGGCAGCCTTTGGGTGAGGGTAGGGTCACCGATGACACGTATAGCTCTCTTCTGAATGGAGTCCAGGATAGTGAGTGTAGAAGCGGCAGCGGCACAACAAATGTGGGAGCGGTATTCGAGGTTTGATGTTATTTGTGAAGTATATAAGGTATAGAGATTAGCTGATGAAAAGTATTTGCGAGCCCGGAGGAGAAGACCTAATTTCTTAGCAGCCGGTTCTGCAATTGATGTGACATGTTGGTGCCAATGGAGATTTCGATCCACAGAAATGCCAACAAGTGAACAACTTTGAAAAACTTGGTTGTTAATTGTGATGGGTCTAGGCCTGATGTATCTCTTATGAGATAGAAAGAAATACTGAGATTTGGTGAAGTTGAATTGTACAAGATTTATACTTCCCCAGTCTAATATTTTTTGGAGACCCACAGAGACAGAACCCTCCACGAGTCTACGATCCTCATCGAATTGGGCTAAAGAGACGGGCTTAGAATATTGTATATTTGAGTGGAGGGTGCTGTCGTCCGCGCAACTGTGAACTGGGTTGGTTATGCTAGAGATGAGGTCATTGATGTGGAGAAGAAACAAAGTAGGGGCTAAAGCTGAACCTAGAGGGACTCATGCATTAATTGGAGACAGTTTAGAGGAATGGCCATCCACGACAACAGAAATGCTCCAGTTGGAGAGCAAATTTGCTTTCCAGGTACAGAGTTTTGTTGGTAGGCCATAGGCCGGAAGTTTACTAAACAGCGCTGCGTGCGAGCCGTGGTCGATTGATGTCTTATAGCATTCAAGTTTTGTAGTAAAAAGGATATCCAAGGGATTTGAGCTGTGTGTTGGGATGTGAGGAAAGTCAATAGGTTGCTGAACCATATTGGCTAAAGAATTCCTGACTGAAAATGCCTTCGCTGCTCTCCCTTGTGGATCGGTTTTGAAGATCCTGGCCATTCCTTTTTATGAACATTGAAGTCACCAAGAAAAGTGACCTCGGAGGAAGGATATTCAGAAATAAGATGAGCGGTTTTTTCAGAAAGGTAATCGAAGAGCTAGACAAAGTTGTTGTCAGGAGGGGAGCGGGAAATGCAACAGATGAATTTAGTTGCAGCACTGAGAGAGAGTTTCATCCAAAACATGTCTTTTCTTTCAGCTTCTAAATTGGGGAGTCTGGTGCAGGGTAGATTGCTACGGACGTATGCGCTCACACATTCATGCAATCTAGAGGAAGTAAGGAGCTCTTACCACGGGAAATTGAGGTGATTAGTGGCTGTTTTGGCACCGATTTGGGTTTCGATGGGGAAGAGGAATTGGGGCTTATTAGCCTGAAGGAAGTGGTGGCCAGAGTTCAGGTTATAATTTAGGCCACATATATTGGAAAAGGATATGTTAAATCTTGATGCCGGCGCCCCCTGCACACCCTTCTCCCGGAGATCCAAATGGAGGGGTATTTTTATCTCCGGAATATTTTGTACTAGGAGGAGCCATCATCAATTTTGTTTATAAGGGAAACCGACTCATACACCAGAACCGGAAACGTCTGTTAGGACTTCACCGCCCACTTGATGTAAGGGGCGGTACCTCCTCGGGCGTGCAAAAAAATCCTTTACTATCACGTAAAGGAAAAGTTCACTACCACCTGCCGAAGTGTTCAAATCCTATACTTTTTGCTTTATACCGGATATATTGATATAATCTTAATTGTGATGCATTTCCAACTTCAAATGGAACATCATTATTACAGTCTAGAGGTTATGTAGCCTTGTCGTCACCAAAGTTAATCAGTGTTTTTAGCACACTTCCCATTTGATTGTAGTGCTCGCACTCGATTAATTGGAATAGGTCTTCCAACAGTTTCATTGGGTATTTATTTATGAATTAGTTCATGAGGCATCATGAAATTGATTATTGTGCCACAACATGGGCGTTTACTTGATTTTTAAATAGTTAAAAATGATATGTCTTGGGAAATATATCTGCCGGGAGGGCATTCCAAAGCATAGATGCTCTAGGAGATAATAAATGGCTCGTGAAGATTTTCGTCTAAAATTGGTTTGGTGACTCGAGATCGCAAGCAGAGGTACCAGAGAAGCCATTTCCAAAGAGCAATGTGAATGATAATATGGATGAAGAGAAGTAAGGTTGATTATGATGATAGATAAATCCCCTTTACCCCTATATTACATGGATTAGGAAACACCTATTTTAAAAATTCCAGAGTGCAGTCTTTTTTTAAGTTTCATTACCTAAGTGTAGTATCATTATACAGGGCGAATCTGACCACCCGTACCAGTCGTTTATAAGCCCACTGGATTCTCTAAAGGAAGAAATAAGATATGTTTGTATACCTAAATTGGGCACGCTCTATCGATTTGTGATAGAGTCAACATCCGGAACAAACCGGAAATGGATAGGTTTAACACAAATATTGGATTTTTAAATGGAGCATCGTATTTTATATTACAGACTTATGTTACATTTAAAAAATTAAGAAACTTTTATCCGAACCACATTCCCGATAGATGTCACCATTCACCTTGAAAATAAATTTTAACTCCTCTTAACATAAACCAGATCTAATGACAAGGACATGGCTGTTGTGCATGCGTGGGGGGGGGGGTAATGGCAAAAAAATGTAAGCGTAGATAAATGTTTAGAGTGTCTGCCACCTTGAATCACACTTTCCTGGTTTTCCAAAAACGAAAACAAGTATATACCAAACAAATAGCAATTGTAGACATGCAAATGTCAGCAATTAAACATCAAACATTATCAATCCTGGTGGTGATGGTGTTAGGCAAATCTCTTCAAAATTACAGAAACGTCGAACGAATGTAGGCAGGGTGCAGAGATGTATCCTTACCGTGTTTCTCACAAAGTTTTCAGGCGCCTGGCGCATTGAATTCGAACAACTCGTCAAATTCAACCCCAACCCAATAAGGATCAGCAGATTGAGCATCCGGTAAGAGTGTGGCCTCATTGGGTGCCATATCATCGGGCCCTACGTTTTAGATAGCATCCTTACTGGCTGTCTGTACGCTGACTTCCTCGATAACTTCCTCTGTCAGCATCTGAAAGACATCTCTCTCAATACACGAGAGACGATGTGGATGCAGCAGGATGGTTGTCTCAATCTTTTTTCGCTGAAAGCACGTAATGTCCTTGATAATCTATACTCTGGACGGTGGAAAGGAAGCAAAGGACCTGTAGCGTGGCCTCCTCGATCCGCAGACTTTACAGCCCTGGATTTTTTCTTTGGAGTTGGGTTAAAGATTTTGTTTACGGACATCAACCCGCAACAAAATATGATGCAGTTGCGAATCCGGGAAACCTCCCAGTCGTCGAGAGGAGTAGCAATCTTGCGAGCCACGGACAGCCTTCAAACACGGCTCAAGAAATGTGTGAATCAAGGTGGGAGACACTTTGAACATTTATGCACGCTTTGATTTTCTGTCATCCATTATCCCGATACACAACAGACACGTCCTTGTCGTTGGGTCTGGTTTGTGCTAAGAGCAGTTACTCACTCCTGGTCCCGTTACTTTCTTGGGGGGTATGAACAAGAAATTTGTCTTGTGGTTTGTGGATCCAGGGGGGGCCTTGGCAGATTACCTAAAACAGTTTTTTAAAATCGTTCGGGAGCTAAACTGCAAATTTACCGAAAATTCGCTACCAAAACGCACTTACTGCGTCCAGATTTTTTTCTTACGAACGCATCATATTTCGATAAAAATGCAAAAATGCATTAATAAATTTGTTCTACGAAAATTAGCTAAAAAAAAATTATAGACCATTAAACCATAAACTTCACTAAACCCACAGCGAAAGCATCAACTTAACTAAACCGACAGCCAAAGCACCAGATAAAGGGTCTATTTGAAATGAATCTTCTGTAAATATTTTAGTAAAATGAAGGGCAACGACGGTTGAATCTGAAACTTAAAGATTCGCAGAACACTCTTCTGGCAACATTTTCTTTTCACAATCCGTATTTGTTTCACGTTCTTTGCCTAAACATTGCCAATTTTGACGTTCCAAATTGCAAGTTTGACGTTTTGAGGAAAACTCCAAAATTTGTTTCTTTACCTGCACCTAACTTCTTTATCTTTAAAGCTAGGAACCTAAATTACAGAGTACAGAGTTCCCTCTTTATAATACAAACACGCGTACCAAATTTGGTTGCCCTTACTTTGTTATTTCCGGAGATATGAAACTTTTTATAAAGAAAATACAAAATTTTCCGGGAAAACCTGGTCCGATTTTCTTGGATAACGAACTTATCCAAGCCACTTGCAAAAGGAAGGTACTCACCAAATTTGATAAAGATTGGTCCATTACTTTTTAAGTTATCGGTCGGATATATATATATATATATATATATATATATATATATATATATATATATATATATATATATATATATATATATATATATATATATATATATACAAATCTCCCCATTAGCTTTTTTTTAATTCGCTAAAAACGTATTATATGGCGCTTATTCCAAATCATCAGTAGCAAGTGGCAATTATGCCGTATTTTCGTCTGGAGTTTATGCCAACCAAGAATAATATGATGCAAATAATTAGCGTTCATCTTGGCTTGTGCCATTTGAGATTTTATACCTGGAAATCATCGAGCGTCGCTTATGCCATAAAATTCAGCGAATGTGGACAATAGTGTGCAAGTTTTAAAGTTGATTTGGAAAAAGACGACTACAAAATGATGAGTCTTCTTGATCAGTGTCTAAACGTAGGAAGTGCAGTCAATAAGAGACCAAAGTTTTATGTGCTCTTTAATCAAATAGGTAACTCGAACATAACAGTTATTAACATTAACATACACCAAGGAACACCTAAGAAGACAAGTACTTAATTCAGTTTTCATCGAAAGTTATTATTCTATCCAGGTACAACGTAGTTTAGTCTTACAGTTTTCTTGTGGGAAGAATTGTCCTGCTCCTCAAACTAAGACAGATGATTGAGATATTATTATCTTAATTTTAAGCTACTCATTCAAGATGTTGTGAGAATAGATACGTATCATTATCCTGACTGAAAATCATAAAATCTTGTTGGCAAATACTCTAGATGCACTCTTTCTTCGGCTATTACATTGAAATTCTGTTCCTTCAGAATAGTTTGATGGTCATCTTCTTTTGATGTGGCACGAAAGCTCTCAGTGCACAAGGTTGATTCATTTGGTATAATCTCATCAAAATTATTTGAGAACAAGAATTCATCAATATTGCTAGGAAGGTCAGTAGATAGTAGCATTTCAGCATTATCGTTCTCCAAGAGACTTATGTCGTTTTCTAACGCTTCTTAGATATCTGAGCCCAGAATTGATTGCATACTTAGATCCGTTTACGATTATTGTTGGCAACATTTCTTAGTTCTGCTACATTTATTTTACGGCAAGCTTGCCTTATTTTCTTGCAAAGTTCCTCGCGACATTGGGGCCTTTCTTTGTACACTTTATTCTTAACAGAACATTAAAAATAGAAGTCTAGTGGTATAATGTCAGGCGACCGAGGAGGCCACTGTTCAAAAGAACTATTGCTGCCAATCCATCTTGATGGCAAATGTAGATTAAGCAATTTTCTGACTAACTGAGAGTTGTGAATAGATGCACCGTCTAATTGAAAATAGATATCTTGTCACACGTTGTTAGGCATACCTTCAATACAGTCCCATAATTCATTATTAAAAAAAATGAAGGAATCGATCTGCGTTCAAGGTGTCGTCAAAAAAAGGACCAATTATTCTATCCCCTAAAATTCCATACCACGTATTAACTTTTTGTGAATACTGTGCTGATAACCTAGTGAGGGTTTTCAGCAGACCAATATCTGGAATTTTGGGCAGATGCGATTCCATTGGTAGTGAATGTTGCATCGTCCGTAAATAAAATTTTACTTAAAAATTTTCTATCATTCAGAAAGTTATCTTAGGCCCAAAGCTAATAATCTTATCGTTTCAGCTCATTACCTTCTCTCAACGAGTGCCGAAACTTTGGCTTGAAAGGCTTTATTTTATGACACACAGGGCATCTTCTGTATTTTTCTCTACTTACATCCAATGCAAAGCCCTTTGACGTAGACTCGTCTGGGGATTGGCTTGAGTTGAAGCCAAGATAATGCTATCATCACTACTTCTTCACTTTCTAACAGCAGAGATATTATTCATCACACTTCCTGTTTGAGAAAATCGTGCATTCAGAACTGCTGCAGTTCCGCGCCTAATTGGATTTCCCTGTGGATGTCTCCGATTGAATTCTTCGGCAACTTCTCTGCTATTTCGAACACCATCACCAAACAATCTTTTTAATTCAATTTTTTCTCCTGCTCTGAGGCCTTCTACAGGCATTTTGCTGGCAGACTCACAGCTAATGTCAATTTGATACTTATCGCAATATCTTACAAGGTGCTAATTTGCTTCCATCGCAATCTACCTGTTAAAATCTGAGGGAAAATTTTGACTCAAATTTTTCAAAAAGTTAAAATTGGAATTTTGACTTAAAACTCGGTATCTGCAGTTAAAACTAAATTTTCAATAACTTTTTTAAGTAACTTTTTTTGATATCTCTAACGCATCGTGAAACATAGAGAACCGGCCCTATTCCTGAAATCATAGTAGGCTGGGTTAACATCTGACATTTAAAGTGGGTAAGCTATTCAAACAGCCTAATAAAGTTTTACATCGTTACAGAAAATGAAATCGACACATCTAAAAATAAAGAAAATACAGGCGTGTCTTCATCTTAAGTGTGTCACACTGTATATATATATAAATTGATACTGACCCAGGATATGTGTTTTAGGGGGCACTCATTAGAAGAAACTTTTTCAAAATGTATTAGTGGTGATCTCCTCATTGGTGAATTTTTTTTACGAAAATTCACTAAAACGACGACTGTAAGAGAAAATTCTTATTCCATCCCTGTTGCGACCCGGCAGATCAAATAGCCTTGTTTGTGTACTGGTTGTCGCGGTGTCCCTCACAATATCAGCGCGGCTTGTTTCTTTGTCCAATCGATTGTGTGACATCTTGTCTTTATGGACCAGATACTGGTAGATTCCACCCGAATTTCTTGCCATATTGCAGATGTTCTTATACGCCTCCCGGTCTCGGACTCACTTTCCCTCCTACCCAGCCTGACACATCTCGGACCACTTACGTCTTGATTGGAATGTTATGATTCAGTTAGGCTGCTGTTTCCTACAAATGTGCAAAGCTTCTTCTACTTGATTAGGCTACATTCAATCCCTACAGAACTACCGCCGTAACTGTTCTGTTTGTCCTTACTATGTTTATAGTAACGTCAAACCTTTGTCGTAATAAGAGGATACGTATCAACGTAACCAGTTTGTAAAAACGGGGATGAGTTTAATTAGGAGAACAATAGTACACTTTTAAATATAAAACATTTGATAAAGTTTTCAAATTAGTAATATAGCCTCGGTGGTTCAATGATAAGAACGTGTACCTCTGAACCGAAGGCACTGGGTTTGATCCCAGGGTTCTCCTTTCACTTTTTCAGTACACACTCTAACAACAACATCAACCGAGGTTCGTGCATTGTATTTGAGCGAGTTGAATGTATGTACGTTCTGCCCTTCGGATGATGCGTAAATCCGTCGGTCCCGTGTCCATGCGATGTTGGGCACTTTAAAGATCCCCATTCTCCTTGTTATAAAGCAGAAGTTTGGCAAAATTTCCAGGATAGTGAGGTGAAATTGTTCCCTGGCATCCGTGATTGACTATAGTCTGACGTTAAAGAAACAAAAACACAACACAGCACAACACAAACAAATTAGTAGTAATACAAGAAAACCAGAAGTACAGGCTCTCCTGATTTGACGTATTTCTTAAAGTGTTTGAATAACCAAAGGCTTTAGTTAAGAACAACTAGAGCAGTTTGTGGTTGATTTTTCTTATCGTAGTGTAAAATGTTCTTTTTTGTTCCAAAGGCACAGGTTGGGACAAAGCAAATGTTAATTTTAAGATTACCGTATAACACTTTTGCCCTTGGAACTGAAAAAAGCCTGGACGTAGAAAGTTTGTTATGGTAATGAGTTTTCATAGAAATGATCTCGTACTAACCATTTTTTTCAATTAAATGCTAATAAGTTTTTTTTTTGTAAGATAGATATATAAGTTTTGGTATATTGTTTACCTTTGATAACGCACACATACGTACCAAATTTGTTTATCATGGCTTTGCAATTTTCGGAGATAAATGTTCCCCGAAAACCCAGTCCAATTTTCCTGGATAACGAACTTTTTAAGCCACTCACAAAAGAAAGGTACCTGCCAGATTTTATCAAAATCGGCCTATTATAGGTATATTTCTTCTTGGAATCAAATTTCACTTAGGTAATACCTACCAGTGAATTCTCTATAGAGTTCACTAGGTAATACATACAATATCTACAATCTGCATGCAGTTTAGTTTACCTATCACTTTCATATTTGTTGCGTCGGATGTGACAATTATAATATACTACTACAATCATTTTGTTAAAGTGAAGTTAAAATTAAAAGTTGGGTTATTATTTACCTACTATCTGTATTAACCTTAGAATATAGGTACCTAGTTGTTTTATATTATAGGATCCTAAAAAGGTATTAGCAATTAGCACCAGTGGAGTCGATTTTGAGGCTATGCGATGCGCAATGCGTACATGCTTCTCTGTGACAAATAGCTACGTGTGGTCAGATTAAACTAGGAGATATATATATATATATATATATATATATATATATATATATATATATATATATATATATATATATATATATTATATATATATATATATATATATTGATATTAATTTTATAAAATGCACCCATATTCAGAAATAGTACTACAAGGACTTCGACCTAGTGACCATTTAAAAATAGTGGAATTCTGCGAACACATGTTTCTGAATATTCAACAAGATGAGAATTTTCTCTCTAAAATTATCTGGACAAACGAATCGAAATTTATAAGGAAAGGAATTGTGAATAGGAGAAATAGTCATTTTTGGGCAAGTGAAAACCCTAATATATTTAGAGAAGGACGTTTTCAAACAAATTTTTGTTTTAATGTGCTTTGAGTTATTATGGACAATAAGGTCTCTTATCAAATTTACTAAGAAAATTTAAACGGTGAAAAGTATTTGGAACTATTAAGGGGATCTGTCCGTAATTTTCTGGCCAAGCTACCACTAGATATAAGGCAAAGCTGCTGGTTGCAGCTAGACGGCGCGCCTGCCCACTCCACTGGTGAAGTTTACTGGCACTTAACGCAATTATTTTAAGACAGATGGATTGGGCCCAACGGTCCTTGGAGATGGCCTCCCTGCTCTCCTGATTTAACGCCTGCCGATTTTTATCTCTGGGGGCGTATAAAAAGTCAAGTGTATGACACAACAGTACAAAGTAGAGATGATCTTTTAAATAGTGTAATTAGAACTTTTAGATCTAAATGAAATCAAATGAGCTACTACGAATGAGATGAACCGTAGAATTTTGCAGTGCCTTGACCAAGATGGTGGTCACATAGAACATTTATAGTGATCGTAGCATTTAAATTTAAATAAACTTTTTTTTATTTGTCTTTGTTCAGTTTTTTCTTTGTTGTTAATATTTGTTTAAAATTTTTTTTTAATAATTACATTAAATATTTTTATAAAATCATATCACTTTTGTTATCTGACTGACAATCACAGCTGCATTTGTTGTGTAGTCTAACGTGTACTCTTTAGAAGATGAGGTTGTTACCTAAAAATGCTAATAACAAGCAACATATTGAAGACAGGTATAGAAAACTTATATGAAACCGGTGTAGAATTAAATTTAGAACTCGAATTTTTAATAATATGCAAGGTGTTCTAAAAAAATACTTTTGTCATGTTGAATATGTTAAGTTAGTAACTAAATTTAGAACACTCTGTATGACACAGGTAAACTTAAGGCACATAATATGAAAGCTCCCTCCCACAAGTTACGAAATTCTAAATTCGAGCCTTTTATATTTAAAAACATGTGAAACACAAACTATTACAAATAAGGTTGCAAAATCACCGAAATACAGAGAAATCAAAATAACAGTTAAAGATAGGGATAGGAAAACCTAATATAAATCTTCACAAAATTATATGGAGCATTCGTATATGCAATAAAAATAGGGCATTCTATTTAAATTAGCAAAGTTGATGACTACTTCCGGCCCAACCGGAAGTGATGTAACCTTAAAAATATTTTAGAATAAAAGACAATTACGAATTGTGACCGCTGCCAAAATTTCAAAATTTAGGATATCAGGGAACTTCCTAAACTTATAATGCACGGCTATCGTGAAAAGCCCTGTATATATATATATATATATATATATATATATATATATATATATATATATATATATATATATATATATATATATATATATATATATATATAAACATAGATCACCTCATTAGTGAACTATTCGTTTTACGAAAAATTCGCTAATATATTAGTTAATTAAGAATAAAAATTAGAGTATTGACTAATTGGGCAGTAGAAGTAGGTGGAATATAAATGTCCAAATGAAATAAAGTAACCAATTCTATTTTTTTTTTCGTCATTCCATGCACCATAAAATTACACTCGCTTTGAAAGTAAAACTTTAGATCGATTTTGTATCATTCGTTTCTAGCTCGTGCGACGTCAAAACTATTCAATCAATTTTTTCGACGAAAACCCACCAGTGGCTTCTCCAAGGGACTTTTTCCGCCTAAGTGACTTTCACATAATACATATTTGATATACGGCTGGTCATCGTAATAAATCAACTATTGACATGACACAGACGATATTATGTAATATTTGAGGATATAGAGGAGGATATGCAAACCGAGCGTCGAGCCGGCAGGTAGGGCGTCCCGACGCCAGTCAGGCCGGCGCCAATTTCAGCCTGATGACGGGTCGATCAGCTAGCTTTGTGGCTAACTACCACGTCTGACTCGTTCCCGCGAATCAAATTTGCCCGCCGCATCAATAATACCCGCAAATAAGTTATTTATCATTCGTTTTAAACAATGTCGAGACTCGCAAATGGACCTGCTTGTAGCCGGCAGTAACTCTTTGACTCAATAAATGTCCTATTTACAGAGATAACTGGCATAATCCAGTATATCTGCAGCGGCCTGTTGCTATGGGCTAAGCTTTTCCTCAGTCGCAACCTTATAAATAGATACCAATGCGTTTTCCGTCCGGAATATTATCCCCTTAAATAGATTAAGGCTTTCTATTCCACGACGAGGACTTGATAATAAAGTAAACTTTCGGGACGCAGCATGTGCGTTATAGTAGCGAATTTTCATAAGAATTGTACACTCTTATTATACGGCATATTAGTAAAGTTAATACTTTAAACTTACACAGCCCTTGAAGTTCTATTTTAGAGGTCCTAATACGCGCATATTTGTAAAATTCTTTCAAAAGTGTTAACATCGATCTCTGTTAACAAAAAAATCTTGTGTTGTAACTCCTTTTGAGAAAAATGCCTAAAACTCAATTTTCTATTAAACTAAAGAATTAAATTTTGCAATATATGTAGATAGTGTAAGACTCTTTAAAAGAGACTTATATTACAAATTTTATTGAAGTTATACAAAAGATTTCCAGAAGGAGACTTAATTCATATTTAGAAAACTTGTTACCTCCTTCAAAGAAAAGCTTTAATGTACAAGAACCGTGGTATATTGTGATTCACCTCAGGTGGATATAAATCTGCTCAATAGTGAGGTCACAATTGCCTATAACACCCTACCCTAAAGTAGCTATCTATCAGATTATCAAATTTATTAGGATTAGTAGCACTTTTTAGGAGATTGACAGATCTGGATATAGTTTGATACTCACGTTCTCTTCCTTTGTTTGCTTCGCACTGCCCAGAGTCCTATATTTGTGGGCTCTCCAGACTAGTGCCAGGTTACATTGAAATTTAGATATCTAGATAATAGTTAGTAAGAAATAATTGTTTGCGCCTACGTCAAAAGAAAGGAGATATTAGGGAGCAATTTATCTTCAATTAAACAGATATATTCATATAACAAAATATATAAATTTATTCATATAAATTAAATTTGGAATAGCGAATACAATGAAATAAAACTCTGGACGCAGCAAGTGCGTTATGGAGGTGAATTTTCACAAAAATGTTTTTAATTACAAATATATCGCTCTAATGCGATCAGGTATCAATTTGGTTACCTGTATAGCCTATAAAGTAGGAACAATGTACAATATTTTATCAAAATAATTATTTGAAAGTGTACAAACATTTTCCAAAAATAAACTTTAAATGTTTCCGAGAAAACTGGTCTCCTAGCCAATGAACCTTAGGTTAATATAGCAAATTGAGTTATTGAAATTTGAAACATTTAATGAAAATTCGCAAACAAAACGCCCTTGCTGCGTTCATACAAAAATTTTCCGAAAATAAAGTTAAATGTTGGTTTCCTAACCAACAAAACTTACGTTAATAGCAAATTGGGTTATTGAAATTTGAAGGATTTATTGACAATTTGCTACCAAAACGCACTTACTGCGTTCAGATTTTTTTCTTACAAACATGCATCATATTTCGATAAAAAATGCTAAAATGCAGTAACGAATTTCTTATACGAAAATTAGCTAAAAATTATAGACCGCTAAACCATAAACTTCACTAAACCTACAGCGAAAGCATCAACTTAACTAAACCGACAGCCAAAGCATCGGAGAAATTGATTGAAATGAATTTTCTGTAAATATTTTAGTAAAATGAAGGGCAATGGCGGTTGAATCTAAAACTTAAGGGTTCGCAGAACACTCTTCTTGCATCATTTTCTTTTCACAATCCGTATTTTTTTTACGTTCTTTGCGTAAACATTGCCAATTTTGACGTTTTAAATTGCGAGTTTGACGTTTTGAGGAAAACTCTAAAATTTGTTTATTTAGCTGCCCGTAACTTTTTTGTCCTTAAACTTAGAGACATAAATTTTGGTACATGGTGCACTCATCATAATATAAATAGGCGTACCAAATTTGGTTGTCCTCACTTAGTTATTTCCGGAGATATGAATTTTTTTAGAAATATAACACAACATTTTCCTTGTTCGATTTTCCTGGATAACGAACATATCCAAGCCACTTGCAATAGGAAGGTACTTACCAAATTTTATCAAAATCGGTCTATTATTTTTTGAGTTATCGGTACGATATATATATATATATATATATATATATATATATATATATATATATATATATATATATATATATATATATATATATATATATATATATATATAAACACGGATCTCCCCATTAGTGACTTTTTTAAAGAAACTTCCCTAAAAAAGAAAATTTGAATTACCAACGACTTATGGGCCAGCCTGTAATTGTAGAAATATTTTTTAAGGTGTAGCTGAAGACACCCTATAATTAATGTATACAATTTTTTCCGTATCTTGCATAATAAGAGATATATTGGAGTTTAAATTTTTTTTACGAAAATTCGACAAAAATGATATACCATAAACTCTATATCCAACACTACTGCCAAAGTATCAGACTATTTGAAATGAATTTTCTGAGAACATTTTACTAAAATGAAGGACAATGACGATTGAAACTAAGACTTCAGACTGTGTAAAACACAGTCTTGAGACATTTTCCTTCCATAGCTTATATTTCAGGTTCATTGCCTAAATATTACCAATTTTGACGTTTAAAATCGCGACTTGACGTTTTGAGGAAAATCCAAATTTATTTTTCTTTAAATGCCTGTAACTTTTTTGTCCTTTAACCTACAGAGCTAAGTTTTGGTAGGTAACTTAGATATATTCATGTAAACGCGCGTATGAAATTTAGTTGCCCTTACTTTGTTAATTCCGGAGAGATGCATTTTTTCGATTTTTTTCGAAAGAAAACATAAAATTTTCCGGGAAAACATCGGCGGATTTTCCTGACTAACGAACTTATCCAAGCCACTCACGAAAGGAAGGTACTTACCAAATTTTATCAAAATCGGTTCATTATTTTTTTAGTTATCGGTGTGACACATAAATATATAAACATATATATATATATATATATATATATATATATATATATATATATATATATATATATATATATATATATATATATATATATATATATATATAAACATATAAAGTCTGAAACTGACCTCGGATTTGGGTTCCAGGGGTCCTAGATAGCGTTCATTTTAAGAAATTTTTTCAAAAGTCGAGATCTCCTCATCAGTGAATTTTTTTTAAGAAAATTTACTAAAAATGACTGATAGATCTCAAATGAATATTGATTGCACACAAATAGAAATTATTAGCTTACATACATATGTCAAAACAATAAGATAAAGATAGTTGCATATTACTAAAATGTTACTGTTAATTACTTAGGATATCGCTAAAAAATAAACATAAAAGATTAGGTAAATTACTTGACGTTTGTCAATAAATTGCTAGATTTTCCAATAAATTAACTGGCCAGTTCTTTGAGTGAGGCTCCAAAAAAAAAAGAAAGAAAAAAGAGAATATATTTAATATTTTCCTACGTGAAATTTCTACATCAATTATGAAAACTAAGAGATATTAAAGAGAATGTATGGATTAGATATTTTACAGACAAAATTGGCTAATTACATTAAAAAAAAACTATGTGCTTAAATTTACAAAATTGACAATATAGATTAAATAGGAAATTAATATCTATGCTGACAGCACCTCCCTGGTATTGTTTAAGCTCAAACTTGAATACGTGATTTTGAAAGTTCAGGTTATTAAAACTTCAGCTGTCAGATTTCGGCATGAAAATTCTGCTGAGTCAGGTAAAAGATTTGTTTAGACTCACCAGTCTTCCGGTATTAGGTTACCTGATGACCCTGTGAATATTCTTTCCAATCAATCATGAGTGCCTGACACAGATTCCAGACTCCAATAAGAGCGGAAAAACTGGGGAAAACGACTGGGACTTCTCATCAGAGATTATTGGGCCGGTAGATGTTACTGCTCGGATACTACAAGACCATTGGACACCTATGTCGATGTTCTGAATTCGCTTGATGAAAACTTTGCGAATCGCAATTAAACGTGAGTTTGCTTAAGTAAAATTCACTACCAAGTGACTTAAGGTTCGATAATAACCAGGAATTCTTTATGATTACGGCAAGAGATCAACAGTTCAAAACAAAGAGCCACGAGTTAACTCGAGATTTTATGCTAAATACGATGTTTAACTAAACTCGAAAATCACTTGAATTACTCCGAATAATCACTGACAATAATTATTAGGTAGTACAGATCACAGACAGGACATTACAACCCCGTTTTAAGATAATTTAATAGCCACTGAAACTGGCGGGTGTTCACTCTATGAACGCTCAGCAGAGTCCTCGCTAATGTTTCTGGTTCTGTAATTGCTAGTCGCTGCACGCAAAAATTCTTACCGTGACCGTTGGTGGCTGTGCGCAAGCTCTTTCTAGTCTCCATTCTTCGAATGAGATAGAACGAGACCTCCAATCGGTGGTGAAGTCACGACGTCTCACCTCCCGTGTCCACAGTTGAAGGTTTTGCCGGCAATTCTCTGCAACGTATATTTTCAATGCTTATTTCGTTCCTGGAAATTATTGTTCAGTAATAATGCGAGGTAGTTTCCCATGGCAAACATATATTGAATTTTAACGTACAAATTAAAAATGCAGTAAAGGGGTTTGCGGTACTTGAAGATTTAGCGACTTTTTATGAAAATAATTTTGAAGCTTGAAATATTTAATATTGATAGGGTTTTTGGTATTATTTAGATACTTGGAGGCTTTCTAAGTGTATTTTGAACCAGTAGTGATTCCAGATAAGAAGTGAATCGTTACAAAGTAAAATACCTCCCGAATTAAAAACGTAGCTAATATTTTTCCTTATTAAGCGTCTGAATGATTTCGTTTTAGTCAACCTAAGCAAACCAGTTTATTCAATATCACTCATAGCAAAATGTCTGCTGGAAATTATAATTTCAGGCTCAAAGGTGGCAAAGTTATTCAGGCGTTTTAAACAAAAATGAAATCTTATTCAAAACGTATGAAATATGTGCACTATTGTTTCTTCAAGTATCAAAATAAAACAAAAATATGGAATCTGAAGAATGAAGAGCAAATCCTTGACGGATTGTCACAAGATAAAATTTCTGGACGCAGCAATTGCGTTATGGTAGCGAATTTTTTTTTAAATGCTTCAAATTTGTATAACTCAATTTTCTACAAACCTAGAAAATTGAGTTTTTGTGGAGTAAATTATTTACGAGGGCAACAAACCAACCAAATTTGATCAAAATATCTTGGTTGTTTTTTGAGATACAACTAGTCCGATAGGACTGGCGTACCCTGAATGCTTCTATGTGGATGAAATATAACAACCAGGCCAAGGTATCCATGTAAACAAGGTAGGGCAGTGTTACTCATTATTGCTCAAAAAATATAAAAATTTTCCGAAAATAAATATAACTGTCCCCAAACAACTGATCCGATTTTCTAGACAACAAACCAATTCAAGCACTTTACACAAAAACTACACTAGCCAAGATATAATTATTTACAAAAAGCTTTTTGACAGACAGAAATTTAAAGAAAATTCACACAAAAATTTGCAAACAACCCCATTCATAAAAATTAACCATTTTCTTACGAAATTGGCTTAAATGTTCACAAAATTTATATGAAATTAGGTAGGTAAAAATATTTCACACAATTTGCTAAACAAATTACTTTTCAAGAAAATTAGAAAAGAGATTTTCCATGTCAATTTGCAAATACCTTTTTTTACAATAATCTATTAAACGGTACTTGATAATCACTAACATTTCACAATAATTCGACAAAATGACTTCTGCGAAAACTGACATATATTTTACAGGAAAATTTGCTGATGAAATACATAAAACTTAAATTATATAGTCTGTAATTAAATTTGAAATAACATACGGGCTGACCGATTTGAAAAAAGAAATCATTCTTGTTATTAAGGCAATAAAGATTCTTGCCGAGCTTCATCAAAATCGATTAATAACTTTTTGAGTTATGGTGTGGATACCTATATATATATATATATATATATATATATATATATATATATATATATATATATATATATATATATATATATATATATATATATATATATATATACATATACATATACATATACATATACATATACATATACATATACATATACATATACATATACATATACATATACATATACATATACATATACATATACATATACATATACATATACATATACATATACATATACATATACATATACATATACATATACATATACATATACATATACATATACATATACATATACATATACATATACATATACATATACATATACATATACATATACATATACATATACATATACATATACATATACATATACATATACATATATATATATATATATATATATATATATATATATATATATATATATATATATATTATTCTGACATACATTTTACAAGGTACAATACAAATAAGCTTAGGCTTGTGACTGTACTAAATGGACAATTTTAAAGCATGGTATCTAAAATTTTTGCAAAGTCTCACCATCAATACATCTCTAGAAGCGATTTTTTTAAATAAAATTCGCTAATAAAAATAAAACAGAAATGTCACCCATCTAAGCACTGATCATGCCCAAGGTTGCTTAACTTCGGCGATCGCACGACAATCGGTTTTTTCAACGTGGTTAGCTTGACATGTTTATTTATCCAAGGTTTGTATATCCATTATTAATTTCTAAGCTTCGATTTCAAATAAAGAACTAAATTATTTTCAAGTTTTGCAATAGTTACACAATATTTAACAGTCCTGATTGTATACGTACTGTTCCTGTGTGAAAGAATTATTTTAATAACATAACTTATTTTATCGGTTAGGGTGTTGGACAACTAATATGATCACAAAACTTTGTTGTTTTCGGCAATGATTTAGTTCATAAGCTTTTCATATAAACTAAAATTAATAATCGAAAAAAACAACCTATTCTCTAATTAACCTAAAATAAAAACGATCACTTGGCAAATTTTTAATTTCATGTCGTCTATCATTTTCCATAGTTGCGGCCGAGATTTCACAATTGTTGGTTCGGGTAGCATGTTTATGCCTGCTTTATATTTAGTTTGGCTACCGTTGCTGTATGGTTTATACCTGTTGTATGAATCAATCTACGCGTGGCAGTTAACTACTCTGTCAGGCATTGGACTTTAACCACTAAGTCGTCTCAACGCATGTCTTTGGGATTATATTTTTAATTTGGAAAAAACTCGAAATATTGTGTACCAAATCACTTTAAATGCCAAACATAGGTTTATTTGTACTATTTCTAGCCACATGTAAAGTATAATTCCAGTTACTCTGATACAAACAGTTTTCCCCGATTTTACACTGGACAAACTTGAGCACAGAAGCTGATTAACGAATTCGACCTCCGTTTTCGCCCAAACAATATTTTTCCCAAGTTTGATTGAAATCAGTTTAACATTTCTTGAGTTATCGCTCGGATACTCGGATACATACATACATACATACATACATACATATATATATATATATATATATATATATATATATATATATATATATATATATATATATATATATATATATATATATAAACATATAAGAATTATAACAAACCTTCGTTTTGGGTTCTAGAGACCCAAATTCCCAAATTTGCGCGCATTTGAAGACATTTTTTCAAAAGCTTTTCATCGTGACCTCTCTATTTGTAAATTTTGCTTAACGAAAATTCGCTAAAATGATAATTTATAGTTTTAAATGCAACTCTAATTTTTATAATTTTTTTAAAATCTCATTTCACTTTACTGTTATCTAGTCAGATTGTTGTTATTCCGATGAATTTTTTAGCGAGTTTTTCCATAAAAAATAATCTAATAAAGAGGAGATGAAAGTTTTAGGACTTAATTTAATTTGACTAGCATATCTGGTCGTTTCTTCTTGCCCTAACTTAGTGAAACCGTCCCATATTTAATACAATCGTAGACTTTTCCCGTGGCTTCACAAGTGCCTGTTTTAGTGAATTTTCTGTTAAAAAATCACTAATTAGGAGATCGCGACTTTTAAATTTAGAAGAAATTTCCTGAAATGAGCGCGAACTAGGCACCCTAGAACTCATATTCAGGGTCAGTTTTAATTATATATATATATATATATATATATATATATATATATATATATATATATATATATATATATATATATATATTTGTTTGTGTGTGTGTATGTGACCCATTTACCAAAATTTTGGTCTGTAACTTTAAAGACAAAGAAGTTAGAGGCATAAAAATAGTGGTTTTCCTCAAAACCTAAAAAATCGCGATTTGAAACGTCAAAATTGGCAACATTTAGGCAAAGAACTTGAAAGAAATGCGGATTATGTAAAGAATGTTCTACAAACCCTCAAGTTTCAGCTTCAACCATCATTGCCCTTCATTTTAATAAAATATTTTCAGAAAATTCCTTTCAAATAGACCCTTTCTCTGATGCTTGGGCTGTAAGTCTAGTTAAGTTCATGGTTTAACGGTCTATAATTTTTAGCTAATTTTCGTAGAAAAAATTCGTTAATGAGGAGACCGCGGCTTTTGATTTCTAAAAAGATTTCTTCAAATGAGCGCACACTAGGCTCCCTAGAATCCATATCCGGTTTACTTTCTGTTTACATATATGCAGAGTGACGCATTTCTACGGAAAAGTTTCATATAATTGTTCTTATGCAAGATACGAGAAAAAATTGTATACGTTACTTATAGGGTGTCTTGAGCTGCATCTTATAAAGTTATTTTGACAATCACAGGATGGCCCATAAGTCGTTGGTGATGCTTACAATTTTTTTTGTAACATTGCATTTTAGCATTTTTATCGAAATAGAATGCATGTTTGTAAAAAAAAACGAGACGCAGTAAGTGCGTTTTGGTAGCGAATTTTCATTAAATGCTTCAAAATTCAATAACTCAATTTGCTATAAACCTAAGGTTCGTCGGCTAGGAAACGAGTTTTCTCGGAATCATTTTAAGGTTATTTTCGGAAAATTGTTGTACATTTTCAAGCAAGTTATTTTGATAAAATATGGTACATTGTTTCTACCATATAGGTTATACCGGTGATCAAATTGAGGCCTGCTTGATTTAAGAAAAATATTTGCTACTAAAAACATTTTTATGAAAATTCACTTCCATAACGCACTTGCTGCGTCCAGACTTTTTTTATCTATTGTCTCTACTTAAAAAGGCAACAGCAAAAATATATGAATGTTTAAGTTTTGTTCGTATAAATAAGGAAATAACATTAACAAATCTGCCAATAGACAATCGAGAGACGTAATTCTACAGCAGTAACAATGGATTTCAGTTTATAGACGTGAAATGGTTCATAGATTAATAAACGAGGTTGTCAATGTCAAAGTGAAATGACGTCACTACAGGATTCCATTAATAGGTCGGAGTTACAAGCAACATGCTACAGTTATTTTTTAATAATGCTGAAAAAATACGGCTGAATTAATTACACCTTATTAGAGTTGACCAAAATTTCTGAACAATAGGCAAAAAGACAAACATTGCAGTAAACTTATACAGGTGTCCTATTTGTGCTTCAAAACAATCCATGTGCAGGTACCTTTTGCTAAAATAGTGTGAGTTGTCGTATAAGATCTCTAAGACGCTTGTTGATTGAAATTTAGGGTGTTGAAGTTCTACAAAAAATATATATAAATTCATCTATCGTGAGTCCAAAAGACACATAATATTAAAAAAAATACTGCACAACTAATAATAATGTTTTATTCGAGCTGCAAAAAACATTATTACATGCACATTATTTCTAATTTGATTTAATGTCAGGCTTATAATCAAACGCATGTTACTATTCCGAAATTATTAACAAAAACAAGCTTGAGATAAATTACAATAAGTAAAAATTAATAAAATAATAAAAATAAAAATAGCACAGTAACAAAATCGGAATAGTACTAAAAAATGTAAATCTTACTTACAAAAGATGTTCAAATTATTGAGGTGACGAAAACGAAAACGCCTTACCCCAAACAGAACTCTTACATTTTGGCTAACAAGATCCGAGGCATGCAAAATGCGTCCCCATAATTCTTTTTGAGTTTATACAGTTGTAACATAAACATTGTCTTCCATAATTCCCAGAAGTAGAAGTCAATGATTAAGAACAGGTAATCTTCGTGGCCATTTTACTGGTTGTTCTTCACCACCTCCAATCCTGCGTCTTGGAAACTGATTATCTAAACATTACCACACCTCCAAAATAGAATGCGGTGAAAGACCATCGTGCTTAGATCACATTTTTCTTCCCGTAGCCCAATCATGATCGACTAGTAGTTGTGGAAGCGTACTTTAAATAATATTCAAATAATGAGGCCCAATCGGATGCTGAGGAAGCTCAATCGGTCCTAAGAGGCGATTACCAACAACTCCAGCCCAGGCGTAGATTTTAAACTGGCATTGTAGATGACTAACAATGGTAGCACGTGGATTTTGTCACTCCATTAATAAAAATTGTGTAGGTTTATTGCACCGTTTTTCATAAAAGATGCCTCATCAGTCATTGGCATCGTATTTACAAAATTGTTGTCTTCGTTTTGTCTACCTTCGAACCAATTGTAGAAATTTAGCCTAGAGTTTGGATCTTGTGATAACAGTTCATGTATCCGTCTTAAATCATACGGATGGAACAGGTGTTCTTTCAATACTCTATGAACTGCCGATTTTTGAACTTTCCACTCTGCAGCTATTCGTCTAACACTAGTATGTGGGTGTTCTGCGACAGCATTTAAAAACGTTTTGTCAAAATTTGATGCTCGGACGGAGCGTGGACAAAAATGTTCAATGGTATGATGTTAAACAGTTCCCTTCCGTCGAAGTCTTCTATTAACAGCACAAAAGTCCTTGAATGTGGAATATAAGTCTATTGGGAGACTTCTCAGCGTACCGTTTTGCCGAAGCTGAAGAATTGGGATTGCAATGTTCGTTTTTTAAATTTATATCGGCTAATTCATTCAATGTGTATTGATTGTATGACATTTTGCAAAAAAAGTTAACAAATTACAAAATGATAATTAACTAAACATCTGATGTTAGTTGCCTAGGAAGCGGATTGACAGCAGAAGCCCCGCGTTATTGTTGTGTTAGTGATATATGTCTTACATGACAGACAGTTGTGTTCCGTGGCCAAAAATTTTTTTTATTTGAATTTTCACTAATTGTCATTTACCTCAAGCTTGTTTTTGTTAATAATTCCATGATAATAATTCCATAATAATAATGTGTCTTTAATTCCAAGCCCGACATTAAATCAAATGGGAAATAATGTACAAATAATAATGTTTTTCTTCCGCACAAATAAAATTTCTTATTAGTTATGCAGCCATTCTTTGATATTATGTATTTTTTGGGCTTACGATAACCCATAGTTTCAGTTGTAATTATCTTGAAAAGGGTGAACTCTACAAAAATTGAACAATCATAATATTTTCTGGTAATAAGCCATAATTTTTTAGTGACTTTTAATTAAGAAAATTCACTAATAGAGAGGTATCGATGGTGAGACTTTCGAAAAACTTCTTGAAATAGGCGCGAATTAGGGCTAATTGTCATTAAATGCTTCAAATTTGTATAACTCACTTTTCCATAAATCTAGAAAGTTGAGTTTTGGTTTGTAAGTAAGGTATTTACGAGGGCAACATACGAACCAAATTTATTCAAAATAACTTTGTTATTTTTTGAGATGCAATTTTTTTTCGAAAATATATTTTTTAGGATAAACTGGTGCGAAAGGACTGGCTAAAATACTCCTTCAAGCTATTAATAAAAGAAAGATTTCTGATAAGTTTTATCAAAATCGGTTAATAACTTTTTGAGTTATCGTGTGGATATATATATATATATATATATATATATATATATATATATATATATATATATATATATATATAAAGTTATATATATATATTAATAATAAAAGTAAATACAATCGGACTAAAAATGCTATATTAAAATGTAGCCTACAATTACTTTTTTTTCTCGAACCTACTTTTAGTTTAATTGCGTTATTCCTTGTTGGCCGAATATTCAAATGTGACTAGTGTGGAAGACAGGTTCGTTTTTAGTGAATTTTTATTTTAAAAAAATTCACTAATAGAGAGGTATCGATTGTGATACTTTGCAAAAATTTTTTCAAATGAGCGCGAACTAGGACCCCTAGAACCCATATCCGGGGTCAGTGACAATTTTTATATGTTTATATATATATATATATATATATATATATATATATATATATATATATATATATATATATATATATATATAGGCCGAGCTTTCGGAAAAATGTATTCCATTCTCAAGGCTACAACATGGAAAGAAAAAAAGTTTACAATTTACATGGGAAAAATATAAAAGTTTAAAATACTTACATGTAACGTGAGTTCTACTAAAATAATTATTCAATGACAAACATAAAAAAACCTTTTTTGTAAATTTGACTGAAGTCGAAAAGTGCCAAACTGGCATATAAAGCTAACTATTATTTAATTGAATTTGTTTTTTGTTTTTGTCTAAGAAATATAAATAGGGGTAGTGATTTCTAAAATTATTATCTTTCTTTAAGTTTATTAAATTGTCGTTAAAAGTAATTTCAAATTCTTCTAAACAAATTCTTTTATTACTTAAGGTTTTACAGTGTAAAATAGAAACATTAATAAAATGTATATTGTGGCCAGTGTCGAGATTATGTTCTGACAGAGCGCAAGTTCTTTTTTGTAAACGTATGTCACTTTTGTGCTGTGTTAACCTATCTTTAAGGAATCTACTTTTTTGGCCAATGTATCTCAAACTACAATTATTACATGGAATACAATATACCACTCCAGACACTTTGGAAATTTCATTCTTACTTTTGAGTTTACTGAAAATGTTATTAATTGTTTTTGAATATCGAAACGTTATTTTAAAATTGGTTTTATCTTTAAATATAAACTTTAACCTATTGGAAATACTTTTAATGTATGGTATTGATATGTAAAAAAATTAGATGTTTCCGAACTCGAAATTATATGGGTGTTATGTCTGTCAGATAAATTTGATACTGTTTGTAGAGAGTGTCTTGTATTGTAATGGTGATTGCTTGAACAATTGTATAAAAGTTTATTAAGTAGTTTGGGAGGATAAGAGTTGTTAACAAAAATATTAAAAAGTTTTCTTAAATTCTTTTCGTGGAAAGAAGGATGGCATATCTTTAATATTCTATTTTTTAAACCTAATAAAATGTTAATTTGAGTTTTAAATAAATGATCTGAATGAAAATTAATATATCTTTGAGAATTAGTTGGCTTTATATACCAATCTAAAATTATGTTGTTATCGTTTGTTCTAATTAATTTTGTATCTAGGAATGGTACACTGTTATCTGTTTCCTCTTCTAATGTAAATTTAATAAATTGGTTGTAAGAATTAAAAACATCTAAAATGTGTATTGATGAATTTAGATGAATGCTACAAACAATGTCGTCAACATATTAAAAAAAAAGAATATTGAAATTTAATTTTGGTATACATGTTTCAAGTAAATCATCTATAACATATTGTGCAATAATTGGAGAGATACAAGAACCCATTGGAGTTCCAAAAATTTGTTTACAATATGTGTTTTCAAAAACAAAATAGCTTGAGTTAAAAATAAAATCAACTATTTCAAGAAATGTATTTTTTGGGATGTATGTTTCTAGAGAAATAGAAACCCATCTTTTCTCAATGCTATCTTTAAAGAGTAGAAGTAGTATGTTAGTAAAAAGTGAAACAATATCAAGACTAACAATTACATAATTATCTGGAATTGTAACATCCTTTATAAAATCTGAAAAGTGAAAAGAGTCCCTTATGTAATAATCATTGTTTATATTGTAAGTTTTTGTTAAAATTTCAGTGATTAGTATAGCTAATTTACTATTTATGGAAGCAATAATTGGCTTTCAATATAAAACAGGTTTATGAATTTTAGGAAGACCATAGTATTTTTGACACGTCTGATTATATATTGTTAATTTTTTAGCCATTTCTTGTGTAATAAAATTATTGTTCTTTAATTTGGAAACTATTTTATTAGCTTTTTGTTGAAAGGTGGATGTTGGGTCTGTGGTTAATTTTTTGTAATAATTTTAGAAATCACTACCCCTATTTATATTTCCTAGACAAAAACAAGAAACAAATTCAATTACTCAAATTTATAAAAATGTTTTTTCATGTTTGTTATTGAATAATTAGTTTAGTAGAACTCACGTTATATGTAAGTATTTTAAACTTTTATATTTTTCCTATGTGAATTGTAAACTTTTTTCTTTCCATGTTGTAGCGTTGAGAACGTAATATTTTTTTTCCGAAAGCTCGGCATATAATAAATAGTTTTATTTTGCAACTGACTGCGTTCCCACAATTTTTGATATATATATATATATATATATATATATATATATATATATATATATATATATATATAAGTTATATATAGTAATAATAAAAGTAAATACAATCGGACTAAAAATGCTATATTAAAATGTAGCCTACAATTACTTTTTTTTCTCGAACCTACTTTTATTTTAATTGCGTTATTCCTTGTTGGCCGGATATTCAGATGTGACTAGTGTGGAAGATAGGTTCGTTTTTTTAAATTGAACTTCTTTTAAATTTTGAATGAAACAAGTAGTTAACTGCATTCAAGCAAACCTAATAAAAGATTACATTTACCAGAAAGCAACGAGGGCAGCATCTAGAATAGAGTTCCTAATAGTAGACGAACAATTTGTGGACCTGTTTATTTAATGCTGGGGAAAAGAGTGTATATTGTAAAATAGAATTGTCTAAGACTGTGCATTCTGTAATTTATTTCAAACACATCGAAGCTATTAGAGAATCTAAACAACGTAGAACCGCATCTTGAAGTAGACGTTCATTTAATTCGCTTTGAAGGGAACTCTTCGCCAATCCAGCCCTCGCATCTCAGCAATTGAAGGCTTCTTTGTTCCTCAGATTCACATGCAGAGTCCAAAATAAAATTTGCATACTTAATTACACAGCATCCATTGTACAGAACGTGGCTGTGTTCTTGTTCACCCCCCATTGTGCTCGGCCGACCCACTTCACAATTCTTTACCCAAAACAATAAACATTCTCCTACTTCTATTAATTCATTCGTTGTTTTTTTAATTGTTGTCGACTTTTTAATGGTACTTGTGGTCGACGTTTTTAGTTTCTGCTAAAAGAACAGATTCAAATTAACATACTTATTCATTAGACTGGTATTTGCTTGGATACGACATTTAAGAAGCATGATCGTTCTCTGACTATACCCAGTGTCTTTTTTTTTAAATCCACTTTTTTGTGGAAAGTCAGTTAAGTAACCAATATATCTCTGACCAATTGCATGATAAGTCAATTTTTAAAATCCTTAATTCATTTTTCTTAACAAACTTCCACTTATTAGTAAATTTTCTTTATGAAAATTCACTAATAAGTGGAATTTTTTAAGAAAAATAAATTGAGAATTTTAGATAGAGAGGTATCGATGGTGAGACTTTCGGAAAATTTCTTCAAATTAGCGCGAATTATGGCCCCTGGAAAATAAATCCTCTATTGTTTGCTATCTATACATGTTACCTATTTAACCACATCAATTATTCACAAGTTCACTCGTACGCAGGTGACACCCAAATGTACTATTTATTTGTGCTTTCAAATATGACTGAAGCTCGTCGGCGTATTACACAGAATAGGAATACTCTTTTCCAAGGATCAGCAGCACATAATTTTAAATTCAATCCGGCAACCCCCTTCACGTTTATTTGGGAGCAAGGTTGACTGACCCAAGTATTTACAATTTGCTAATGTATAAATAAATGGTTTGCAATGGCCTCTTCGGGAGAGTGGTAAAAATTTGAGATTGCTGGTGGATACCGACATGAAATCTGAAAGTCATGTACCAAGACGCATTCAAGGCTTAAAAATATATTCCTGCAGACATGATTTAAATCGGAAAAGTTAGTTCTTGGTCTGTGATCCGCTGGTGCTCGGTTTTTAATCATTGTCTATCTGTCTTACGTCCCTGTTTACTCTCCTGTGATGTTGCAAGATTTCAGAAGGTTCAGAACTCTTGTGTTAGGTTCAGCTATGGGATAGAAATAGAAAATATCACAGTATATCAGCTGCTTTTGGGTCTAGTGGGTGGTTGAATAGAACCGGGGAATGTGCTACCATTTATGATGTCTTTTTTATCAGATCATTAAATCATAGAAATCTCCCTAACTCTGTGTATGTGTATGTTGCTCAACGGCCTGGTTTTAAACTTATATTTATCAACAGCGGACTAAACCTCTCTATCTGTACAACAAAATAGCTTTTAGAAAAGACGTGCATACCCTGAATTTAAAAAATAGGTTTACGGTCACATTCACACCGTTACATAAAACGGTGTTGTTTACAATAGGCTCCCTATTAAATCCAGAGATCTCTCTATAAACAAATTTCATTGTTGGTACCGTTGGACGGCTAATCAAGAGTGATTTGGTGTAATATCTTATGTGTTGGTGTTGCAATGCCAGTGGGCTTTTGAAAATGAGATTAGGCATTCACTATCATGTAGTGATAAAGTGGGTTGGATTGGGATGCGTTTGTTTTTAAATGGGTTGAGTATGGGTTAGTTACTAGTATATTTGTTATAATATATATTTTTTGGTTTAACAGGTTGGGGGGGGGTCGTTGGGGTATGGGCTTAATTTGGGCTTAATTAACATTGGGGCTACACAAACTTAAAAGTAAAGAAGATATTAAGATCGCGTCTGTGTGCACACAAAAATTAGTATAATACATTTATAAAATCCAATAAAAAAACAACAGTCTTACGATATTATTTTAAATAAACCAATAGCAATACATTTCGCAACTACTTCGCAATTTGAGAGTGTATGAATCTAGCTTTTGTCCAAGACTACACTGAAATCCGGTCCACGCCGAAAGCAAGCACCTTAAGCTCGATAGGGTTGGACGCTTTACAAATGCAGGTATCTATAATTTTAAGCGGGAGACTGTACCTGTTTGAAACGTACAATATACAATATGAGAAATACAGAAATACGCTTTAAAGTGCAAGCAAACATTGTCCCGGTATTATAAAATAAATGGGCCAGGTCTGACATTCTACGAAATTGTTAGTTGATTGTACACATGTCTTCATCTATAACATTTTGTGTTAACTAGAGCTGTCGTGACAACATACTACCTGGTTCCGCACGGAGATGGCGTCCCTGTCTTAAATTCCACAATGTTCTACGTTCTGACATGTTGCAATAATTCTTGTAACTTCCATTGTTTAGATTTTTATCCACCATTTATTTAAATAGCATAGCGGTACAGGTAACATAACCAGTATTTGCCGAACACTGTAGATATTTCATTACAGAATCTGAAGTGATGTCGAGGATTATTGTAATTTTAATTTCGAATAACTTTATTTTTCTTTGATCAAAAGACTTGAAAATTGGTACACAACCATGTCTGTCTATGTTCTTTTAAGTTGTAAATTTTCCAATCACTTAAAGAATTTGACAGATATCATGTTTTAAGCTTTTCTTAAGAACAATTTTGGGAGTTAAGATCCGATGAACCAACTCGTCCAAGCCATTAACAAAATAGGGGTAATTCCCAAATATGGTCCAAATCAGTGAGATATTTTTTGAGTTATCGGTTGGATATATATATATATATATATATATATATATATATATATATATATATATATATATATATATATATATATATATATATATATATATATATATATATATATATAAACATTTTAATTGACCATTGAAATGGGTTTCAGCGGCCATAATTCGCGCTATTTTGAAGAAATGTTCCAAAAGTCTCACCATCTCACCTCTCTATATAAAATCCTCAATTTATTTTTCTTAACAAAATTCCACTTATTAGTGCATTTTCATATCAATAAAACTTAACCGTTGTATGTAATATTCAATTGGTTTTGTTAATCGCAGAAAACATTTTGTTCTTGTGCTTTCCTCTGATCACCAGTTGCACCCAATTTTTTTTCTTAAAATGCCTATAACCTTTTTTTCTTTCAACTAAGAGGTCTGAATTTTGGAACATAGGGGAAGTTGGACAGTATAAACGTACGCGCCAAAATTGGTTGTCACAGCTCTCTTATTTTCGGAGATATAAACATTTTCCACAGGAAAACCCAAAGTTTTCCCGGAAAAACTGGTCCGATTTTCCTGGCTAACGAACTTATCCAAGCCACTTACAAAAGGAAGGTAAGCACCAAATTTCAGTAAAATCGGAAATTTATTTTTTGAGTTATCGATACGATATATATATATATATATATATATATATATATATATATATATATATATATATATATATATATATATATATATATAAACACAGATTTCCCTATTTTTTGTTTTACGAAAAATTCGCTGAAAGGATTTCAAGTCACAACCATAATATTCACGCTCTCAATAACATATAAAATGCAAGAACATAGATTCACTTGAACGAATGGTATTTTGTCGCAGCCAAACTCCCTTAAATAAAATAAAAAGAATAGCAGCATTACATACTTTTTTTTCTTAAAATGCCTATAACCTTTTTTTCTTTCAACTTAGAGGTCTGAATTTTGGAACATAGGGGAAGTTGGACAGTATAAACGTACGCGCCAAAATTGGTTGTCACAGCTCTCTTATTTTCGGAGATATAAACATTTTCCACAGGAAAACCCAAAGTTTTCCCGGAAAAACTGGTCCGATTTTCCTGGCTAACGAACTTATCCAAGCCACTTACAAAAGGAAGGTAAGCACCAAATTTCAGTAAAATCGGAAATTTATTTTTTGAGTTATCGATACGATATATATATATATATATATATATATATATATATATATATATATATATATATATATATATATATATATATATATATATAAACACAGATTTCCCTATTTTTTGTTTTACGAAAAATTCGCTGAAAGGATTTCAAGTCACAACCATAATATTCACGCTCTCAATAACATATAAAATGCAAGAACATAGATTCACTTGAACGAATGGTATTTTGTCGCAGCCAAACTCCCTTAAATAAAATAAAAAGAATAGCAGCATTACATACTTATAAAAGAAAACATACTTAATAGTTAAAGCACAACATCATACCACATATTAAAAATCAAAGTTACAAATTTATAAGTGTTATACAACACTAGATCACAAAATAACTATTTCAAGTCTTTTTTGTTTTCTCTTTAATGGCTGCTCTCTGATCCTACTCGATAAATTGTTGTAGATCTTCACACGAATTCACCACAGCATTCTAAGTACCAACGATTTTGTGGTATGAAGTTGAACCATCTTGTCGTTCACTGCCTTTCTTATCCGATATGTCTGCGGTCACTTAAACTCCTCCATTAGATAACTGTTCTCCTTTTTTAAACAACACACCACGAGGGCTCACAGCCTAACTACTATCGTAGCGTGGGTGTCAACAATGAGGATAGAGGCAACTTGTTAATTCTCGAAGGTTTGGAGGTTCGGAGGAGACGGAAAACATGTGCCGGCAAGAAGTTCCACAACTTAGAAGTCCTCGCGACAAAATAGCGGGCATAACAAGATGTTCTGTGTCTGGTGACCTGGACAGTAAAAGGGTGCATTCGGTCTGTTCCCCTGGTAGATTTGTTGGAGGCAGCAGGTGGAGGAACTATGGAAGAAAACTCCTCTGAGCAGTGCCCATGTAGATATCTATAAAAGAGACAGAGGACACCAATGGCACGTCGGTGGGCAAGGGATGGCAGCTTTTGTGTGAGGGTAGGGATGAGACGTATAGCTCTCTTTTGAATGGAGTCTAGGGTAGCGAGTGTAGAAGCGGCAGCGGCACTCCAGATGTGGGAGCAGTATTCGAGGTTTGGCCTTATTTGTGAAGTATATGGTATAGAGATTAGCTGGTGAAAAGTATTTTCGAGCCCGGAAGAGGAAACCTAATTTCTTAGCAGCCGCTTCTGTAATTGATGTGACATGTTGGTACCAATTAAGATTTCGATCCACAGAAATGCCAAAAAGTAAAAAGGACTTATGAATTTGAATAACATGGTTGTTCATTGTGATGGGTCTAGGGCTGGTGTATCTCTTGTAAGATAAAAAAAAGCAAGAATGAGATTTGATGGGGTTGAATTATACAAGATTTCTACTTCCCCAGTCTAATGTTTTTTGGAGATCCACGGAGACAGAACCCTCCATGGGTCTGCGATCCTTATCTAATTGCGCTAAAGAGGCAGGCTTAGAATATTGTATATTTGAGTGGAGCGTGTTGTCTTCTGCGTAACTGTGAACTGGGTTAAATGTGCTAGAGAGGGGGTCATTGATGTGTAGAAGAAACAAAGTAGGGGCTAAAGCTGAATCTTGAGGGACTTCTGCATTAATTGGATACAGTTTAGAGAAATGGCCATCGACGACAACAGAAATGCTCCGGCTGGAGAGGAAATTTGCCATCCAGGTACAGAGTTTTAATGGTAGGCCATAGGCCGGAAGTTGATTAAGCAACACTGCGTGTCAGACCTGGTCGAATGCTTTGGATATGTCTAGAGCGACAATCTGGGATTCACCGTGTAGTTCCATAGACTTGTTCCAAGAACGGGTAGCAAAAGAAAGGAGGTCGGAAGCTGATCTGCGCTGACGGAATCCATACTGCCTGTCGTTTATTAGACTGTGTTTTTCAAGAAATTTTAGTAATTCGGTGTTGATATATATTTTCCTTTACTTTAGAGACGACTGAAAGGAGAAAAATAGGCCTGTGGTTGCTAGGAAGAGCTTTGGATCCTTTCCTGCGGACGGGTTGTACTCGAAAAGTTTTCCAGTTACTAGGGAATATGCATCTATTGTAAGATGTCTTAAACAGACGAGTCAGGACAGGAGCGAGTTCTGGTGCGCATTTTTTGAGAATAATTGCTTTTATGTGGTCATTTTTCATAACTTTAGGCAAATCCAAGGTTTATATCAAAAATAGGAGAAGTTGGAGAATAGACCCCTTTGAAAAACCCAGCCTAATCTGTAGCCACTTGGAATATACTTTTTGTCCGGTTTTTGAGTCAACATACCACCTTACTCACTAATACCTTTCACTTAAATAGGACTGAATTAACCTCACTGACAATCCTCTTATATCATCCACAATATCCAGTATAGCAATACCGCAACTAAATATTCCTTGAACACCAGACTGTATTTACCAACAAGCAGATCCTCATAGCCACAGACATCCAGGCAGGCCTTAAGGCACTAAGTAGCCCACGAGTAAATTCCTGACTGGTGAGTGAGTGCCGAGACGAGACGAGCGACCTGGCTGGGCAGAATGAAGTGACCCTCATCTGGGTGCCGGGTCACTTGGGGTCAAAGACAATGAAGAAGCTGACAGTCTCGCGAGGAGAGGGTCAGCAGAACCATTTATGAGACCAGAACCGGCTCTGGGCGTGTCGAAGAGCACTGCCAGGAGAGCCTTTAAGTCCTGGGTCAGAAACCAACACAAGGTGTACTGGTCGGACTGTCCAGGGCTCAGACATGGGAAGTCAATAATTGACGGACCCAGTTTAAAGAGAGCTGTGGAGCTGCTAAATCTTAGCAGAAGACAGCCCAGAAACACAACAGGTCTTTTGACGGGATACATGGCCGTCAAGAAACACCTGCATAAAATGGGGCGGTTCGAAGGAGACCTCGCATGCAGACTCTGCGGCGAGGGGGAGGAATCAGCCCAGCACATCTTGTGCGAGTGTAAAGCTCTGGACCGCAAAAGACAACTGATCTACGGTCAGCCTAGACCAGAGACAGAGCAATATAAAACTCCACCCTACCAATCGCTGTGCAGACTAGTTCAAGGCACAGTGATTTTGGAATGGGTGGAGTAAGACTAAGGGTATGCACAATCAACCAAAGGTTGCAGTGCTATCGGGGCAGGAAGGCCGCGGACGAGCCCTGAGGGAACAAAAAAAGACTGTATGTGGGGTAGCATATTATATTCAGTTATATGGGACATCAGCTGCTCGTTCACTATTTTTTCTTGTTGAAATTAGTAGTGCAAAAGTAAATATGGATCATATTTACAGAAATTACCTGCAAATGACAAATTTCGTAGAACCTAAAAGATACAAAAGCATGCAATAGGTAAATAAAATAACTATAAATTAGTAGTCGTTGGAAATTTATTTTTCCAAACTCGCTGAGTAATGCATGTCCGACAACAGAACCGTAAATAATTCGCTGTCTGTTTTATGTTGCACCATTTATTGCCAGATTTTGTATAGAACTGAAATATAAAATCGAAGCACATATAGACGTGGCATACTTGGCAGAAGACAAATTACCCACTACGGGCAGTTAAAATCAGCAATTCTGCATACAGGTAAATCTACAAAGAGAGAATACAAGATCCTAGATGGTCAGCATGTACCGTAAGATGCATGTAGGTGTTCTTTGCTTGCGACGCCATGTGTAAGAAAGTATCTATCCCTGCATATATCAGTAAAAGCTACAGTTTCAGTATTTTTATGAGTCTACAGAGATGCGCAAATGCCAGGATCACATTATTTGTGTTAGACGCGTGACATCAGAGCCGACTTATTCGCTCACGGTCTTAGATTCTTGTCTACAGAGCTGGACCTAGAAAATCTTAGAGCAAGTAGGCAAATGGAAAATTAACACAGCTGATCGCCACACTCATTTATAACTAGTAATAAGGCAAAAGTCTGGACGCAGCAAGTGCGTTATGGTAGTGAATTTTCATTAAAATATTTTTTAATAGGAAATAAGTGTGTTCTTTTTTCAAGAAACCAGGCATTAAATTTGGTTACCAGTAAAACGTATATAGTAGAAACAATGTGCCATGTTTCATCAAAATAACTTTACTGTTTGAAAATGTACACAAATTTCCGAAAGTAAACTTAAAGTGTTCCCGAAAAAACTGATTTATTGGTCAACCTTCTAGGTTACTAACAAATTGAGCTATTTAAATTTGAAGCATTTAATGAAAATTCGCTACCATCACGCATTTGCAGCATCCCGAATTGATTTTCTTACAAACAACTTATGGGCCATCTGTGATTGTAGAAATATTTCTTAAGATTTAGCTCAAGACACACTATAATTAATGTATACAATTTTTCTGCGTATCTCGTATAATAACGGATATATTGAGCTTTATTGATTTTTTACGAAAATTCGACAAAAATTATATACCACTAAACGATAAACTCTATATCTAAGACTACTGTCAAAACTTCAAAGAAAGGGTCTATTTGAAATGAATTTTCTGGAAATATTTTAGTAAAATGAATGGCGGTTGAAGCTAAGACTTCAGGGTTTGCAAAACATTCTTCTTGAGACATTTTCTTTCCATAGCCTGTATTAGTTTCAAGTTCTTTGCCTAAATGTTGCCAATTTTGACGTTTTAAATCGCGACTTTGACGTTTTGAGGAAACCCCCAATTTATTTTTCTTTAAATGCCTCTAACTTTAGGTAAGTAATTGACCTATAATGATATATATCCGCGTACCAAATTTGGTTGCCCTTACTTTGTTTTTTACGGAGATATACATTTTTTTAGAAAGGAAACACAAAACTTTCCAGGAAAACCTGACCGGATTTTCCTGGCTAACAAACTTATCCAAACAACTTGCAAAAGGAAGGTATTCACCAAATTTAATCAAAATCAGCCTATTATTTTTTGACTTATCGGTGTGATTAATAACATTTATAGGTAAATTAGCAGATTAGCGTATTGTTCGTTAAAGAAATATATATTCAGAAACATGCTTAGAGGAACCCCTTTATGCATTACCCATCAGACAAATGCTGTGATCTTAACTTTACAATACAGTTAAGAAATCTTAAGCAAATTTGAGGTTCTGTGCAGAGTAAACATACTACAACGGAGCTAGAAATGCAAACTGTGAAAACCTCACCTTACAGAAGTCCACAGAAAGGAGAAACACCTTACTAACACCGTTTACCCATAAAAAACTTCCACTTTTCTCAATTGAAAAAAAAAACGCTAAATAAAAACGTAATCTGATTATTAAAGTTAAATAAATAACTGAAACTGCTACCAAAGCATCACAAAAACTGTCTATTTTAAATAAATTTTCAGAAAATAGGTTAATAAAATAAACAACAATGAAGAGTTTACCTGAAACTTAAGGCTTTCTAACTTTTTTACGACATTTATACTGCATAGCGGTATTCATTTAGTTATTCTATCTAGAACATGTCAATTTTGACGTTTCGAATCGCGACTTTTTTGACCTTATTGGTGTGACACATAAATATATAAACACACACACACACAGATATATATACATATATATATATATATATATATATATATATATATATATATATATATATATATATATATATATATATATATATATATATAGAGGGGTTCTAAATAGCGCTCATTTGAAGAAATTGGTTCAAAATTCAAAAGTCGGGATGTCCTCATTAGTGATTTTTTTTAAAGAAAATTCACTAAAATGTACACCGCGACATTTACACCTTGAAAAATTGAAGGTTCCTAACCCAAAAGCTATGTTTGTTTCTTCCGGTATGTTCACTGATTTTTCGGCAACAGCTGCTTCAACTTAAACAGAATTAACTATATAAGGTATACAAGGTGATTTGAAAAGCATCGCTCGTGGTTGGACTCCTAATGTAAAAATAAGACTTTTTTCCATATCAAACCTGGTTCGATATATATATATATATATATATATATATATATATATATATATATATATATATATATATATATATATATATATATATATATATATATATATATATATATATTTGTGTGTGTGTGTATCACAACGAAGTTCGTTAGCCAGGCAAATCGAACCTGGGTTTCCGGGAACACCTTGGGTTTTCTTTCGGAAAAAAATTCTATCTTAAAAATAGAAAACCTATAGTAAATAAATTTGTTTACGATATCAAAATGACACTATTTACCAAAATTAATATTTTATATTACACGAAAACAAAAAAGTTATAAAGAATATTTGGTGCCAGATCATTTCTATGAAAATTCACTACCATAACGCACTTGCGACGTCCTGACTTTCTGACTTTAAACTTACAGATCAAAATTTTGGTACATGATTCATTCTTTATAATGCAAACACGCGTGCCAATTTTCCTGGCTAACAGACTTATCCAAGCCACTTGCAAATGGAAGAAAATTTGGTCAAAATCGGCCCATTATTTTTTGAGTTATCGGTGTGATATATATATATATATATATATATATATATATATATATATATATATATATATATATATATATAAATTGAAACTGACCCTGGATATGAGTTCTAGGAGCCTAGTTCGCGGTCATTTGAAAAAAAATTTCCAAAATTCAAAAGTCAGGATGTTCTCATTAGTGACTTTTTTTAAAGATTTTATAAAACGCTATAATTTTTACTTATACCTAGCCGTATGGATAGCTCATCTCTTAAGGATTATTAAAAGGTTTTGTCTTGCATAAATTTTTTAGCTCTGCTGAATACTGTTCTGGACGTCATATGTAATTTCATCTACCTATATTATTCTACATAAGAAAAAAGAAATCCGGATATATAGAACGACTATATCAATATACCTATGTTGGAACGACTACAAAGTACATATAGTATGGGAATGTGGCTTTCAGTCGTTTCCTAGAACGATCCGTTCTCGTGCGCTGGCACTGTTACCTTCATGTTAAATAATTATTCAATTATCCAAGAAAGTTAGAATGTGAAAGTTAGAAAATTATCGTTTTTAAGCATCTTTTATCAACTTTTTCTTTTTCTTTTCTATTTTTGATTATCTTTGTTAATTTGCAAACACTTTATTAACTTAGTATGAAAACCACCTCATAGTTACATCAAGGTGTGCACACACACACACACACCTCTAAGCTGAAAAATCATTTTACTAGAACAGAAACTTTCATGTTTCAAATAAGATAACAAGAAAAATAATAAGGAAATTTCCAGCTAAATGGAAAGCTAAATTATCAACACCTAATGAAACATATTAGATAACAGGTCAAACGGGAGCACTTTAACAATCAATTTTATTTCATAAACAAAATTTCTTAAATTGTATAGCCAAAGAGACAGTTTTAAGAGCTATGGATCAAAAATATTAGTAAATTTTCTCAAAAAAACTTCACTAATGAGGAGATCCCTATATATATATATATATATATATATATATATATATATATATATATATATATATATATATATATATATATATATATATACTAAAACAGGATTGTTTTAGTTAATGTAACTTCCTGGGCTCCGGATGTTCACGCAGGTGATTTCTTTGCCTCCGTAGCTTTTTTGGTTATTTCCCTCGGATTGAGGGTCATATATATATATATATATATATATATATATATATATATATATATATATATATATATATATATATATATACATATATAGATAAGGAAATTAAGGTAAAGAAACTTTTGGCAGATACTGAATACATAATAGAGAAATGTAACTCTAACATACAAGATATAATTAGCTGTCAGATAATTAACATTATTACGAATTTTTTTACATAAGAATTCATCTGTAGGCAATTTTGCCAGTCAAATGTACAATGAGACGAAAAATGTCTAAAAAAACTAACCTGAACTTTTAGTTACTAGGTCTGATAAGGGTAATGTCAGTGTGTTGATGACCAAAAATATGTACCAGCATAAAATACAAGAAGTGTTAAACGATAGAAATGTATATAGTGTTTTAAGTAGGGACGTGACAGCGGCAGTGCAGACAAAGACCGACAAACTTATTACAGACTTGGAAAAAAAGGGACGCATTGACAGTGCAGTGGCCAAAAAACTGAGAACTTACAATGCGGTGGCACCAAAAATGTATATCTTGGTCAAGACACACCAGGAAGGGTTTCCAGCAAGCTATCATTTCCACAGTAGGCTCTCCAACCACAGAACTTAGTAAATTCGTTGCTGACATTCTAAAGGTTTCTTTATGCAGTTTTAACTCGTACGCGGTGGATAGCTCTTTCAAGTTTGTAGAAGTAGCAAACGATTTCCAGCTCCCTGAGGGTTATGTTCTGATATCCTTGGACGTAGTTTCTCTCTTCACGGATATGTCGATAGAACTAATACTCAGATTAATAGAAGAAGAATGGAACACCATCTCCCCTAACACCAATCTCACGTTAAAAGAGATGAAAAATATCATTGAGTTTCTGTTGGAAAACAACTATTTCACATATGACGTCTGTTATTCCCAGATTTTCGGAACTTCGATGGGTTCAAATCTATCACCTATTTTGGCTTCATTGGTGATGACAAAGCTGATTAAGGTGTCACTGTCCAGACTTTCGTTTTCAGTTCCGTTCTTGTACCAATACGTTGATGATATAATCAAAGCTATACCACAAGTCAATCAACAAGAAATTCTAGATAAGTTCAATCAGTACGATGAACATTTAAAATTCACTATAGAAGAAGAAGATGAAAAAATTCAGTACTTTTTTTGGGCACAAAAGTCATCAGACTGCCCTCAAACAAAATCATTCTTGATTGGTACCAAAAACCATCGTTCTCGGGCAGATAGATAAACAGATGGTCGTATCACGAAAATAAAACAAAGAATAACACCATCCTGGGACTAAAAAACAGAGATGTCAAAATATCTCATCCAACATTAAAGAATGCTGCACTTCATCGGCTGTCGAAACTCCTGCAAGAAAATGGATACTCAAAGACGTACCTGAGTAGGCTTCTTTTCAATGTTCCACAAAATCAGGACCAACAGAGAGCAGAATGACCACCGAGGGACCCTGAACAAGTCAGTAGCACGGTTTATGCCTCTATTCCACACATTAATAGACTAAGATACAAATTGATGAAATGTTGGCAAAATGAACCAGACCTAAACGAGGCCAAATACAACTTGGTGCTGGAAGATCCTTAGTTTCAAACACAAAGGACAACGTGGATAAAGTCATGAGATCAAATGTGATTTATGAACTGTCGTGTGTTGACTGTAACAAGAAGTACGTAGGACAAACATCTCAAACTATAAAACAAAGAATGGCTGACCATAAAAGTGATACAAAACTTAGACCAGATAGATGTGCTTTGTCTTTGCATGCTCAAAAATTGTGCCATAGAATTGATTACAATAATGTAAGGATACTAGACAGGGAGAGCAATTATAAAAAACGGATTTTCTTAGCAATGTGTTACATTAATAACTTAAAAGAACCAATTAATGAGAGAGTAGACATAAAAAAATCTCAGTTTGATTTACTCAAATCTGTTAAGATTGGAAAGTGATAGATATAACTTTCAATTTTCAAATAATGATAACTTAGACTAGTTCTCTTGTCTTTTTCATTTAGATAGCTGACTTAATTGCTTTTCTGTCTATTATTACTGTGTATTTCTGTATTTCTGTTAAAAAATTTAAAATCGTTCACATTCAAATTTTGTATTAATATTACAGTACAACTTTAATAACAGCTGTATAGTTTTAGGTGATTTGGTTATTTGTTGTCTATTGGGTTGGTACTCCTGCCATTTCCAGAGACAGATGAAAGTGATAGTCTGGTTGTCCTTGTCTCTCACGTTGAGGTGCAATTGATTGTCTCTCTCGCAGGGTCAAACAAGTTTTAGTAGAAAATTTAAAAAACTATCAAAGTTTTATCAGTAATACAGCCATTTTGTAAAAATGTGTAGTCTTTACTACTGTTTTCGAGAACAAATTAGAAAAGATTTTAATCAATTTAAATTAATTTAAAATGTATAGGGTGAGAGCTATGTTTTTAACATACAGTAATGTGTAGCTTCGTGCAGAGAGGTTTTGTTTTGTTATGTATGCTATTTTATCCTGTAGATCAATTGTAAGTTCAAACAAAAATAACTCACAGCGTTAATTTAATAACTGACATGTATTGTTTGTCTTTTAGCTGATACAGTGATGAAGTCTTGAAACAAAGACGAAATATTTGCAATAAAGAATAAAGATCTTGCTGTAAAATTTTGCTTTTTTGGTCTCATACCCCTTAAATTACTATTACGGTTTCATACGAGTATTGTGGACCATTACTGCGTTTTACTTTATATATATATATATATATATATATATATATATATATATATATATATATATATATATATATATATATATAAGCTACTAACATCTAGGACGAAACAAGAAACTTTGTCTATAAGACGACTCCGGTACAAATTCTGTACGTTATGTGCCGTCGTACAACCACAAACGGTCTTTTAAAATCGCCAGCCCTGCGACTATATTCCTATAAGAAAATATACGAATAATATAAAAATAGATATATCAAGATTATTACTGGAAACATATACTAGTTTCGCTCTTTTTTGAGCACATCAGTGTGTTATACCAGCAATAATCAAAACATATCTAAATTAATTGGCTTAACGTAGCCAAAATCTGAACGAAACTTGAGATGTACAAGCTACTGACATCTAGGACGAAACAAGGAACTTTGTCTGTAAGACGACTTCGGTCCAAATTCTGTACGTTAATCCAACTAATTTAGATATGTTTTGATTATTTCTGATATAACACACTGATGAGCTCAAATAAGAGCGAAACTAGTATGTGTTTCCAGTAATAATCTATATATATATATATATATATATATATATATATATATATATATATATATATATATATATATATATATATATATATATATATATATATATATATATATATATATATATATATATATATATATATATATATATATATATATATATATATATATATATATATATATATATATATATATATATATATATATATATAAAGATACGGCAGACGGGCGACACATAGCGACAGACAAGATCAAAATAATAACCATAACCTCTCAGTCAAAGCAGGGGACACCGGAGACGAAAAAGTGCGAAATGAAGAGACTTGGTGTCAGTTCCCGGGAGACCTATGTGGACTAAGAATCCTCAGCATCTCCGCTAGTGCCAAACCAGGACACAAACATCTTGATTACTTTACCGAGCTGTGAATCCTCAGCGTACTCACTAAAATAACACAAAAACATATACTGTATGGGGCGGAAATTCTGGAGCCAGACAATGTATACAGGGTTAATTGGAGAGGAACGTGTCACTTGGAGTGACCTAGATAGGCTGTGAATCCTCAACGTCCCTATCTAAGACGAATATATCTCGATTGTTTAAGTGAGATATGAATACTTAGCATCCTCACAAAAATAATGCAAGAAAATCTAACATACGGGAGTTGCCTAAAGGGACGGCGACAGGTCAGGAAAAGCAGAAATAACTCGTTTGCGCAGATTTGGACTGAGAAGCGCGATAATTTAAATATATGAAAACTAGCTACAAAATATGAATTAATTGAAACGGATAATTTTTCACCTATGTCAATATTTTTGTATACCGAAATCAGCCAAACCCAGTGCGCTCGGATGGAAAGCGGAATTGGAATCGGTACGGTTTCTTATTGGCTGGCGACGTCTCACTGTTGTCGGCTCACTAACAGAATTACCAATACTTTCTACCTCGTGTGGCGTGTGCTTTTATATGATTTTTACAGAGGGTAAAATCTCCGCGATGTTTGGAATTTTATCACCTCATCGCGGCTGGATAAGATAATTCATACGAAATACACATTTAGTGAAATATAAATCGCTCTAAAATTATTTATGGTGAAAATATTTTACCAAATATTTATATAGTTTGTATTTTGTGCTTCTCTGTTTAATTAATTATTTAATAAGCTATTACGCGTTTTGTAGAAGAGACCAATAGAAAATAATACTTCATCACAAAGCAGGACGGTGTTTCCAAGTAGCGAATTTTCATAACTCTGTATGACGATATTTTGTTCGCCCATTTTCAAAGAATATAGTAGCCATTAAATATTTTTAAACAATTGCAATGATAAGAGTAGAAACAAATGTCTTTAGTTAGAGTCCTAATTGATCACTGAACATGCTTAAATAACATAAAAACCCCTCAGAAACTACGGCACTCACTACTTCGTACACGTAGGTAATGAATGAAACACAGTTTGGAGAATTAGCGGCTCAAATTTCAATAACTCAATTTGCTATTACCCTAAGGTTTGTTGGCTAGGAAGTTTATTGTCGGAAAATTGGTGTACATTTTGAAACAATAAGTTATTTTCTACTATGTAGGTTATACCGGTAAGCAAATTGATGACTGCTTGCATTAAAATGCCATATTTGCTATTCAAATCATTTTTATAAAAATTCACTTCCATAACGCATTTGCTGCGTTCAGCCTTTTTTTGTTTCTTCAAACGGGCGTGAACTAGGTCCATTAAAATTTGTTAAATATGGCAAGTATACTTCTTTTGTAAATACCTTGGAGACGTTCGCTAGTGAGACAAAACGCACCAGTTTTTTGTAAAAACTTCTAGTTTTTCTCATTTTACAGAGCACCATAGCACAACATGTTGTGTAATTACTATTCGGGAGATCATTTAGTTGGAGATTTTAGGCCCAAAAATCAATTGATTTGACTTAATTTTTTTGAATAAAAATAAACTCCGCGGTTTTTGGTAAAATGTCTCTTTAGATTACCCAACATTATTATTATATATCTAGAATAAATTTACAGAAAAATCCACTTGTTGATATACAAATGTTCTATTTTTCAAACGAGTTTTTCTTTGCAACCTGTGTTACCCTAATTGATACACCGTTATTAGTGAATTTTCTTAAAAAAATTCACTAATGAGGAGATCCCGACTTTTGAATTTTGAAAAACTTTCTTCAAATGACCGCGAACTAGGACCCCTAGAACCCATATCCAGGGTCAATTTCAATTTTTATATGTTTATATATATATATATATATATATATATATATATATATATATATATATATATATATATATATATATATATATATATATATATATATCACACAGATAACTCAAACAATAATGACCCGATTTTGATCAAATTTGGCACATGCCTTCCACTTGCAAGTGCCTTGGACAAGTTCTTTTGCCAGGAAAATCTGCCCAGGTTTTCTCGGAAAATTTTGTGTTTTCTTTCGAAAAAAATTGTATCTCCGGAAATAACAAAGTAACGGTAACCAACGAGATTGCAGCAGTCCAATTGCGAGACGCAATTACCTCGGCCTATAACGCCAACTGCCCCCTGAAAATGAGGGTGTCCACCAGGAACGTCCCATGGTGGAACGAGGACCTCAGGCAAAGGAGGACGCAGGTTCGTAAGCTGTTTAACGCGGCCAAAAGGTCGGGAGCATGGGATGAATATAGACAGGCCCTATCGACCTATAACAAAAGACTGAGGGACGCCAAGAAGGAGTCGTGGAGGAGGCACTGCGAAGAAGTGGAAAACACGTCCGAGAGTGCTCGACTACACAAGATCCTGTCTAAGGGCCCTCAGACTAACATAGGCTCCCTTAGAACACCCACGGGAGGCTTTACAAGCTCGGGGGAGGAAACTATGGAAATTTTACTCCAGACGCACTTCCCCGGCTGTAACATAATAAACCAATCACCTCCGGACTGGGAACACTCAGAAATAGAGGCGCCTTATAGGCGGGCATCTAGAGTAGACTGGACAGTCGCTAAAGAGGTGGTTACCTGGAGCAAAATCAGATGGGCCATTAACAGCTTTAAGCCATACAAATCGCCGGGATTTGATGGAATAATGCCCATCATGCTCCAACAGGGGATAGATATACTGGCGCCGGTGCTTACCCTCATTATGAGGGCCAGCCTGGCTCTGGGGTACATTCCGAGGGCATGGAGACTGGCCAGGGTTGTATTTATTCCTAAACCTGGGCGTCCAACAGACCAGGCAAAGTCCCTGAGGCCAATAAGTCTCATGTCCTTCTTGCTGAAAACAGTGGAAAAACTGCTCGACCGGCACATTAGGGGCGGTGTACTGGAAGCATATCCTCTACACTGCGGACAATATGCATACAGAGCAGGATTCTCAACAGAAACAGCACTGCACCAACTGGTGCTGAAACTGGAGAATACGCTGGAGAACAAGGAGGTGGCGCTGGGGGCCTTCCTAGACATAGAGGGGGCCTTTAGCAACACCTCGTTCGGATCGGTTCTGGCAGCTGCCCGGGAGCGTGGAATAGAGGAGACCTGCTGCAGGTGGATCGGTTCCATGCTCAGGGACAGGGCGGTGTTCACCTCACTCGCGGGAGGGACTCTGCTGGCGGGGGTCGCGGCGGGGTGTCCGCTGGGGAGCGTTCTGTCTCCCTTGCTCTGGTGTCTAGTCGTGGACGGCCTGCTGGGGAGGCTCTCGGGAGGGGGGTATGAGGTACAGGGCTATGCGGACGACATTGTCATCATAGTCCGAGGAAAGGTCACACAGGCAGTGTGGGAGCGTATGCAGACTGCACTGAAAGTGGTGGAAGGGTGGACGGTTGATCAAGAGCTCGGGGTGAGCCCCGAGAAAGCAACCGTCGTGCCGTTTACGAGGAGGAGGAAGTGTGAAAGCCACAGAACTCTCACTCTATACGGTAGGAGCGTTCCAATGGCCAGGGAGGTAAAATATCTTGGGGTCGTATTGGACTCTAAGCTAACCTGGAATGGTCACATTGGAAAAATACTGCGTAAGGCAGTCATGACCTTAGCCGTCACTAGGCGGCTATATGGAAAAACGTGGGGACTAAGACCTAGTATGGCCCACTGGCTGTACACAAGGGTGGTCAGACCATCGTTAACATATGCGGCACTGGTCTGGTGGCCTAAGGTGACACAATCCAGTGCCAAACAAAAACTAGGCAAGATCCAAAGGATGGCTTGCCTAGGCATCACAGGGGCCATGTCTTCAACCCCAACAGCCGCCATGGAGGTGTTGCTGGATCTACCCCCCCTACACTTCGTTATTATGGGAGAGGCCAGGCTAGGACTATACAGACTAGCCTGCAATGGTAGACTGAAGATCAACCCAGGCTTCAGGGGCCACTGCAAAATTCAGGAGATCGTGAAGGAACCGATGCTTGAAATGAGGTCAGACTTCGCGAGCCCGCGAATGTGCAGGGAAAACAACTTCACAGTGGAAATCCCTGATCGCGGGGCATGGCGGGAGGAGACACCGGGCATACCACGGGACGCGCTCGTCTGGTTCACGGACGGATCTGGCGGGGAGCGTGGGACGGGGGCAGGTGTTTACTCGGAAGGACCGAGGGTAAGTCACAGTATTTCCCTCGGAGCCCATGCAACGGTGTTTCAGGCCGAGATGTACGCCATCCTGCACTGTGTGCGGGAGAACAAGAGGAGGGGCTACACCAACAAGCGGATCCTCATAGCCACAGACAGCCAGGCAGCCCTTAAGGCACTAAGTAGCCCACGGGTAAATTCCTGGCTGGTGAGTGAGTGCCGAGACGAGACGAGCGACCTGGCTGGGCAGAATGAGGTGACCCTCATCTGGGTGCCGGGTCACTCGGGGGTCAAAGGCAATGAAGAAGCTGACAGTCTCGCAAAGAGGGGGTCAGCAGAACCATTTATGGGACCAGAACCGGCTCTGGGCGTGTCAAAGAGCACTGCCAGGGGAGCCATTAAGTCCTGGGTCAGAAACCAACACAAGGTGTACTGGGCGGACTGTCCAGGGCTCAGACATGGGAAGTCAATAATTGACGGACCCAGTTCAAAGAGAGCTGTGGAGCTGCTAAACCTTAGCAGAGGACAGCTCAGAAACACAACAGGTCTCTTGACGGGACACATGGCCGTCAAGAAACACCTACATAAAATGGGGCGGTTCGAAGGGGACCTCGCATGCAGACTCTGCGGCGAGGGGGAGGAATCAGCCCAGCACATCTTGTGCGAGTGTATAGCTCTGGACCGGAAAAGACAACTGATCTACGGTCACTCTAGACCGGAGACAGAGCAATATAAAACTTCACCCTACCAATCGCTGTGCAGACTAGTTCAAGGCACAGTGATTTTGGAATGGGTGGAGTAAGACTAGGGGTATGCACAATCAACCAAGGGTTTCGGTGCTATCGGGGCGGCAAGGCCGCGGACGAGCCCTGAGGGAACAAAAAAAAAAAAAAACGGTAACCAAATTTCGTAAACTCGTTTCCGTCATAGAGTATATCCCGTGTAGCAAAATTCAAATCTTTATCTTAAAAAACAAAAAAGTTAAAGGTAAATTAATTTTTAATTAATTAAATATGATTCAAGAAAGTTCAAACGTCAAAACTGATTGAGTACGAATGGGAGTGAAAAATACTACAAGAAATGGCTAACAAGCTCCTAGATATGTGTCTAAGTCGTTATTTTCCTTGATGTCGTTATAATATGCGCAAAAATCTATTGAAATGGTTTTGTTGTAAATTTTAAAACATTGAACCAATGTATTACGGGATATAGCTGCTAGTAGATACATGCATAGCATAGCTCAGTGGCCTTAGTCCCTGTCATCGGATAATCAAATTCAATTGACTCCTGCATGACGAGTTCGAATCCCAGTTAGTGACTTTACTTTTTTCAATTTTTTTTAGGTTCATTTGACTTTCACGTTTAGGTCAGAGTGTTGTTATTCGGATGAATTTTTTAGAGAGTTTTTGTATAAAAAAAATTAGACAAAGGGGAGATGGTTAAGTTTAGGACTTAATTCAATTTGAATAGCATATCTCGTTGCTTGTTCTTGCCCTAACTTAGTGAAACCGTTCCATATTTAATACAGTCGTAGACTTTTCCCGTGGCTTCACAAGTGCTTGTTTTAGTGAATTTTCTTGAAAAAATCACCAATGAGAATATCTCGACTTTTGAATTTAGAAAAAAATTCTTCAAATGAGCGCGAACTAGTCCCCCTTAACCCATATCTAGGGTCTGTTACATATATATATATATATATATATATATATATATATATATATATATATATATATATATATATATATATATGTATATATTTATATATGTATATATATATATATATATATATATATATATATATATATATATATATATATATATATATATAAGGGCGAATAATTTACCAAAATTTAGGTCTCTAAGTTTAAAGACAAAAAAGTTAGAGCATTTAAAGAAAACAAATTGGGGTTTCCCTCAAAACGTAAAAAGTCGCGATTTGAAACGTCACAATTGGCAACATTTAGGCAAAGAACCTGAAAGAAATACGGATTATGTAAAGAGTGTTCTGCAAACCCTTATGTTTCAGCTTAAATCATCATTGCCCTTTATTTTAATAAAATATTTCCAGAAAATTCATTTTAAATAGACACATTCTCTGATGCTTTGGAAGAAGTTTTAGTTAAATTTATGGTTTAACGGTCTATAATTTTTAGCTAATTTTCATAGAAAAAATTCCTTAATGAGGAGACCGCGGCTTTTGAATTATAAAAAGATTTCTGCAAATGAGCGTAAACTAGGCCCGATAGAATCCATATCTGGGTTTACTTTCTATTTACATATACACAGTGTGACGCATTTCCACGGTAAAGCTTAATATAATTGTTATTATGCAAGATACGAGAAAAAATTGTATACGTTACCTATAGGGTGTCTTGAGCCTCATCTTATAAAATTATTTTGACAGTCACAGGATGGCCCATAAGTCGTTGGTGTTACCGTGTTACCTCCTTTTTTTTTGAACATTCCTTATTGCATTTTTGCATTTTTCATCGAAATATTACGCATGTTTGTAAAAAAAATCGAGGCGCAGTAAGAGCGTTTTAGTAGCTAATTTTCGTTAAACGTGTCAAAATTCAATAACGCAATTTGCTATTAACCTAAGGTTCGTCAGCTAGGAAACCAGCTTTCTCGGAAATGTTAAGTTTATTTTTGAAAAATGTTTGTACATTTTCAAACAAGTTATGTTGGTACAATATGGTACATTGTTCCTACTATATATGTTATTCCGGTGACCAAATTGATTCCTGCTTGCATTAAAGAGACATATTTTCTATTAAAACCATTTTAAGAAAATTCACTTTCATAACGCACTTTTGCATCCAGACTTTTTTTAATTTTAAGACGTCACTTAAAATGTAAAATACCAAACTTTAATATGAGACAGAAGATGTCACTGTGATCCTTACAGTCTCATGTTCCTGCTGAGGCATCACGGTTCAGGTGATCTACGACTTGACCCGCGGTTCAACCTGCTGATAGGACTCGCAGCACTCTTGATTTACTATGTCCTCGATTCGCCCTCCCCCAAGGCTCTTGCTATTTTATGTCCGTTATATCCAGGAAGATTTTCACACTTTTATATTACCTCACACGGTAAGACATCACAAGATAGAAGTGCAAATATCTTTACAATTTCTAGGAATGCGATAATGGAGCGTCTCTTTGGCTTTAGACATATAAATCTTAAATGTTTTTTTTTCTTATGGACATTGAATTCTAAACAAATATACTTTATATTTTAATGTCGGTAGGAAAGAAATCACCACTCTAAGTTACAATCCGAATGACACATCATTCGTACGCACAAAAATTTCTAGTTTGAACTTTTTTGGTATAGAGGTTAAAACATTTTCTTTAAGTAAAAATATATTAAGCAATTAATTAAGGTATATTAAGTGGCTAGATATAACGAATACACTGCTTGTTTAGTGGAGAAATGAATTAACAAACAGACAGCCAAGAAAATGTTAGCGGAATCAACATTTCTAATTTTTTTATTTCAACAACACACCACGAGGGCTCACAGCCTAAATACTATCGTACCGTGACGAGGGATCACAGCCTAAATGCTATCGTACCGTGGGTGTCGACAAGGAGGAAAGAGGTAACTTGTTAATTCTGGACTTGAAGGTTTGGAGGTTCGGAGGAACAGGAAAAGCCTGTCCGGCAAGGAATTCCACAACTTGGAAGTCCTCGGGACAAAAGAGAGGGTATAACAAGATGTTCTCCGTCTGGTGACATGGACAGTAAAAGGGTGCATTCGCTCTGTTCTCCTGGTAGATATATTGAGGGCAGCAGGTGGAGAAACTATGGAAGAAAGCTCCTCTGAGCAGTGCCCGTGCAGATATGTATAAAAGAGAGAGAGGCCACCAACGGCACGTCGGTGGGCAAGGGATGGCAGTCTTTGGGTGAGGGTAGGGTCACCAATGAGACGTATAGCTCTCTTCTTAATGGAGTCGAGGATAGCGAGCGTAGAAGCGGCAGCGGCAGCGGCACCCCAGGTGTGGGAGCAGTATTCGAGGTTTGGCCTTATTTGTAAAGTATATAAGGTATAGAGATTAGCTGGTGAAAAGTATTTGCGAACCCGGAAGAGGAAACCAAATTTCTTAGCAGCCGCTTCTGCAATTAATGTGAAATGTTGGTGCCAATTGAGATTTCGGTCCACTGTAATCCAAGCAAGTGAAAAGGTCTCATTATTTTGAATAACTTGGTTGTTCATTGTGATGGGTCTAGAACTGGCGTATCTCTTATGAGATAGAAGGCAAGACTGAGATATGTTGGAGTTGAATTGTACAAGATTTCTACCTCCCCAGTGCAATATTTTTTGGAGATCTACAGAGACAGCACCCTCCATGAGTCTGCGATCCTCATCTAATTGGACTAAAGAGACAGGCTTTGAATATTGTATATTTCAGTGGAGGGTGCTGTCGTCCGCGTAACTGTGAATTGAGTTGGATGTGCTAACGAGGAGGTCATTGATGTGGAGAAGAAACAAAGTAGGGGCTAAAGCTGAACCTTGAGGGACTCCTACATTAATTGGATAGAGTTTAGAGGAATTTCCATCCACGAAAACAGAAATGCTCCGGTAGGAGAGGAAATTTGCTGTCCAGGTACCGAAATTTGGTGGTAGGCCATAGGCCGGAAGCTTTTTAAGCAGCGCTGAGTCCCAGACCTGGTCAAATGCTTTGGAAATGTCTAGAGCGACAATCTAGGATTCACCGTTTAGTTTCATCGACTTGTTCCAAGAATGGGTGACAAAGGAAAGGAGGTCGGCAGTTGATCTGCGCTGACGGAATCCATACTGCCTGTCGTGGATTAGACTGTGTTTTTCAAGAAAGTTTAGTAATTCGGTGTTTATATACTTTTCCATCACTCTAGAGACGACTGAAAGGAGATAAATATGTCTGTAGTTGCTAGGAAGCGCTTTGGATCCCTTCTTGGCGACGAGTTGTACTCGAGCAGTTTTCCAGTTACTAGGGAATATGCCTCTATTGTTAGATGTCTGAAACGGACGAGTCAGGACAGGAGGAAGTTCTGATGCGCATTTTTTTGAGAACAATTGCTGGGATCTCGTCAAGGCCAGAGGATTTCCTGGTATTAAGAGAAGAGAGCATCTTTCGTACCTTTTTTGTTTTGAAAATGATATTCGTCATTTTATGCGCGACACTGGGAAGTGTTGGTGGTTGAACATTTGGAGGTGGGTTGAGAGTATAATTGCCGGCGAACAATAAGCCAAAAAGTTCTGCCTTGCTCAGGGCAATAGAAACAATTTCATCCCCAGAAACAAGAGGTGGGAAGGTACTCTTGGAGAAATTATTAAAACGTTAAAAACTGTATATTTGTATTGAGAGTTATAAACTCTTAAAGTTATTTATTCTCACAGAAATATGTATAATAAAAAAATTGTTGTATAATTCTGTCCTATTTGGTAGACCTAATATGTAAATTCGCCAGAATATAATATGAAATCGTCAGATAATTTACACATTCCATTTTGTAATACGTTTGACATTGTTGATACAAACAGAGGTTAGATTATAACCCGTGAAACTGATCAAAAATACATAACTCATCGGAGTTTCTCTACGCGTAAACCAATTATAATTTAATCGTATTCAATATATTTGCATATCCACCAAAAACTGTCAATTTCTTTTCAAACCGGATACAATAAAAGGGTAGATTAATAGAAGAAGAATGAAACACCATCTCCCCTAACACCAATCTCACGTTAAAAGGGATGAAAAATATCATTGAGTTTCTGTTTGAAAACAACTATTTCACATATGACAACATCTGCTATTCCCGGATTTTCGGAACTTCGATGGGTTCAAATCTATCACCTATTTTGGCTTCATTGGTGATGACAAAGCTGATTAAGGTGTCACTGTCCAGACTTTCGTTTTCAGTTCCGTTCTTGTACCAATACGTTGATGATATAATCACAGCGGTACCCCAAGACAGCCAACCAGAAATTTTAGATAGGTACAATCAGTACGATGAACACATAAAATTCACTGTAAAAGCAGAAGAGGAAAAAAATCAGTACCATTTTTGGACCCAAAAGTCACCAGACTGCCTTAAAAAAAATTTGATTGGTACCAAAAACCATCATTCTCGGGCAGATACATAAACAGATGGTCGTATCACGAAAATAAAACAAACAATAACACCATCCTGGGACTAAAAAACAGAGATGTCAAAATATGTCATCCAACATTAAAGAATGCTGCACTTCATCGGCTGTCGAAACTCTTGCAAGAAAATGGATACTCAAAGACGTACCTGAGTAGGCTTCTTTTCAATGCTCCACATAATCACGACCAACAGAGAGCAGAACGACCACGGAGGAACCCTAAACAAGTCCGTAGCACGGTTTATGCCTCTATTTCACACATTAATGGACTAACAAACAAATTGATGAAATGTAGGCAAAACGAACCAGACATGAAGGTGGCCAACCACAACTTGGTAACTGGATGATCCTTAGTTTCAAACACAAAGGACAAAGTGGATAAAGTAATGAGATCAAATGTGATTTATGAACTGTCGTGTGTTGACTGTAACAAGAAGTACGTGGGACAAACATCTCAAACTCTAAAACAAAGAATGACTGCCCATAAAAGTGACACAAAACTTAGGTTAGATAGATGTGCTTTGGATTTGCAAGCTCAAAAATTGTGCCATAGAATTGATTATAATAATGTAAGGATACTAGACAGGGAGAGCAATTATAAAAAACGAATTTTCTTAGCAACGTGTTACATTAATAACTTAAAAGAACCAATTAATGAGAGAGTAGACATAAAAAAAATCTCAGTTTGATTTACTCAAATCTGTTAAGATTGGAAAGTGATAGATATGACTTTCAATTTTCAAATAATGATAACTTAGACTAGTTCTCTTGTCTTTTTCATTTAGATAGCTGACTTAATTGCTTTTCTGTCTATTATTACTGTGTATTTCTGTATTTCTGTTAAAAAAATTAAAATTGTTTACATTAAAATTTTGTGTTAATATTACAGTACAATTTTAATAACAGCTGTATAGTTTTAGGTGATTTGGTTATTTGTTGTCTATTGGGTTGGTACTCCTGCCATCTCCAGAGACAGATGAAAGTGACAGTATGATTGTCCTTGTCTCTCATATATATATATATATATATATATATATATATATATATATATATATATATATATATATATATATATATATATATATATATATATATATATATATATATATATATATATATATATATATATATATATATATATATATATATATATATATATATATATATATATATATATATATATATATATATATATATATATATATATATATATATATATATATATATATATATATATATATATATATATATATATATATATATATATATATATACATATATATATACATATATATGTATGTATATATATATAATTTCTAAAAGCATTATTATCTGGATGATATTTGATCGGTACCTTAGTAATAGCTAAATATTTACCAGAATGTCTGCCGTATTAAACACAATGTTTTTGCGCAAATCTTTAGTTGCCATTTTAGTGAATTTTTAATAAAAAATTCACTAATAGAGAGGTACGGATGGTGATACTTTGCAAAAATGCTTTCAAATGAGCGCGAATTTATATGTTTATATAAAAAAAATTGGGGATTTCCTCGAAACGTAAAAAGTCTCGATTTAAACGCCAAAATTGGCAACATTTAGGCAAAGAACCTAAAAAAAATACGGATTATCTAAAGAGTGTTTTACAAACACTTAACTTTCAGCTTAAACAATCACTACCCTTCATTTTAACAAAATATTTCCAGAAAATTCATTTCAAATAGACACTTTCTCGGATGCTTTGGAAGTAGTTTTAGTTAAATTTATGGTTTAACGGTCTATAATTTTTAGCTAATTTTCATAGAAATAATTCTTTAATGAGAAGACCGTTGTTCAATTCTAAAAAGATATCTTCAAATGAGCGCAAACTAGGCCCACTAGAATCCATATCCGGGTTTACTTTCTGTTTACATATATACAGTGTGACGCATTTCTACGATAAAGCTCAATATAATTGTTATTATGCAAGATGCGAGAAAAAAATGTATACGTTACCTATAGGGTGTTTTGAGCTGCATCCTGTAAAATTATTTTGATAACTACAGGATGGCCTATTAGTCGTCGGTGATACCTACTTTTTTTTTGAACATACCTTATTGCATTTTTGCATTTTTCATCGAAATATGATGCATGTTTGGAAAAAAAATCGAGACGCAGTAAGTGTGTTTTAGTAGCGAATTTTCATTAAACTCTTCACATTTCAATAACGCAATTTGCTATTAACCTAAGGTTCGTCAGCTAGGAAACGAGTTTTCTCGGAAATGTTAAGTTTATGTTGTGAACATTTTTGTACATTTTCAAACAAGTTATGTTGGTAAAATATGGTACATTGTTCCTACTATATAGGTTATTCCGGTGACCAAATTGGTTCCTGCTTGCATTAAAGAGACATATTTTCTATTAAAACCATTTTAAGAAAACTAACTTCCATAACGCACTTGCTGCGTCCAGACTTTTTTTAATTTCAAGACGTCACTTAAAATGTAAAATACCAAACTTTAATATGAGACAGAAGATGTCACTGTGATCCTTACAGTCTCATGTTCCTGCTGAGGCATCACGGTTCAGGTGATCTACGACTTGACCCGCGGTTCAACCTGCTGATAGGACTCGCAGCACTCTTGATTTACTATGTCCTCGATTCGCCCTCCCCCAAGGCTCTTGCTATTTTATGTCCGTTATATCCAGGAAGATTTTCACACTTTTATATTACCCCACACGGTAAGACATCACAAGATAGAAGTGCAAATATCTTTACAATTTGTAGGAATGCGATTGGTGAGCGTCTCTTAGACATATAAATCTTAAATGTTTTTTTCTTCTTATGGACATCGAATTCTAAACAAAGATACTTTATATTTCAATGTCCATAGGTAAGAAGTCACCACTCTAAGTTACAATCAGAATGACACATCATTCGTACGCACAAAAATTACTAGTTTGAACTTTTTTGGTAAGAGGGTTAAAACATTTTCTTAAAGTAAAAATATATTTAGCAAATAATTAAGGTATATTCAGTGGCTAAATATAACGAATACACTGCTTGTTTAGTGGAGAAATGAATAAACAAAGAGACAGACAAGAAAATCTTAGCGGAATCAACCTTTCTAATTTTTTTTTATTTCAACAACACACCACGAGGGCTCACAGCCTAAATACTATCGTACCGTGGATGTCGACAAGGATGAAAGAGGCAACTTGTTAATTCTAGACTTGACGGTTTGGAGGTTCGGAGGAGAAGGAAAACATATGCCGGCAGGGAATTCCACAACTTGGAAGTCCTCGGGACAAAAGAGCGGGTATAACAAGATGTTCTATGTATGGTGACCTGGACAGTAAAAGGGTGCATTCGCTCTGTTCTCCTGGTAGATATATTGAGGGCAGCAGGTGGAGAAACTATGGAAGAAAGCTCCTCTGAGCAGTGCTCGTGCAGATATGTATAAAAGAGAGAGAGGCCACCAACGGTACGTCGGTGGGCAAGGGATGGGAGTCTTTGGGTGAGGGTAGGGTCACCAATGAGACGTATAGCTCTCATCTTAATGGAGTCGAGAATAGCGAGCGTAGAAGCAGCAGCGGCACCCCAGGTGTGGGAGCAGTATTCGAGGTTTGGCCTACTTTGTGAAGTATATAAGGTATAGAGATTAGCTGGTGAAAAGTATTTGCGAGCCCGGAAGGGGAAACCTAATTTCTTAGCAGCCGCTTCTGCAATTAATGTAACATGTTGGTGCCAATTGAGATTTCAGTCCACAGTAATCCCAACAAGTGAAAATGAATCATTACTTTGAATAACCTGGTTGTTCATTATGGTGGGTCTACAACTGGCGTATCTCTTATGAGATAGAAGGCAAGACTGACATTTGTTGGAGTTGAATTGTACAAGATTTCTACCTCCCCAATCCAATATTTTTGGGAGAGCTACAGAGACAGCACCCTCCATGAGTCTGCGATCCTCATCTAATTGGGCTAAAGAGACAGACTTAGAATATTGTATATTTGAGTGGAGGGTGTCGTCGTCCGCGTAACTGTGAATTGGGTTGGATGTGCTAAAGAGGAAGTCATTGATGTGGAGAAGAGACAAAGTAGGGGCTAAAGCTTAACCTTGAGGGACTCCCGCATTAATTGGATACAGTTTAGAGGAATTGGCATCCACGACAACAGAAATACTCCGGATGGGGAGAAAATTTGCTGTCCAGGTACAGAGTTTTGGTGGCAGGCCATAGGCCAGAAGTTTTTTAAGCAGCGCTGAGTCCCATACCTGGTCAAATGCTTTGGATATGTCTAGAGCGACAATCTGGGATTCATTCTGTCGTTCCATAGACTTGTTCCAAGAATGGGTAACAAAGGAAAGGAGGTCGGCAGTTGCTCTGCGCTGACGGAATCCATACTGCCTATCGTGGATTAGACTGTGTTTTTCAAAAAAATTAGTAGTTCGGTGTTTCTATAATTTTATCACTTTAGAGACGACTGAAAGGAGAGAAATGGGCGTGTAGTTGCTAGGAAGCGCTTTGGATTCTTTCTTGGGGACGGGTTGTACTCAAGCAGTTTTCCAGTTACTAGGGAATATGACTCTATTGTAAAATGTCTGAAAGAGACGAGCCAGGACAGGAGCAAGTTCTGATGCGCATGTTTTAAGAACAATTGCTGGGATCTCGTCAAGACCAAATGATTTCCTGGTATTAAGGGAAGAGAGCATCTTTCGTACCTTTTTTGTTTTGAAAATGATATCCGTCATTTTATGCGCGATACTGGGGAGTATTGGTGGTTGAACATTTGGAGGTGGGTTGAGAGTATAATTGCCGGTGAACAACGAGGCAAAAGTTCAGCCTTGCTCAGGGCGATATAAACAATATCATCCCCTGAAACAAGAGGTGAGAAAGTGATCTTGCAGAAATTATTCCCAATAGATTTAGAAAGAATCCCGAAGGGTTTGTTGCCGTTGGAACTTTAGAGGACTTTGTTTTTGATGTGGTTATTAAACGAGTTTTTTGCCTCAGAAAGAATGTGGACATAGCGGTTTCTCTGTCGTTAAATGTTTGATGGTTTTCTTGACTGGGGTTGTGTAGGAGCGTTTTGTGAGCTTTGACCTTTTCAAGTATGGCCTTGTCACAGGATTTAGAGAACCAGGGCTTTTGAGTAGCTAAAGAGGTTTTCTGTGTACGTGGAATAAATAATTCCATGCGAGCTTGGATAATCTCGGTGACGTTTTGTAAGGTATCAGAGGGGCCAGCATGAGAGAAGCAGACAGACGCCCATGGAAATGCGAAAAAATAATCACGCATTTCTTTCCAGTTCGCGGAGTTTTAGTGCCAAACGATAGATGAGTATGATGATTGTTTGTCCTCGGGTTGCATTGCGCAGGAAGCAGTGACCACGCCGTGGTTTGATCGACCAAAAGAAAGCAAGAAAAAAACCGTTGTTTGTATACCATTTAAATCGCGAATCACGAGGGGTCTAGACAGGATTTTTAGAAAACCATTTTTAAACGAACATTTTCACCAAAAATACTTTAAAATTTGCTAGGTAACCGAAAAGATTAGGAGAGTAAGTAAGTCGTAAATATTGTGATCTTAAATACGCCGGGCAAACTAAAAGGCCTAATGAAAATACATTTAAAGAACATTTAGTACAACTAAGATAGGGCACTATAGAAAGATCATGCATGGCCCGTAGATCAGTGGAGGCTCGTGATTTCGACAGTGGGTGAAGCAAAATCCCCGTGGCTCCAAAGGAGGGCGAAGGGGGCCGTAGCCACCCTTGGCGCCGCAGACGAATTTTTTTTTTAATTTCTGGGTAACGCGTTCTTCTGGCACTTCAAGGTTTAAATTAAAAATCCATTTGTACAAAAATAAAGACTTTCACAAGGCATAATTTTCGGAATAATGACCACGAATACTGGATGAGAGGACATAAATAAATAAAATTTTAATTATTAACATTATTTTTTCACACCCTACGCGCACGCTATGGTAATATAATATTTTTATTCTGAAAATCTGTTTAAGTTCAAGGCCCTTCTATTTTTTTATAACTTGAAATTTTGTATCTAATATTTTATTAGGTTGAAATTATTCTTTTATTCATTTATTCTATAACGGTGATATAATAGAAGTCTGGACGCAGCAAGTGCGTTATGGAAGTGAATTTTTATAAAAATGTTTTTACCATCAAATTGATGCAAGTAGGCATCAATTTGGTTACCAGTATAAGCTATATACCAGAGGCAATGTACCATATTTTATCAAAATAACTTATTGTTTGAAAATGTACAAAAAGTCTCCGAAAATAAATTTAAAATATTACCGAGAAAACCTAGCCCAGCCTAGCCGAGTTTCCTAGCCAACGAACCTTAGGTTAATAGCAAATTGTGTTATTGAAGTTAGAAGCTTTTAACGAAATGCTTCCAAAACGCACTCGCTGCGTCTCGATATTTTCTTACAAACTTGCATCATATTTCGATTAAAATGCAATAATATAAAGGATGTTCGAAGAAAATTTGTACGTATCACCAACAACTTATGGGCCATCCTGTTATTGTCAAAATAAGTTTATAAGATGCAACTCAAGACACCCTGTAATTAACGTATAGAATTATGTTAAGCTTTGCTATAGAAATGCGTCACCCTGTATATATTTAAACAGATAAAAACTGAAATTAGACAGGGACATGGGTTCTAGGGGGCCTAGGTTGGACTCATTTGAAGAAATATTTTTAAAATTTAAAAGTCGCCGTCTCCTCCTTAACAAATGTTTTTTACGAAACTTGGCTACAAATTATAGATCGTTAAACCATAAACTTAACTAAACCTTCAGCCAAAGCATCAGAGAAAAGATCTATTGGAAATGAATTTTGTGGAAATATTTTAGTAAAATGATCGACGATGACGGTTGAAGCTTAAACTTAAGGGTATGCAGAAAACTCTGCTTGCGACATTTTTTTTTGCGTAACCCATACCCCAGGTTCTTTGCCTAAATGTTGCCAATTTTGACGTTTCAAATCGCGACTTTTGCGTTTTGAGGAAAATCCCAAACGCTTTTTCTTTGCCTATAACTTTTTTGTCTTTCAACTAACTTACAGACCTAAATTTTGGTACATGGTTCACTTTTTTATAATACAAATAAACATTCTCCAAACGAAAACACAAAATTTTCCGCAAACATCTGGGCCGATTTTCCTGGCTAACGAACTTATCCAAGTCACTTGCAAAAGGAAAGTACCAAATTTTATAAAAATCGTCACCTTATTTTTTGATTTGTCGGTGTGATACACACACACACACACACACACACACACACACACACACACATATATATATATATATATATATATATATATATATATATATATATATATATATATATATATATATATATATATATATATATATATATATATATATATATATATATATATATATATATATATATATATATATATAAAATAAAAAATAGATATTTTCAACAGCCAATTAATATGTACCATACCTAATTCAGTTCTGCTGGTTTTTAATTTAAATTAGTTTATTGGATGATGTTTCCTTATTTCAATATATAATGAAAGAGTATCCCAAAACGTAAAAAAAATCGTTTAAATTTTCTTTCCATAAAACGCTAAAAGTTATGAAGATATTTTTTTTAAATAACTAGTAATGTGAAAATGAGTTTCATTTTTTAGAAAAAGCAACAGCGTATCATACTTTTTATTCAAAATATTTTAGGTCCCATCAATAGGGGCACCACTAAATTAACAACGGAACTGCGCACTGCACTTTGAAGCAGCCTGCAAACTCTGCATCACTTCGTTATAATAGTCACCAACACAACGGCGTGTGTGACGTTGTCATGACAACCATTGCGTGCAAACTATAAGAAAGCGAGGCAGCATTTGTGTATAAAGGAATCTGCATCAGTCTTCAGTTCAGTTGCTCTGCAGTAGCATGTAACACATAATACTTTGCGTGTTGGAGCATGCAAAACGTTTAGTTCCGGAGATCAGGGGGTTGCAAATTATATCGTTTCGTATAATATCATAAAAAAACTGCGGCGGCGTAACTAAACATTTTTATGGGGTATCAAGTGAATTTGAGAGAATAAAGAAAATTAAAATTATGGTGGATTTAAAAAAAGGTTTACCGAAAAATATAGATGAAGCAGAGCTTCACTTGCGTCATCTGACGAGCCGCCACTGCCGTAGATGAAGAGAATCTATAATTAATCAAAAATTTAAGAGAACCAGAGCAGCCTTATATACTGCAAATGACAAAATGTTACACAAGAAGTGCATCCAAATAATTCTGCCGATTTAAGAAACACGTTATCTTCATGAACATAAACGTTAAAAACTGTATATTTGTATTGAAATCTATAAATTATTAAAGTTATTTATTCTCACAGAAATATGTATAATAAAAAAAAAATTGTTGTATAATTCTGTCCCATTTGGTACACCTAATATGTAAATCCGCCAGAATATAATATAAAATCGTCAGCTAATTTACACATTCCATTTTGTAATACGTTTGACATTGTTGATACAAACAGAGGTTAGATTATAACCCGTGAAACTGATCAAAAATACATCACTCATCGGAGTTTCTCTAAGCACAAACCAATTATAATTTAATCATATTCAATATATTTGCATATCCACCAAAAACTGTCAATTTCCTTTCAAACCGGATACAATAAAAGGGTAACTTAAAACCGTGTTAATTTTTTAATAAGTAAAAAAGCAACCGTAATATATATATATATATATATATATATATATATATATATATATATATATATATATATATATATATATATATATATATATATTCTTAAAAAATTGTGGGAAAGCCGTCAGTTGCAAAATAAAACTCTTTATTAAAAGCCGAGCTTTCGGAAAAGTTTATTCCATTCTCAAGGCTACAACATGGAAAGGAAAAAGTTTTCAATTTACTTAGGAAAAATATAAAAGTTTTAAAATACTTACATCTAACGTGAGTTTTACTATAACTAATATAATAATAATTTTAGAAATCACTACCCCTATTTATATTTCCTAGACAAAAACAAAAAACAAATTCAAATAGACAATTGTTAGCTTCATATGTCAGTTTGGCACTTTCCGACTTCAGTCAAATTTTAAAAAACGGTTTTTTTCATGTTTGTATTTTCATAATTAGTTGTAGTAAAACTCACGTTAGATGTAAGTATTTTAAAACTTTTATATTTTTCCTAAGTAAATTGAAAACTTTTTCCTTTCCATGTTGTAGCCTTGAGAATGGAATAAACTTTTCCGAAAGCTCGGCTTTTAATAAAGAGTTTTATTTTGCAACTGACGGCTTTCCCACAATTTTTTAAGAAAATAACACTATTACCGTCACGAAAACTTAATACTATATATATATATATATATATATATATATATATATATATATATATATATATATATATACAGGATGGCGCATTGAAAACGAACCAGACCGATTTGCGTCCAGAGAAATTTTTTTTAAGAAACGCTGAAACACGTCAATTTTAACATTGAGGGGGACATGTTTCGACATAAAACTCAACTTTGTCACATCAACCTCTTAAGGGTGGTGATAACAACCCTTATATTTCAAATAGGGAACATGGGTCGAGTGTTACATCACTTGAAAGCTCTTTCTCCTCTGAATTCAGCACACTAATTTTTTTTATCAACAATTAATCACAGTTGGAATTGCCAGAACGTATTTCATTGATTGTGATAAGAAATGTACTAATTAGTCAATTTTTCGTTAAAGAAAAACTAAAAAGCAAAACCAAACGTTTAAAAATCTTTATTCAGTTGAGTACGTGTTCAAATTGTTGACCACCAGCTTCCATACAAAAGTACAAATTTTGTTCAAAACGAGCTCTGACATTCTGGAGCATTTGTGGAGTTATTAGACGGCATTCTTCAACAATACGTCGTCGTAATTCTTCCAGACACTTCGGTGCTGTTGCGCAAATTCTATTCTTTAAATGGTTCCATAGAAAGAAGTCTAAGGGAGTTAAATCCGGTGATCTAGTGGGCCACTCAGTAGCACATCTACACCCAATTCATTGTCCTGGAAAGTCTCTGTTCAAAAACACGTTAAGGAAAATACGGAGGAGCTCCACTTTGTTGAAACACTAATTGATTTTCTTGATAGCGATCATCATCTTTAACAATGTCAATTAGTAGAGGGCAAACGATATCTTCTAGCAACTCCAAATACGTTTTGCCACTCAAATTGCCATCAAGAAAAACTAGTCCGATTAAACGGTTTCCAAAAATGCCAGCCCAGAACGAAATTCAGCTATTCGTGCAGTCATAACTTCTCAAAACTCCAGCCGCCGCTCAAAATCATCTTCATTCATTTGTTGTACAAGATGAATTTTATACGGGTGAAATTTATGATGCTTCAATATTCGCTGAATAGTTATTCTTTTGATGTTTGAAACAGTGGTCAATTTTCTCGTGCTCAAAGTTGGATCTGCAGCAATTTGTCCTAAAACTTTGATCTCAGTAGTCTCATTTCTAACCGGAAATTCACGTTCAGGATCCCGTTTTTTATTGGCTACTGAACCACTTTTTCGAAACTTTGCAACTAACTCCTAAATATATTTTCAGTTAACATGTCTGTTCGGATATCGTTCATTAAACAAATTTGCGGTACGGTTGGCACAGTCATCGTTTTAAAAAAAAAAGAGTAATTATTTCAACTCTTTCTTGTACAGAATACACCATTGTGAAAATAATTTTCGGTAGTACTATCAGGAATAAAACCGACCGATGAACTGAAATAATAAACCACATTTCTCTCATTCCGATAAGAAATATTCTGATAGTCAATTTTTTGTTTACAGACCAACAAAACATTGACTATCAGCACATTTCTTATCACAATGAGTGAAATTCGTTTTTGCATCTTCAACTGTGAATAATTTTTAAACGAGGATAAAACTGCCAAAAAAAATTAGTGCGCTGAATTCAGAAAAGAAAGAGCTTTTAAATGATGTTCCCTATTCAAAATATAAGGGTTGTTATCACCACCCTTAAGGGGTTGATGTGACAAAGTTGAGTTTTATGTCAAAACATGTCCCCCTTAATATTAGAATTGACGTGTTTCAGCGTTTCTTAAAAAAATTCTCTGGACGCAAATCGGTCTGTTTGGTTTTCAATGCGCCACTCTCTCTCTCTCTCTCTCTCTCTCTCTCTCTCTCTCTCTCTCTCTCTATATATATATATATATATATATATATATATATATATATATATATATATATATATATATATATATATATATATATATATATATATATATGACACGAATGATACTTGAGACAAGTAAAACACCTTTAAATGTAATTACCTTATATAAATCTAAATTTTTAAGACAGCTGTAGATTTTTTCATATGTCCAAAATATGTGGATACAGCTAAAGCAACTAAAAACAAAAAGGATTGTGTATTTTAATATTACAAGGAGAAATGAGATAAATGTCTAATTTATAAGAAATAAATTTTTATTATGCCGGGAGAACTGCAACAAAGTAAAGTGAACTGGCGTATAAAAATTTCTACCTGTATTATTATATTTTAAAGCCGTATCATATTATACAAGTAAACAAAATACAACTTTTTTGCATGAATTAATTAAACAAATAGTTGTCTCGTGCTTGCTACTTGCATTAGTGTTTTTAAAGTGGCTTGGACAAATTCGTTAGCCAGATAAATCGGCGTAGGTTTTCCCGGAAAATGTTGTGTTTTCTTTCGAAAAAAAAAATATTTTCGGAAATAACAAAGTAAGGGCAACCAAATTTGGTACGCCAGTTTATATCATTATATGTAAATTATTTACCAAAATTTAGCTCTGTGAGTTAAAGGACACAAAGGTTGAGGCACTTAAAGAAAAATAAATTGGGGTTTTCCTTAAATCGTCAAAGTCGCGATTTAAGACGTCAAAATTGGCAACATTTAGGCAAAGAACTTAAAACTCATACGGAAATTGGAAAGACAATGTCTCAAGAAGAATGTTTTACAAACCCTGAAGTCCTAGTTTCAACCGTCATTGTCCTTCATTTTACTAAAAGATTTCCAGAGAATTCATTTCAAATAGACCCTTTCTCTGATGCTTTGGCAGTAATCTTACCTATAGAGTTTATCGTTTAATGGTATATAATTTTTGTCGAATTTTTGTAAAAATCAATAAAGCTCAATATATCAGTTATTATACAAGATACGAAAAAAAAATGTATACATTAATTATAGGGTGTCTTGAGCTACATCTTGAAAAAATATTTCTACAATCACAGGATAGCCCATAAGTCGTTGGTGATACACATTTTATTTTCTTTTGTTAATCAAACACGCCTTATGTTATTCCATTTTTGTATTTTCCGTCGAAATATAATGCACGTTTGTAAGAAAAGAAATTTGGGACGCAGCAAGTCCGCTATGGTAGCGAATTTTCATTAAATGCGTCAAATTTGAATAGTTAAATTTGCTATTAACCTATAAGGTTGACCCAGAAATCAGTTTTTTCGGGAACACTTTAAGTTTATTTCCGATTTTTTTACATTTTCAAACAATAAAGTTATTTTCATGAAACATGGCACATTGTTTGCACTATATAGGTTTTACTGGTAACCAAATTTGATGTCTGCTTTCTTAAAAAAAAAGACACATATTTGCTATTAAAAAATATTTTTCTGAAAATTCACTATCATAATGCACTTGCTGCGTGCAGACTTTGTGTTTTTCGTTTATGAGCAACTTTATTGGAAAAGCACCACGGGTAATACAACATTTTGAGCTCTCCCTCGTACAGTAGTAAAATTATCGCCATTTGCGCGTGATATGCACCGCATATGCATAACTTGTTTGTTATTGTTAGAAAATTACCAATGTCACATTTCAGTTAATTGGCATCAACAATAACAGATTTGATTGCAAATGAACCATAAACTAAGTTACGTAAATAATAAATATAGCTGCTTGATTAATTTCGAAATGTTTGCTAAAAATTTAGATTGGTAATGAAAACCGTATTTTGCTAACATTTTCACACAATTTAATAGAGTTTATGATTTGTATTCCTCATAATGTTAAATAAACAATTCATAACACTGTTGCTCTTAAATAATTTACATATCAATAATTCCATTATGGTCGAAAGGCGATGTCGCCTTGCTGCAGCGACCATGACTCTCCTTCTCTCTCTCTCTCTATCTGGCAGCTCTTTTCATGTAACTGTAGATTACGCGCTTGATTAATTGGAAAAGGTTTTTCAGAAGCTCTCCCATTGGTCTACCCCTTTTCATTTTCTCAAATATGTGTCCTTGAGAAAATGTTGTCAGAAAATTATATTTTGTCTCAGATAATGTCGAACATAAATTTGTTCTATGAATCCCCCCACCTCCCCACCCAATTTTATCGAATCGTCTCACCTCTTTCACACCTCTATTCGTCTTTCTATCGGTGTACAGGTGTCTTTCCTTCATATCCATATTTCAAAAGCTTCCATTCCTTCTAAGTCGCACTTATAGAAACTTCCAGGTGTGTACCGCATACAATATATTAAATCCTACATATAACATGATGAACGCTTTCCTTCGGTTTAAGTTAAAGGGCTAATCGGTAAGGAACTTGATGAACCCTTCCTTGGGTTTAAGTGAAAGTGCTAGTCGGTAAGAATAGTATTTTGCTTACTAGACTTCTCCTTTGCTATCGCTAGATTACAATAGCTAAGTCTTACATCGTATTGTTACGTTCTCCGGGGTTCTGAATTCGTTGACTAACAAAACACAGCTTTCAAACTACTAATTTATTATGAGCAACTATTTTTCAACACCAGTATCAACTAAAATATTTCTCTCTATTATTAAATGTCCATAGAACTATATTCCACTATTCGCCTTCTATGATCGCGTCTTGAACACCAACACTTACTGCTGACTCGCTTAATACTCTATGATCAATTATTTTACACCACACCGACTTAATACTGAACTAACTCACTCTATGTACCGTTCGTCTATTTATACTCTCCATGGAGATTCTAAACCTTCTACACTTTTCTACACCTGTCACTTCTGGTCCCTTCTAGAAATATCATTCTAGAATGTTCGCTGTTACCAACACACTACATCTGACCACAGAATAAACAAAGTACATAAACTTAATACTCATAGACAAATGTGACACTGGCGCCCTTTTATATTCAATCGTCCTGATCGAATTCTTACATTTATTGGAACGGCGTAAGTATGTGCATATGGACCACCTTCATCTTGCTCTTCGGGCACCTTTGAATTCTATAGACAACTTCATTGATTTCTTTTGACCACCTTATAAGGACCTTCCCTTAATTTCTGTAGTTTCGGTGACCGTCCCTTGCGTCGTATTAGATTGTAGAGCCACACACGATCTCCTTCTTTAAAACTAGCTGAATTAGCTCGCACGTCATAACGGGTCTTCATGCGGTCGCTTTATACTCGTATATGCATTCTGACAGCAGAGTGGATGGCTTCTATTCTTCTTTCCAAATCTCCAAGTATGAGATCACGAGGAAGTTTTAACTCCCGCCCAAAAACCACGCTGGCTGGTGTATGTCCGGTACTATCATGTACAGCCGAGCGGTATGCCAGTAGAAATAGTGGAATGTGCCGGTCCCAATCCGTTTTATGTTCATTGACAAATATTCTTAAGTGGGACTCCAAAGTAGCATTGAATCTTTCCACCATTCCGTCAGATTGAGTGTGCATGGGTGTAGTTCTCGTTTTCCTGATTCCCATAAGCTCACAAACCTTCTGAAATACAGCCGACTCGAAGTTGCGTCCTTGGTCAGAATGCAGCTCTAGTGGTGCGCCAAATCTGCAGAAAAACTCATTCACTAATACTTCTGCAACGGTGGTGGCCTCTTGATTCGGGACCGCAAACACTCCTGGCCACTTGCTAAAATAATCCATGGCTACAAGCATATAGCGATTTCCTGCGTCTGTTCTAGGGAAAGGATCAGCTATGTCGATTGCAATTCTTTCGAAAGGGGCTCCCACGTTGTACTACTTCATTCGCCAACTGGTTTTTGATTTGGGCCACTTACTGGATGCTCTTGGCAGGTTTTGCACAATTCTTCCACATCAGCTTTATATCTTAGCCAATAAAAACGTTCTCTGACCCTTTTCAAAGTTTTCTTTACGCCTAAATGGCCTCGACCTACCCCGCCATGGATCTCCTCGATTACCTCCCTAACTCTTGGCCGCGAAAGGATTATTTGCTTCTATATGCGGGTTCCATCCTCTGACTCCCAATTCCTGACCAGAATATTACCTTCGATTTCAATGGAGTCCCAGTGGGCCCAGTAACTTTTGATGGCAACGCTTTTATCATTAACCTCTGACCAAGAGGGTCTTTCGTGGCAAGTCTCCTTCCATCTGTAGATTGGTTTGATATCAGTGTCTTCTTTTTGGTCCTCCATTAACCTCCGCGGGTCCCATCGGTTAACGGGTTGCACCGTTGTCCTCCTACACACTTAGAGATTCAATCCTCCTTTGTTTTCGGCAGATATGCAATGCTTGCATTTAGGTGGGCAAGGTCTTCTAGATAGGGCGTCGGCATTGCCGTGCTGTCGTCCAGGCCGGTGTTCGATGGTAAAATTGTACTCTTGAAGGCGTTCAAGCCACCTCGTCATCTGCCCCTCTGGATTTTTAAATTGAAGAAGCCAGCGTAGGGAAGCGTGGTCGGTTCTCAGGAGAAATTCTTGGCCATATAGATATTTGTGAAAATGCTCCAACGTCTTCATAATGGCTAGAAGTTCTTTCCTCGTTACGCAATAGTTCTTTTCTGATTTGGATAGGGCTTTGCTGAAATACCCTACAACCTTCTCTTGGCCTTCCTGTTCCTGCGAAAGAACACCTCCAATACCAACATTGCTCGCGTCCGTGTCCAGAATAAACCTGTGACCAGGCTGGGGGTATGTCAGAATCAGGGATGAACAGAGAGCCCGTTTTAGTGTCTCGAATGCTTTTTAACAATCATTAGTCTAAATGAAGGGTGTCTTTTCTTCCGTCAGTTTATGCAAAGGTTTCGCGATGTCAGCAAACCCCTTTACAAAACGGCGGTAATACGTGCAGAGGCCCAGAAAGCTTCGCAGCTGATGTACATTGGTTGAAATGTCCCAGTTCATAATACAGTCTGTCTTCTCTTGGTCGGTTTCGACTCCATCTGGGGTGATAATAGGGCCTAAGTACTTGACTGTTTTTTGAAAGGGACAGCATTTATTCGGATTTAATTTCAAATTGGCTCCCTTTAGTTTCTGAAACACTTGTTCGACATTCTTCATATGATCTTCTTCCGACTTCCTCGTCTTTTTTCTGGCCTCTTCATCTCTTTTTCTCATTTCTTCTTTGACTTCTTCATCTCTTTTTCTCAGTTCCTCTCTTATCTATTCGTCTCTTTTTCTGGCCTCTTCATCTCTTTTTCTCATTTCTTTTTTGGCTTCTTCGTCTCTTCTTCTTAGCTCTTCTTTAACCTCCTCATCTCTTTTTCTGGCTTCTTCATCTCTTTCTCTCATTCCTTATTTGGCTTCTTCGTCTCTTTTTCTCATTTCTTCATCTTTTTTTCTGGCTTTTTCTTTCATTTATTTAATCAATTCCAATAGCTGGGCGTCCATATTGGCTGTTGCGCTACGTTTCTTAGGCATATACGTACTTAAAGCTGGTACACAGTTTATTCTGTTTCAAGAACACACCCAGTTATGAATTACTGCTGACACTGATTTTCCAGAGATTCAAGAAAATTCCACGTTGTTCAACGAATATTCCGGAAAATATTTCCGCTAGCAGCTTGAAAATCCCACTTCTGACACCAGTTGTTACGTTCTCCGAGGTTCTGGTTTCGTTGACTAACAAACCACAGCTTTTCAAACTACTTATTTATTATGAGCATTTTCCAACACCAGTATCAACTAAAATATTTCTCTCTATTAATAAATGTCCATAGAACTATATTCCACTATTCGCCTTCTATGATCGCTTCTTGAACACCAACACTTACTGCTGACTCGCTTAATACTCTATGATCACTTATTTTACACTACAGCGACTTAATACTGAACTAACTTACTCTGCGCACCGCTCGTCTATTTATACTGTCTATAGAGATTCTAGAACCTTCTACACTATTCTACACCTGTTACTTCTGGTCCCTTCTAGAAATATCATTCCAGAGTGTTCGCTGTTACCAACACACTACATCTGACCACAGAATAAACAAAGTCCATAAACTTAATTCTCATAGACAAATGTGGCGGTATATTAATAGAAGAAGATCCCGATTTAACACCCAAAGTAGCTAACTAATCAGAAAACATAATAAAAGTAATAATAGACCATTAGAATAACAACTGTAGAATTCATAGATGGGTAAACAACCAAGACCAAGTCACCAAACGACAAATTTCAAAGATCACCTTCAGAACAGCTGTCTGGTGTGAAAACCACCTTGCAGATTCACGCTCCACCCCAGACTATATCTCATTCTATGTCTTCAACATATCTCCATACACAAAAATTCAATGGATTGAAGTCAGGGGAGCATGGTGGCCAACAGTGTAGCAGTTTTTTGGTGATAATTGGCTCTCCAGTACGCAGAACTACGGTTACCAATCCAAGTGTGACAATATGTGTTGTATTACCTTTCACAAGCCAAACGATGGTTATGGGAAGAAGGTCCACCATGTTGGAAATACACATCCTCATTCTTCTTGCAAAAATAGTGCTTTATTCAGATAGACTTGAAACAAAAATGGACCCACGAGTGTACTTCCAATTATACCACACCGCACATGGATGGAGAATCTATGTTGAAATGGTCTTTCACTTATGTTGTTTTTCTGCAAATGCATAATAATGAAAGTTATTTCTATGAAACCTTCCGCAATTGATAAATTTGCACCCATCAATCCACAAAGTTCTTAATAAAAGCTTTTCCTCACTTCCACGCTTATTAAAACCTAAAGCTAACTAACAAAAAGATAAAGATTTTTCAGAGTCTGTTACATTTAAGCTTTGACCTACGGGAATTTTGAAAACATGCACCTTATTGTGTTTTAATCTTTTTGAAACTCTATTTTTGGCTTTATTACTTCGGTATGCAATATGTCTACTAGAAATATGGGGCCTCGTCACAGCTATTAGTTAAATCCTCTTTTTCTACCCAATTGGCTATTTCTTTTGGCGTTTTAGTGAATTTTCTTTGAAAAGTTCGCTAATGAGGAGATCGCGATTTTTGTATTTTGAAAGAAATTTCTTCAAATGAGCGCAAACTGGGTCACTTAGAATACATATCCGGAGTCAATTTCAATTTATCTATCTATATATATATATATATATATATATATATATATATATATATATATATATATATATATATATATATATATATATATATATACATACATATATATATATATATATATATATATATATATATATATATATATATATATATATATATGTGTGTGTGTGTGTGTGTGTGTGTGTGTGTGTGTGTGTGTGTGTGTGTGTGTGTGTGTGTGTGTGTGTGTGTGTGTGTGTGTGTGTGTGGGTGCACGCAGAACCTTTGTATTCACCGCAGAACCCGTAACTTTCTTAGGGGTTGTTCCAAAGATTATTTTTTTTGTTTGCATTGTTTTTGTTTATGTATTGAGGGTGATTGTAGGCATGCAACAGCGAACCAAGATTTTCAATTTATGTTTAAATTGTTATCGCACTTCATTTCTTAAATATTTTTCCAAAAATGATTTTGAGGTTGCTTCGTTTTTCAGTCTCCAATATTTTATCATTTTCAAAAAGTATGGATACAGCAACCTCAAATATGTGTTGGAAAGGGTCTCGGTTCAGCAACATTGTTATGGTAGAAAATGTTCGTAGTAATATTTAAAATCCGGTAGCTCAATAAAATTTCCATTAAGCTTAAGAATCTTCAATACTGAACAATAGTAACACCTATGTAGACGAACCGTGGGTACTAAATTAAATAAAAATAACATAATGAGCTTCGCGGATAACTACAAATTTGTTCTAGAAAACCTTTCTTGTTGTTTATTGCTTGCAAAAACTGGATGGGTTGACTAAAACAAACCATGCAAGTTATTAATAAGGAAAAATATCTGCCATATTTATAATTTGACAGGTACATTTCCTTTGTAAATTTTTTTTTCTGAAAAACTGTTGTAAATTTAATAAAATGTGTAACACAATTTTTAAAGACATTTGCAGTACTTACATATATTATATCTAAGACAAAATTTTAATTTTTTATCTCCATATAAAACATAAATTTTTCAAATAATCGCTAACTGGATCTCTAAAACCGATCTCCAAGGTCAATTTAAATTTAAAGAATTAGTTTTAATAATATATCTTACTATAGTGTACAATTTTTATGAATATTCACTACTATAACGCACTTGCTGCGTCCCGAAATTTTTTCATTGCCGAGTAGTTAAAAATATATAAGTGCTTCCAACTTTCTTTCACCAGGCGGATGTCAAATAATAAGACAATATCATATAGAGGCGTGAACGTTATTAAATTGTCAACATGAATAAAATTCATAAAATAGTTTGTAGCTGTTCATAGAACAGAAAACTGTCGCAGAGGGCATTCCTAATCGTGAAAATATATTTAATATTAATTTTATATTATAATAATTATACGAAAATTCGCTAGCATAAATCCAAGTAAGATCGTTTATAATTAAGTGGGTCGCATAGAAGTTATGATTATTCACCTGGAATTGCTCATATTACATAAATAATAAACAAGTTGGAATTGCAAAGTACAGTATAAGGAATGCTGACTGATTAGGTTTGCAATTTGTGAAGTATGTCACATACAAGGTGATAAATAGCAGTGTTTGTATACATTAAGAGACTTTTGACTTTTAACTTTTGCTTTGAAAATGTAGACGCTAATATGAGATATTTTTGATTAGATTCTTAAAATGTGAAGACGCGAGACTTTTAATCATGCACAGATTTGCTTTTAGATTTATTCAGTTAAGTTAGTTTTAAAAAGTTGTTAATTAAATTAAATTTTTTATTACAAATTACATCGTTACACATGTCACAATTATCCTAGTTATAAACCATTATCCCTAATAAGTACACTTGGAGAACCCAAATCACCACAACACAAAAGCCCTGACGATCGTTTCACTAACCAAATTAGCGTCATCAGAGGATGAAACATTCTAGAATGTTTGTACGATCGTCAGGCCTTTTAAAATGTGTTGTGGTGATTTGGGTTCTCCAAGTGTACTTATCAGTGCTCATCACAGGTTCCAATCTTCACTTAGTGAACCATTATCCCTATTTATCCTCCGCTCCTTAAAACAGTAGCTTAGAAATTAATAGAAAAATTTGACGTTACATTTTAATTTTCATGTCCAAAAATAGCCTTGTACAATAAGAAAAAACTCTGGACGCAGCAAGTGCGTTATGGTAGTGAATTTTCACTAAAATGTTTTTAATAACAAATATGTTTTTTTTAAGAAAGCAGGCACCAAATTTGGTTACCAGTATAATCTATATATTAGAAACAATGTACCATGTTTCATCAAAATAACTTTATTGGTTGAAAATGTACAAAAATTTTCAAAAGTAAACTTAAATTGTTCCCGAAAAAACTGGTTTTCTGGTCAGCCTTATAGGTTAATAGCAAATTGATTCAAAATTTGAAGCATTTAATGAAAATTCGCTACCATAACGCACTTGCTGCATCCAGAATTTCCTTTCTTACAAAGATGTATTATATTTCGATGGAAAATACAAAAATGCTATAACATAGGGCGTGTTCGATTAAAAAAAATCACTAAAAAAAGAACATTTGAATCACCAACGACTTATGGGCCACCCTGTAATTGTGGAAATATTTTTTAAGATAGCTTAAGACACCCTACAATTAATGTATACAACTTTTTTTCGTAACTTGCATAATAACGGATATATTACGCTTTAATGATTTTTTACGAAAATTCGACAAAAATGATACACAATTAAATGATAAACTCTATAGCCAACACTACTGCTAAAGCATCAGACAAAGGGTCTATTTTAAATGAATTTTCTGGGAATATTTTAGTAAAATGAAGGACAATGACGATTGAAACTAAGAGCTCAGGCTTTGTAAAACGTTATTCTTGAGACATTTTCCTTCCATAGATCATATTAATTTCAGGTTCATTGCCTAACTATTACCAAGTTTGACGTTTAAAATCGCGACTTTGACGTTTTGAGGAAAACCCAAATTTATTTTTCTTTAAATGCCTGTAACTTTTTGGTCCTTTAACCTACAGCGCTAAATTTTGGTAGGTAGCTTACCTGTAATGATATAAACCCGTGTACCCATTTCGCTGCCCTAACTTTGTTAATTCCGGAGATATAATTTTTTTTCGATTTTTTTCGAAAAAAAAAACCACAAAATTTTCCTGGAAAACCTCGGCGGATTTTCCTGGCTTACGAACTTATCCAAGCCACTCGCGAAAGGAAGGTACTCACCTAATTTTATCAAAATCGGTCCATTATTTTTTTAGTTATAGGTGTGACATATATATATATATATATATATATATATATATATATATATATATATATATATATATATATATATATATATATATATATATAGATATATATATATATATATATATATATATATATATATATATATATATATATATATAAAGTCTGAAACCGACCTAGGATTTGGGTTCCAGGGGTCCTAAATAGCGCCCAATTGAAGAAATTTTTTCAAAATTGAAAAGTCGAGATCTCCTCATTAGTGAAAATTTTTTTTAAGAAAATTCACTAAAAAACCAAATTTTAAGTTTTCGAAATATTTGAGGAAGATGCGAAAAATTGTTTCACGATTATAAAGTCGTCGATTTTCTAAAAGTATATTTGTACAGCAAATCGTTTTTACACGTGCCTTGGCTTCTCAATTTTGGAACATCCTGTACAGTGTGACGGGTTACTAGAAAAATAGTACAAAATACTTCCTGATTTACCGTTTTGAAACTGAGACCATACATCATGCTGGTACATTTCAAAAGCAGAATCTAATAAGGAGCAAATAAAAAAACAATTCGTCCCTCAACTGTTTCTAAATTGCAAGACCACTTCCCATAATTTGAGTTATTTATCATTTGCATAACCGCAAGCTCAACGATATTAATTAAATCAGAATGTTTGGAGTTTGATTTATAACCTGCCATCAAATTAATTATACTTAAGTTGCTTGTTGCTTCTGCAGAAGTTGAGAATTCACTTCCGTTTGTTGGTTTCTTTTTGGTGATTTACGACATCTGATAACAGCTGTGATAGTTGTCAGCAAGATGTTTTACAAAAATAGGTTTCCTTGGTTTAAGGGTTTTAAATGGCGGAAAAATTTAAGAGTGATTGCTTTCATGTCGGCTAACTTTCCTATTTAAGCCCCATTTTAAAATTTACATTTTTAAGAAAAATATTCTTAGGAGCCTAGATGATGTGACGCTAAAGTCGTTTAATTGTTATTAGCCATGACACAGAAATTGTTTAAACTTTTAATTAATTATAACAACATTTATCTGGCTTTGCTTGTTCAAGTCTTTAATATACCTATAGCTTGTCAAATACAGGGTGGGGCATTGAAAACGAAACAGACCGATTTGCGTCCAGAGAAATTTGTTTTTAAGAAACGCTGAAACACGTTAATTTTAATATTGAGGGGGACATGTTTTGACATAAAACTCAACTTTGTCACATCAACCCATTAAGGGTGGTGATAACAACCATTATATTTTAAGTAGGGAACATGGGTCGAGTGTTACGTCATTTGACAACTCTTCCTTTTCTGAATTCAGCACACAATATTTTTTTTGAAATTTTATCAACTTATTTAAAAATTATTCACAGTTGGAGTTGCAAGAACGTATTTCATTCATTGTGATAAAAAATGCACTAATTAGTCAATTTTTCGACAAAAAAAACTAAAAAACAAAACCAAACGTTCAAAAATGTTTATTCAGTTAAGTAAGTGTTTAAATTGTTGACCACCAGCTTGTTCAAAACGAGCTCTGACATTCTGGAGCATTTGTGGAGTTATTAGACGGAATTCTTCAACAATGCGTCGTCGTAATTCTTCCAAAGACTCCGGTTCTCTTGCGTAAATTCTACTCTTTAAATGGCCATATAGAAATAAGTATAAAGTACTTAAATCCAGTGATTTACGGCGTCACTCAATAGCATTACTACGCAAAATCCATTGTCCTGGATACTCTCTGTTCAAAAACTCCCTAACACGTGAAAAATGCGGAGGAGCTCCACCTTGTTGAAACACTAATTGATTTTCTTGATAGCGATCATCATTTTTAACAGTGTCAATTAATAGAGGGTCAACGATATCTTATAGTAACTCCAAATACGTTTCGCCACTCAAATGGCCATCAAGAAAAATTGGTCCGATTAAACGGTCTCCAAAAATGCCAGTCCAGACATTCAATTTCTGTTGAGTTTGATTGTGGACTTCGTGAAAATTTCTTGGATTATTATGTGCCCAATAACGACAATTATGACGATTGACTGTAGAGTTTAATAAAAACGCACACTCGTCTGACTAACAGATATTGAAGAGAAAGTTCCCGTTATCAGCTATTCGTGCAGTTATAACTTCACAAAACTCCAGCCGCTGATCAAAATCATCTGCATTCAGTTGTTGTACAAGATTAATTTTATACGGGTTAGATGCTTCAATTTTCGCTGAATAGTTCTTCTTTTGATGTTTGAAACAGTGGCCAATTTTCTCAGTAGTCTCATTTCTAACCGGAAATTCACGTTCAGGATCCCGTTTTTTGTTCGCTACTGAACCACTTTGTCGAAACTTTGCAACTAACTCCAAAATGTATTTTCTGTTAACATGTCTGTTCGGATGTCGTTCATTAAACAAATTTGCGGTACGGTTGGCGCAGTCATCGTTTTTGAAAAAAAGAGTAATTATTTCAACTCTGTCTTCTACAGAATACACCACTGTGAAACTAATTTTCGGTAGTACTATCAAGTATCAAACCGACCGATAAACTGAAATAATAAACCGCATTTCTCTTGTTCCGATAATAAATGTTCTGATAGTCAATTTTTTGTTTACGAACCAACAAAACATTGACTATCAGCACATTTCTGATAGGAATGAGTGAAATGCGTTTTTGCATCTTCAACTGTGAATAATTTTTAAACGAGTTGATAAAACTTCCAAAAAAATTAGTGTGCCGAATTCAGAAAGAAAATAGCTTTCAAATTATGTAACACTCGACCCATGTTTCCTATTCAAAATATAAGGGTTGTTATCACCACCCTTAAGAGGATGATGTGACAAAGTTTAGTTTTATGTCAAAACATGTTCAGCGTTTCTTAAAAATAAAATTTATCTGGGCGCAAATCGGTCTGTTTCGTTTTCAATGCGCCACCCTATATTGCTGCGCATAAGAAAGGCCAAGACCACGTTTTGCAGAACACATAGTTTGTTATTTCCGGAGATATGAATTTTTTTCCAAAGAAAACACAACATTTTCCGGGAAAACTTGGGCCGATTTTCCTGACTATATATATATATATATATATATATATATATATATATATATATATATATATATATATATATATATATATATATATACAAATTGAAACTGTGTCTGGATATGGGTTCTAGGGGGTCTAATTAGCGCTCATTTGAAGAATTTGTTTTCTAATTCAAAAGTCGGGATCTCCTCATTAGTGAATATTTTAAAGAAAATTCACTAATAAATAATATCAGAAAAATGCTTGATCACAAAAGCTAAGCCCGAAACATTTGAACAAATTTGTGAACTATATGGCAAGAATGTAAGACTAGATGCATTCTCGCAACAATTAGAACCGTAGACCGGTTTCGTTCTCATTAGAGCTCTTCAGTACGGCATACTAATTGCAGCAAGAATGCACCAAAAATAACACGGCTATCGTATAGCCAGTCTTAAAACACTAAGTGAGTGGTGAACGTGTCGCCACCTAGTTCGGAACCAAGTACTATGTTGTCACTCCCGCTCCAAATAACACAGAGTGTTAAAAATAGAGACGGTATACAACTAACTAACAATTTAAAAAATTGTTAGCCCTGGCCCATTTCTAATCCAATATAGGGACAAAGTATGTAAGACTAGATGCATTCTCGCAACAATTAGAACCGTAGACCGGTTTCGCTCTCATTAGAGCTCTTCAGTACGGCATACTAATTGCAGCAAAAATGCACCAAAAATAACACGGCTATCGTATAGCCAGTCTTAAAACACTAAGTGAGTGGTGAACGTGTCGCCACCTAGTTCGGAACCAAGTACTATGTTGTCACGCCCGCTCCAAATAACACAGAGTGCATTTTTGCTGCAATTACTATGCCGTACTGAAGAGCTCTAATGAGAGCGAAACCGGTCTACGGTTCTAATTGTTGCGAGAGTGCATCTAGTCTTACATACTTTGTCCCTATATTGGGGTAGAAATGGGCCAGGGCTAACAATTTTTTAAATTGTTAGTTAGTTGTATACTGTCTCTATTTTTAACACTCTGTGTTATTTGGAGCGGGCGTGACAACATAGTACTTGGTTCCGAACTAGGTGGCGATACGTTCACCACTCACTTAGTATATGGCAAGAATTTATTCTCAGCATAACTTCATATGAGGCAGAAGAACAGGACAAGTGATAATGGTAATGGTGATTTTCCACAATTTTGACAAATATTAGCAACTTTACCTTGCTCTATGGCAACACCAGAAAGAACGTTTCCAAAGTTGAGACGTTTAAAATATTGGCTAAGAAATTTGATATGAAATAATCGATCAAACGGACTAGCGTTAATGTCGGTTTATAGAAAAATTCACAATCGTTCTGACGAAGTCATAAATATATTTAGTCTAAAAACCGTAGCATATCTTTGTAAGCTTAAATTGTGGTTTTAAATAACAGAGCTATGTTACGGTTTTGTTACACTGGTAGAAATCGTTAAATAAAATGATTCAAAAGTAGGAGTTTTTTCCTACCTAACCCCTTCCTTCCCACACTCCACCGTGGACACGGCCCTGAGACCGCTTTCCACGTCGACTCATCCTGTTCTTTTCTAGTTCTTAAAATGGGTTCAGCAACTACACAGATTTAACATATTTTGTGGAGTTGGGGTGTGGTCTGTGGTATTTATAAGGACGAGTACAATTGGCTTGACTAGTCTACAAATTAAACGTTGAATATGATAAACTACCATTTTTAAGTTCCCCAAAAAAGGGCACAAAAATTTTTGCAATTGTCTTAAGCCGTTTCTATAAAGTTTCCAGAAAAAAGTAGAGCGGACGCCTGACCTATGATTACGGCAAGCTAACTGAAAGTGTGTGTGTGTGTTTAAAACGATGAGTCACTTTATTGGCTGTTTACACACCTAAAGCAATTTAATAACTCTCAGTTAAATTTCACAACACGATGACAATTTGGTTGAGAGATTTTAAGGGCTATTTGGGTATTCACTTACTCGTCGTTCGAGGCGAACGCATTTTCATTTCATTTGCAAATGCTTCATAAAGTGCTATTTAATGCTCGGAAATACCCAGACACGCGTCACGATTAAAAGCACCATAAAATATAGAAAGTTATAGCATCAGTAATGGTATAATACAGACCGGCCGACGTCATCTTCACCACCAAAGGGTTGGCTGGGACGGCTGTATCCCCCTGCTCGAACAGGGTCGGACTTGCATGTCTTTTATATTTAAATAAGATCGGTTCTAAGAGGAACGTTGACAATTAAAAAAGTCGGATGCAGCAAATACGTTATGGTAGCAAATTTCCTAAAGAATGGGTTTAGATAAAAAATTATTAGTTGAATGATTAAAAGTATGGATGCAGCAAGCGCGTTATGGTAGTGAATTTTCATAAAAATGTTTTTGTTGCAAATATGTGTGTTTTCTTTTTAAGAAAGCAGACATCAATTTTGGTTACCAGTATAACCTATATAGAAAAAGCAGGCATCAAATTTGATTACCGGTATAACATATATAGTAAAAACAATGTGACATGTTTCATCAAAATAACTTGATTGTTTGAAAACGTACAGAAATTTCCAAAAGTAAACCAAAAGTGTTACTGAAAAAATCCGTTTCTTGGTCAACCTTATAGGTTAATAGCAAATTGAGCTTTTCAAATATGAAGCATTTAATCAAAATTCGCAACCACAACGCACTTGCTGCCTCCAGAATTTCTTAACTTACAAACATCCATTATATTTCGATGGAAAATGCAAAAAAATAAGGCGTTTTCGACAAAAAAAAAATTATTTGTATCACCAACGACTTATGGGCCACCCTGTGATTGTCGCAATAATTTTTTAAGATGTAGCTCAAAACACCGTATAATTAATGTATACAATATTTTTTCATATCTTGTATAATAACGAATATATTGAGCTTTATTGATTTTTTACGAAAATTCGACAAAAATTATAAACCATTAAACAATAAACTCTATAGCTAAGACTGCTGCCAAACATCAGAGAAAGGGTCTATTAGAAATGAATTTTCTGGAAATATTTTAGTAAAATGAAGGACAATGACGGTTGAAACTAAGAGTTCGGTGTATGTAAAACATTCTTCTTGAGACATTTTCTTTCCATAGCCCGTATTAGATTCAAGTTATTTGCCTAAATGTTGCGAATTTTGACGTTTTGAGGAAACCCCCAATTTATTTTTCTTTAAATGCCCATAACTTTTTTGTCTTTTGACCTACAGAGCTAAATTTTGGTAGGTGGCACACCTAAAACGATATAAACCAGCTTACCAAATTTGGTTGCCCTTACTTTGTTAATTTTGGAGATATAAATATTTTGCGAAAGAAAACATAAATTTTTCCGGGAAAACCTCGGCGGATTTTCCTGGCTAACAAAATTATCCAAGCGACTTGCGAAAGGAATGTACTCACCAATTTTGACATTTAAAATCGCAATTTTGACGTTTTGAGGAAAATCCAAATTTATTTTTTTTGAATGCCTGTAACTTTTTTATCCTTTAAGCTACGGAGCTAAATTTTGGTAGGTAACTTACCTATAATGAAATAAATCCGCATATGAAATTTGGTTGCCCTTACTTTGTTAATTACGGAGATATAAATTTTTTTCGAAAGAAAACACAAAATTTTCCGGGTAAACCTGGACCGATTTTCTTCGCTAACGAACTTATCCAAGCCATTTGCAAAAGAAATTTATTCACCAAATTTAATCAAAATCGGCCTATTATTTTTTGAGTTATCGGTGTGATACATATATATATATATATATATATATATATATATATATATATATATATATATATATATATATATATATATATATATATATATATATATATATATATATAAACATATAAAAATTTAAACCGACCCCGGATATGTGTTCTGGGAGGCCTAATTAGCGCTCATTTGAAGAAATTTTTTCAAAATTCAAAAGTCGGGATCTCCTCATTAGTGAATTTTTTTTAAGAAAATTCACTAAAATGTTAGTTGAATAATTAAATGTATGGACGCAGCAAGTGCGTTATGGTAGTGAATTTTCATAAAAATGTTTTTTTAGGCAAAAAAGTCTTTTTTAATGAAAGCAGGCATCAAATAAGGCTACATATTTTTTACGCAAAATTTTGCTAAAAGAATACATAAAATTAAAATTATACGCCTAATGTGTAATTAAAATTGAAAATAAAATAATTTGTTTGCACGAAAATCCATTAAAACCTTATTTTTGACTAATCTCGTTTAAAAAATGTTCCATCAATTGAATAATTTTTCATACAAAAATTCGCAACAAATGTTTCTCCAAAAAAATTTATGAAATTCATTTATAAGAAAATTCGCTATTAAAACAACATTTTGTACAAAAAATTAGCTAATAGAAATAAATTAAACAAATTCAAAATATTCAAAATTTTATCTAAATACAGAATTAGATACTTTTTCTGTGGCTCCACAGAGAAAACTTTTGCCTGTGGATGCTGTAAAAATTGAATCCGGTTGTAGAAAAGAAAACAACCCCATCTGATTACACGAATCTCTACGTCTATGTTAACTGTGGAACGGTTTTATCAACTAAGGGCTACAACGGCTGCTATTAAACTTGAACTAAAAGTTTTAACAGTGCTTATCTTTCATGTTCAACAAAAAGTCGCTAAAGAAATTGGAATTACATAATATGATCAGATAACCTTAAAATTGAATCAAAGATGAACAAAAAAGTTGAAAGTTGAATTCAGTCAACGGTGAGACTTGAACCCGCGGCCCTTCGCTGATCAGGCACTTATATAATAGTTTCACCACGGTAACGCTTGTAACATAAGGTATATAGCCGATAATGGTATTAAGTTATTTATTTGTAGTAAGTATAGTCTTTAGAGGCAGCATTTGCAACTATTTTAACAAATGAGAAGAGTAAGATAAATATAGAACATTCTAATATACATTTTCCGCAATATCTACTCTTTATAAACCACAATAGTTATACTAATTTACACGTTTCAAATCTCCAGTTTAACATTACAGACAATATTTTGGTATTGCGTGTTCTCTGACTTTTGGTGGCACTAAAATTTTGCTTCATTAAGTGGCCGTAACATTTTTTCTTTCAATTTAGACACCTAAATTCTGGTGCAGAGTTTGTTTTTTACAATATATACCAGGTTGCCAAATTTTATTTCTATAGCTTTGTTATTTCCGGAGATATTATTTTTTTCTAAAAGAAAACCTAAACATTTCCCAGACAGACTGGTTCAATTTTCCTGGCGCACGAACTTTTTCAAGCCACCTACAAAAAGATCTCACTCACCAAATTCTATATATATATATATATATATATATATATATATATATATATATATATATATATATATATATATATATATATATATATATATATATATATATATATATAGCATATAAAAATTAAAACTGACCCCGGATATATGTTCTAGGAGGCCTAGTTCGCGCCCATTTGAAGAAATTTTTTCAAAATTCAGAAGTTGACATCTCATTAGTGAACTTTTTTTAAAGACAATTCACTAATAGAAGCCAAAATAAACAATGAAAAAAGTTTTTGCCAAAAAGGTAAATATAAAATATTTCAAGAAGGGCCTGTATTCTAGGCTCTGTCAGAAATTCTTGGCTCCTTGAATCTGTCAGTTTGAAGAACTGGTGTTTATTAATTATACACCAGCAATGTATAACCACCATGGATTTTCAATATATTACGTCTTAGGTTCTTGTTATACAAATCGTTTTGATCTTGTACTGCCCCTTTATGAAGATGTACTTCTGATGCCAGAAAATTTAAATTTGGTATGTGTAAATACTATAGTCTTTTTAAAGGAAATCCTTGTGGTGGTGGTGGTTGTATGCAGGCCTCGAAAGTTTCCTTTCATTAGCCACAGATTTTTGTTGCTAAAAAGTCCTTAAACAGTCACAATACTTGCCTCGCCACCCATTACAGAAACCCTTCTTACAAATCTTATAAAGTAACTTTGATGTGCGTACCAGGGCATCGAAACATTGAAGGCAATGAGGAATCAGGTAGACGTGCAAAAAGGGCAGCAGCAAAACCATTCTATGTGGACTAACAAAAAGCCATCTTGGAAAAGAACTTGATATTTGGGAGAAGAACCAAATGCTGTCATACTGGAGACAAACGTCAGGCTTCAGGCAGACAGAACGGTTCATCACCATATCAACAGAGAAGTCTGAACTGTTTCTTGAATTGAACAGGAACGACTTGGGAATAATCACGGGATTTTTCACCACATGGCACTCCTCAGTAATTTATCACCTTATGAGGATGGCTAACAGGAAACAGACATACATCGACTGATTGATGTCCATGCATCTTTGAGTCAACACATTAAAGGCAAACAAGGCTTCTCTTGTTCCCATTGCATTTCTGAAGCCAAATTGGGTTTTGCTAATATCTTGTTCTAATATCTGCAGACGACACCATACTCATTGCCGAAACAATAGAAGATTTACAGAGCTTAGTAGATCAAGTAGTGACGAGTAGCGAGGGGAGCGGACTTACCTTAAATATCAAAAAGACCAAATTTATGACCATTACAAAATCAGTTCAGCAACAGGAAAACATATGGATCAAGGGAGAACTAGTAGAGAAAGTCAGTAGGTACAGGTTACTGGGAACAACTGTCAATGAAAATAATGGGTACACTGAAGAAACTAATTCAAGAATTGGACAAGCCAGGACCATATATAACAGAATCAGAAGCGTGTTATGCAGTAGAGATCTTAACTTACAACTTAGATTCGGAATATTGAGATGCTACGTTTTCTCGGTGTTGCTATATGGGATGGAATCATGTACGTTAAAGAAGGCATTTGAGATGTGGTCATATAGAAGGCTCTTGAGGATAAGTTGGGTAGACATGTTAACAAATGAGCAGGTACTGGGAAGAATGAGAAAAGAAAAAGAAATATTGAACACAATTAAAATAAGGAAGCTGCAATATCTGGGCCACGTGATGAGAGGAGAGAAATATGTATTGTTGCAGAATCTTATGCAGGGAAAGATACGGGGAAAGCGAAGCAGAGGAAGAAGACACATTTCCTGGCTAAATAACCCGAGAAAATGGTACAACTGTAGTTCCGTTGAGTTGTCCAGAGCTGCAGCATCAAAAGTGAGAGTAACCATGATGATAGTCAACCTTTTAAGAGGAGAAGGCACTTGAAAAAGAAGAGGATGACTAACGTGGACAGTGAAAACTTCAGATGCCGCACTTAAGCAACGGAACACTTACTATACAACTGCATAGCTCAGTTCCGCAAAATGCTCAAATACCTTAATAGGCCCCCAAAAAGATAATATAATGAAATATATGAAAAGTCTGATCATGTTGGTAAACTATTAGAAAATATAGTTATGCACAAGGACCCATTAGGGTCGCACTGGTGAGAGTCCAAAGACATATATGACTCGTCAAATAATCTACAATTTATTAGAAAATACAAAAGTTTTCCAGAAGAAAATTTTGCTTTTTTCCGCAACAACTGACCTGCCTAACAAATTAATTCAAGCTGAGGAGGTACCTGACAGATTACAAACGTGGCAGGTATTTGTTCTTGCCAATCGATTGAATGATTTTGTTTTAGCTAACCCCTTCGAACCGGTTTTCCAAAACAAGGTTTTTTTAAACAAATTTGTATCTTCGAATGTTATTACGTTATTTCTGCAAAATAAAGTACCTATTCTGTTTTAGACAGACTTCACTGTGTATCAAAATCGAAGACCCGAGTTTAATGAGAAAGTGAGTTATCAAGACTTGGGATATTTTTATCAAAGTTCAATTTTAACGTGCTTGCCCAGAGTTTTTTGACACGCATCTACTATTTTAACTACCATGAAAACAATTACTTTTAATGGATATTTCCTCATTTTCATGGGCGTCTGTCTGCTTCTCTCATCCTGACCGCTCTGATATCTCACAAAACCTCACCGAAATTATCCAAGATGGCATGGAAATATTTATTCCACCTACACAGAAAACCTCTGCAGCCACTTAAAAGCCCTGGTTCTCTAAATCCTGTGACAAGGCCAGACTTAAAAAGGTAAAAGCTCACAAAAAGCTTCTACACAATCCCAGTCAAGAAAACAGTCAAGCATTTACGACGCAAGAAACCACTATGTCCGCATTCTTTCCGTCAGCGCAAATCAACTGCCGACCTCTTTTCCTTTGTCACCAATTCTTGGAACAAGTCTATGGAACTACACGGTGAATCCCAGATTGTCGCTCTAGACATATCCAAAGCATTCGACCAGGTCTATGGTCTACCACCAAAACTCTGTACGTGGACAGCAAATTTCCTCTTCAACCGGAGCATTTCTGTTGTCGTTGATGATCATTTTTCTAAACTGTATCCAATTAATGTAGGAGTTCCTCAAGATTTAACTTTAGCCCCTACTTTGTTTCTTCTCCGCATCAATGACCTCCTCTCTAGAACATCCAACCCAGTTCACAGTTACGCGGACGACAGCACCCTCCACTCAAATATACAATATTATAAGCCTGTCTCTTTAGCCCAATTAGATGAGGATCGCAGACTCATGAAGGGTTATGTCTCCGTGGATCTCCAAAAAATATTAGACTGGGGAAGTAAAAATCTTGTACAATTCAACCCCACCAAATCACAGTCTTGGTTGACTTGAAAAGGTCAAAGCTCACAAAAAGCTTCTACACAATCCGTCAAGAAAACCGTCAAGCATTTAACGACGCAAGAAACCGCTATGTCCGCATTCTTTCTGAGGCAAAAAACTCGAAAAACAAAGTCCTCTTTAGCTCCAGCGGCAGAAAACCCTTCTGGACTCTTTCCAAATCCATTGGGAATAATAGCTGCAAGAGCACGTTCTCACCTCTTGTCTCAGGGGATGAAATTGTTTTTACCGCACTGGCTAAAGCTGAACTTTTTGCCTCGTTGTTTGCCGGAAATTCTACTCTCAACTAACCTCCAAATGTTCAACCAACACCACCAACAGTCTCCAAAGTCGCGCATAAAATGACAGATATCACTTTCAAAACTATAAAAGTACGAAAGATGCTCTCTTCTCTTAATACCAGGAAAGCCTCTGGCCTTGACGAGATCCCAGTCATTGTTTTCAAAAAATTTGCACCAAAACTTGCTCCTGTCCTGACTCGTCTGTTTCAGACATCTTACAATAGAGGCATATTCCCTAGTAACTGAAAACTGCTCGAGTACACCCGGCCCCAAGAAAGGATCCAAAGCGCTTCCTAACAACTACAGGCCTATTTCTCTCCTTTCAGTCGTCTCTAATGTGATGGAAAGTATATAAACACCGAATCACTCAAATTTCTTGGAAAACACAGTCTAATCCACGACAGAGAGTATGGATTCCGTCAGCGCAAATCAACTGCCGACCTCCTTTCCTTTGTCACCCATTCTTGGAACACGTCTATGGAACTACACGGTGAATCCCAGATTGTCGCTCTAGACATATCCATAGCATTCGACCAGGTCTATGGCCTACCACCAAAACTCTGTACGTGGACAGCAAATTTCCTCTCCAACCGGAGCATTTCTGTTGTCGTTGATGACCATTCCTCTAAACTGTATCCAATTAATGTAGGAGTTCCTTAAGGTTCAGATTTAGCCCCTGCTTTGTTTCTTCTCCACATCAATGACCTCCTTTCTAGCACATCCAACCCAGTTCACAGTTACGCGGACGACAGCACCCTCCACTCAAATATACAATATTCTAAGCCTGTCTCTTTAGCCCGATTAGATGAGGATCGTAGACTCATGAAGGGTTATGTCTCCGTGGATCTCCAACAAATATTAGATTGGGGAAGTAAAAATCTTCTACAATTCAACCCCACCAAATCACAGCCTTGCTTTCTTTCTCATAAAAGATACAACAGCGCTAGACCCATCACAATAAACAACCAAGTTATTCAAAGTAATGAGTCCTTTTTACTTGTTGGCATTTCTGTGGATCGAAATCTCAATTGGCACCAACATGTCACATCAATTGCAGAAGCGGCTGCTAAGAAATCAGGTTTCCTCTTCCGGGCTTGCAATCAGCTAATCTCTATACCTTATATACTTGACAAATAAGACCAAACCTCGAATACTGCTCCCACATCTGGGGGCCTCTGCCACTTCTACACTCGCTATCCTGGTGTCAATTCAGAAAAGAGCTATACGTCTCATCGGTGACCCTAGCCTCAACCAAAGGCTGCCATCCCTTGACCACCGACGTGCCGTTGGTGACCTCTCTCTCTTTTATAGATATATGCACGGGCACTGATCAGAGGAGCTTTCTTCCATAGTTCCTCCACCTTCTGCCCCCAACAGATCAACCAGGGGAACAGAGCGAATGCACCCTTTTACTGTCCAGGTCACCAAACATAGAAACTCTTGTTATGCCCGCTCTTTTGTCCCGAGGACTTCCAAGTTTTGGAATTTCTTGCCGGCACATGTTTTTCCTTCTCCCTCGAACCTCCAAACCTTCAAGTCCAAAATTAACAAGTTGCCTCTTTCCTCCTTGTCGACACCCACGGTACGATAGTATTTAGGCTGTAAGCCCTTGTGGTGTGTTCTTGAAATAAAAAAAAATAAAATAAAAATTCGCCAGCAAGGCCAAACGCATATATATATATATATATATATATATATATATATATATATATATATATATATATATATATATATATATATATACGTATGTGTGTGTATCTAAGGCAAATAAATAAAATAGCCAAACAGGCTGCAAATAAGTTCACGTTAAAGTTTAACCATTTTTGCTGCAAATTTTTTGCATCATAAGTCCAATACTGCTTTGAGTATCCTTGTTTACATAACTGTGAAATACAAACAAACCCGTCATAAAACCTAAAGTTTATTATGTCTGAATAAGCACTAATTCTATTGATTTTACCCCCACATTACTGAAACCAATAAGAGGAATTACTTTATAGGGTTCTAGATTACGATGTTTGGATTTACATTCAGCTGATATGTGAACTATTTAGATCAACCAACGAATTTTGTTTAATTTTTTTCCAATTATTTTTTTACGTCGGTCTATTTCCGCCACTATGGCCAATCATCGACGACAGGGAGCAGTTTCACCCCACTATCCTGGACACTTTTGCCGAACCTCCGCCTTTCTGTAAGTATCTTTAACATGCGGAAGATCGCATAAACACGGGGCCGACGGCTTTACGCCTCCTCTAATTTGATAAAATACAATGCGACAACGTCGGTTGATGTTAATTTAACAGTGGGTACCGCAAAAGTGAGGGGGAACCATAGTAATGAAACCCAGTGCCCTTCGGTTTAGAGGCACACGTCCCTACCAATGAACCAGCAAGACTCTTACCTAGGAAATTTAATTGTAGTAAAGATATTCACTATTGAGTTCTCGATTAAGTACACTTTGGAGAACCCTCATATTTTTCAGACCTGACGACCGTTTAGCTAACAAAGTTAGCGTCTACAGAGGGATTAAATGAACTAAACGAATAAAAACTTCGCCAGTATTTATGTTTCACTTGACAAGCATCTGCGAACAGCATTCTCTAAAAAGGTATACAGACAAACCCTTACTGCTTAGTCGAAAGCGCCTGTAACTAAAATTCCATTACCTGCTTTTGAGAAGACCGTGTATCGTTATTTAATATTTTTCTTAAATGAAATACTAGTTATATAGATTTGATTTGCTTGGTTTATTTATCGCCCTGACGACCTTAACTTTGTTAACGAAACGATCGTCAGGTCTGAATAGTGTGTTGTTAAAACAAATACATATTTCTACTCTTGTTTGTAAATTCATCTGAATTTTGGCGACTTGCACTTGCAATTTTTGCAAATGCCTACAATTTACAGTGGGCTCCTAATAATGAACTTAAAGAAGTGATGATATAACCAAGTAAATTTTGGTTGCCTTTCAGAATAATAATAATAATAATAATAATAATAATAATAATAATAATAATAATAATAATAATAATAATAATAATAATAATAATAATAATAATAATAATAATAATAATAATAATAATAATAATAATAATAATAATAATAATAATAATAATAATAATAATAACAACAACAACACCAATAATAATAATATAAGCGAAATACAAAGTCACCATCGGACTCATCAGGACAAGCTGTAATCTTGGATGCAGAAGCCTCTCCATGGGCGATATCTAAATGAGCGCTCCCAGGCACTTGTCGACAAATTGGCGTCGAGCGTCGAATTTAAAAGTGAAAATCCGGGGAAAGTGGATAGATGATGAAGTAATATGGTCGTCGTTTTTTCTAAATAAATTATCATTTAGAAAGAAGGCAGAGGTGTCCTGGAGATTTCCTAAAAATCGTTTGGCTGACTGTGTTTTTCTATCAAAGTCTCCACTCAGAAACTCGAAATATTGCCCCTTTTGCCCTGATGAAGTTGGTACATCATGGCATATTATTTTGACATGCTCCAAAAGTCAACATCTATGTGAGTTTGTGAGATATGTGCTGACGAAATTGACTGGAAGGTGGGACATAACAGTGGCTAGCATTTACTCTGGTTTCGACAACAAATCAAATGAGTATAATTTAGCCAATTATATTATAAGTCTAGCAAAAGAACAATGTATGCAGAGATAATATATATTTTAAAACAGGTGAAAACTGACATCTCATATCTTGATGTTTTGTAGACAAACTGAAAGCTAGGCTTGTAAATGAATTTTGCTGGTATCTAGGAAAAAGAAACATGGACCCTTTTAAATGATTATCGTGTATCAAAACCCTTCTCTGCAAAATTGTGGGAAATGATCTTCCCGATTTAACGAAAATGTAAAGTACTTTTAACAGACCAGAAAAATGACCTAGAAACTCTCAATGTGATGTTATAATAATGAATGAATGAATGAATGTTTTGATGTTGATACTATATTATCTCTCTGTATATGAATATGTGTGAGAAATTATATGTAAATAATTTTATTTTAGCAGCAGCAACAACAGGCTCAAAACTATGTCGAAGACCATTAAATAACTAACAGGGGGGAACCTAAAATGTGACACTGAATGCCCTGTCATAAATGCGGGCGGACCTTCCAGACCAGTTTGGCGTTTTTTTTTCATCTGCTGCTCAAAACGCAACTGCTCATCTGCCCGCCGTGGTAGATACATAATTTGTTAAGGAGATAACATTGCAAGTGAACACTCAATTTAAATTCTCACCTGGTACACAAAAGAATGTTCTGAACGCAATAAACACCATCGAATTATCTAGTTCTGTAGTGCCGAATGAGGTGTCAATTATATTGCTTAAGCGCAGCAAGCTTGTTGTTTCATTACCACTGTCGCCCATATAAACGTGGTCTTGGCCTTTCTTATGCGCAGCAAGCGATATTTTTACGCGTCCTGTTATATAGGGTGGCGCATTGAAAACGAAACAGATCGATTTGCGCCCAGATAAAGTTTTTTTTTTAAGAAACGCTGAAACACGTCAATTTTAATATTGAGGGGGACATGTTTTGACATAAGACTCAACTTTGTCACATCAACCCCTTAAGGGTGGTGATAACAACCCTTATATTTTAAATAGGGAACATGGGTCGAGTGTTACATTATTTGCAAGCTCTTTCTTTTCTGAATTCAACAAACTAATTTTTTTGGAAGTTTTATCAACTCGTTTAAAAATTATTCACAGTTGGAAATGCAAGAACGTATTTCATTCATTGTGATACGAAATGCACCAGTTAGTCAATTTTTCGTTAAAAAAAACTAAAAAACAAAAACAAACGTTCAAAAATGTTTATTCAGTTAAGTAAGTGTTCAAATTGTTGAGCACCAGCTTCCATACAATATTACAAATTTTATTCAAAACGAGCTCTGACATTCTGGAGCATTTGTGGAGTTGTTAGACGGCATTCTTCAACAATGCGTCGTCGTAATACTTCCAGAGACTCCGGTTCTGTTGCTAAAATTCTACTCTTTAAATGATCCCATAGAAATAAGTGTAAAGGAGTTAAATCCGGTGATCTAGGGGGGCACTCAATAGCACCTCTACCCCAATCCATTGCTCTGGAAACTCTCGGTTCAAAAACTCCCTAACACGTGAAAAATGCGAACACTAATCGATTTTCTTGATAGCGATCATCATTTTAAACAATGTCAATTAGTAGAGGGTAAACGATATCTTCTAGTAACTCCAAATACGCCACTCAAATTGTCATCAAGAAAAATTGGTCCGATTAAACGGTCTCCAAAAATGCCAGTCCAGACATTCAATTTCTGTGGAGTTTGAAGGTGGACTTCGTGAAAATTTCCTAAATTATTATCTGCCCAATAACGAGAATTATGACGATTGGCCGTATAGTTTAATTAAAAACGTACAGTCGTCCGAAAAACAGATATTGAACAGAAAGTTCCCGTTATCAGCTATTCGTGCAGTCATAACTTCACAAAACTCCAGCTGCTGATCAAAATCATCTTCATTCGGTTGTTGTACAAGATGAATTTTATACGGGTGAAATTTATGATGCTTCAATATTCGCTGAATAGTTATTCTTTGGATGTTTGAAACAGTGGCCAATTTTCTCGTGCTCAAAGTTGGGTCTGCAGCAATTTGTCCTAAAACTTCAATCTCAGTAGTCTCATTTGTAACCGGAAATTCACGTTCAGGATTCCATTTTTTGTTGGCTACTGAACCACTTTTTTGAAACTTTGCAACTAACTCCAAAATGTATTTTCTGTTAACATGTCTGTTCGGATGTCGTTCATTAAACAAATTTGCGGTACGGTTGGCAGTCATCGTTTTTGAAAAAAAAAGAATAATTATTTCAACTCTTTCTTCTACAGAATACACCATTGTGAAATTAATTTTCGGTAGTACTATCAAGTATCAAACCGACCGATAAACTGAAATAATAAACCGTATTTCTCTCATTCCGATAAGAAATGTTCTGATAGTCAATTTTTTGTTTACAAACCAACAAAACATTGACTATCAGCACATTTCTTACGGAATTAGTGAAATGCGTTTTTGCATCTTCAACTGTGAATAATTTTAAACGAGTTGATAAAACTTCCAAAAAAAATTAGTGTGCTGAATTCAGAAAAGAAAGAGCTTTCAAATGATGTAACACTCAACCCATGTTCCCTATTTAAAATATAAGGGTTGTTATCACCACCCTTAAAGAGTTGATGTGACAAAGTTGAGTTTTTATGTCAAAACATGCCCCCCTCAATATTAAAATTGCCGTGTTTCAGCGTTTCTTTAAAAAAATTTTGTCTGGATGCAAATCGGTCTGTTTCGTTTTCACTGCGCCACCCTATATAACACGTCATTGGTCAGGGGTATTGTTCGATCGAAAATGAAAGAACTACATATAAAACCTACATACAAAAGAGGTGATCCCACAAATTATTTAGCTACAGACAAATCAGCCCCTTTTGCAAAAACTGGATGGTAGAGACGTCAGAACAGTAAACAAAGACCTTGTACTGGCTTATGTTGAATCGTGCTCTGTTACTATTCACTGTGACTCGTTTAGAATGAGGCTTTAGGAGTTCGACAAAATTTTTAATTTGATCTTGAGTGACCCTTATAATAGAAATTGAACGTGAAGACTTGGCCATTATTTGCATATACTCCTGAGGAACGTATACTCTTTCAACTTTTCTTATTGATTTCTCAAGTACCCCAAAGCAGAGATCACAGGGGAGGAAATTATGCAGGCTCTGGAAATCTATGAGTAATTTTGTTTAATCGTCCTGATTGTACTAATGTATGAAGAAACTGTACCATTGTATGGTTCTTATTTTGAGCACAACAGTTATTCGAAAATAAGTATAAAGTATCGACATCTTTATGAAGAATATTCTCAATATAGCGTAGTAAGCAGCTAATGGGTTCGTTAGGAGTTTTTCTGCCCTCAGTTTCATCGTAAACGTAAAAGTGAGCAATGCCATTTTTCCCAGAGTGAATGCAGAAGTTGAAAAGCCATAACTGTCTTAAATAAAATGCATCTCCTGATGTAACTCTTGGCAAGGGGATATTTTGCTGGTAATAAAACGATAGTACCTCAATGTTGCTATTTTTCTTAGCAAGCGCAGTTTTCTGGGACAGATCCTCAGAAAATGATTGCGCTTTTCTATGATGCAATTCTTTCTCAGTTATTATTTGCTTGAGACGCTCATCTGAGAGTGATTTAGATTTAGACTCATTTTCCGACTGATCACAAACTTGACAAGTATCAGTTCTTGGATTACCAAATTTAAGCTTAAAATTAGCTTTAAAATCGGAAATAAAAGTCGTAAGTTACTTTTGGTTTGAAAGCTGCTGCCTTCTCTTTCCTCTCCTCTAATAATATTTTCATGTCAGGTTCGAATTTTTCGATATATAACTCATACATTTTTTTAACGTTTAGGTCGGGATGCAGTTGACAAGTTTTGTGGTTTTTATCTCTGCTATAGTGTGAAGCACGTCTTGGGAAACTGCTGATGTGAAGATTGATTTGTTCAACGATTTCTTCTGGTATTGCATTCGATCGATTATGATGCTTTCCTCGACGCTCATTAGGTGACGTTATTTCATTTGAAATAGATAAATGCTTTGCCAGAAGTTACACTCGCTTTTTAGAAATGCCATGAATGGCGCAAAATGCCTTTTAACAAGCATCTACAATAATATTTCCAATTCGAATTCTATATATACAGCAGCGCGAGGTTTGCCGAGATTATTTTTTGGACGAGAACGAACCGGAGTATGAGATGTGATATTACCAAGCAGAAATGGTCCTGTGCAATTTTATCACCGATACCATTAAATTTTGATAAAATATCATTCCGCATATCATCACCAACTTTTCCAAAACATTTTTTTTACAACGGTAATCTACTCCCAAGACTCTAGCTGCTTTTGGTTGATTTTTATAGTCAGTATGCACCATGGCTGATGCCAGATTTATTTTCCTAACATTCCTTTTCCAGTTAAGTTGATTTCTTGATTTCCGTTTCTTTATTTCGGATATACTCGGATTCGAAATGGCAGTAACCTCACTTTCTATATCACTATTATTAATCTCACTTTTTCACTAGGTTCATAGTTATCTGAGGAACCAGCACTAAAGGGTTCACTTTCTACTTCACTTGTATCACTCATAGTTACTTTTATTCGCAGAAAATGTACACCAAAACCTTTCAATTTTAACAAACACACCACTTCATAGTAACACGTGTTGTATGCCTGCGTAAAATAGCGCAACAATGCAAAATGTATAGTCTTGTTGTCAACCGAATACTAAAATTGCTTGGTGCAAAAAGGAGATAAATCCGGAGAAGTATCATTCTTGCTCCAAGAAATAATAGGTGATAAGTACATAAAACGGTCTAGAAGGTGGTGTATATCACGGATTCACGTCGTTTTTGCACCAAACGATGCAGAATTTTCTTGTACACTAATTAGTATGGAAAGGTTATTTTCCTAAAAAAAATGGAGCTACCCCCTTTTTGCAGCAAGGTCTTCAATTGTGCTTCGCTACACGGATGCTTTGATGGCTTTTGGTTGTCTTTTCTCAACATTATCTTAATTGTTCGTCTTTGCATGACATCAATATCCTACAAACAACTAAGAAATCATCGTTTTTTAATTTTGTTTGGAGGATTGTGCTAGAATTGATACCGGGTTCAAGTAGTATCTGAGCATTCTGTCATTTAGAGAGATGCAAAGCAAACAATCCTCTACACCATGCGATGTGAGGTATGTTAAATAGGAGGTAAAACCTCATGATGTCTGCGACTGGCTATGGTATCGAAAGAAGACCGATGTTAACGTAACAGAATACAAAAGATTGGGATCAAGCATCTTATCGTTGTGTCATGCTCAATTTTAAAATTGATTGTTTCGTTTAGCTATGAAGAACGTAACCAAGACAATATATAAACAATAATTTCGTTCAAGACTATACAGCGCTCGCTTGATATTTACCTTTAATAACTCGCATTAAATGATTGTTTTGTATCCAAGTTTTAAAGCTTTGCTAAATAAGCAAGTATATGACATATAGTTTATGCAAGTGTGTCAAAGCCAAAGTTAATTCATCTAGATGTGTATAAACAGTGAAACTAACTAAGCAATTTGCATTTAATAAGTTATATAGTTATCTTTCTGGAGTTTCTCGAATTAACTAAGTTCACCTGAAATTCTTAGAATCCACTTTACTAATGAATCTTTGCCGAATATAATGGTGCGTGTGCATGAACACGAAATATTTTGTAAAAGTTTTACTGTAATGATAAAAACTCAAACATTATCAATAGAGAAGTACATAACATACACTTTATGCTGCACAAACATTTAGTTTTGGTTGGATAACAATTTGTTTTAGTGAATTTTCTTTAAAAAAATTCACTATTGAGGAGATCTCGACTTTTGAATTTTGAAGCAATTTCTTCAAATGACCGCGAACTAGGCCCTCTAGAATCCATATCCAGGGTCAGCTTCAATTTATATATATATATATATATATATATATATATATATATATATATATATATATATATATATATATATATATATATATATATATATATATTGGAATGTTGCACTACACTGTAATCACTTTAAATATACACTTTATTTGTTTGCTGTACTTTTTGTGATTTTTTTTATTGGCTTAAGTGGACTGCAGTTTCGAACCGTCCCGGTTCATCATCAGCACGCTACATCAGTTATAGGTAAATTAATCTTTAAATAATTAAATTTGATTCAAGAAAGTTAAAACGTCAAAATTGAGAATTATGGTAGGCGTACGAATATGAGTGAAAAATACGACAATAAATGACTAACAAGCTCTTAGATATGTGTCTAAGTCGTTATTTTCCGTTATTTCGTTAAAATATGAGCCAAAAATCCATTGTAAATCAAAATTATTTTCTGTAAATAGAAACGTTAGACGCTTAACATGTATTACGAGACATACCTGCTAGCTGCTAGTACATACATATATGTCCAGCGTAGCCCAGTTGGGTAAGCCGTGTACATCGGGTGGTCGACTTCTACATGACGAGTTCTAATCCTAGTTAGTGACTTTACTTTTTATCTAATTTTTTCAATCTCATTACACTTTTCCGTTATCTAATCAGATTGTTGTTATTCCGATGAATTTTTTAGCGAGTTCTTGTACAAAAAATAATCTGATAAAGAGGAGATAAAAGTTTTATGACTTAATTCAATTTGAATAGCATATCTAGTTGTTTGTTCTTGCCCTAACTTAGTGAAACCGTTTCATATATAATACAGTCGTAAACTTTTCCCGTGGCTTCACAAGTGCCCATTTTAGTGAATTTTCTTTTAAAAAAATCATTAATGAAGAGATCCCCTATTTGAATTTAGAAAAAAATTCTTGTAATGAGCGCGAACTAGGCCTCCTAGAATCTATATCCAGGGTCAGTTTCAATTATATATATATATATATATATATATATATATATATATATATATATATATATATATATATATATATATATAAAGGATGAACCATTTACCAAAATTTAGGTATGTAAGTTTAAAGACAAAAATGTTAGAAGCATTTAAAGAAAAAAATTGGGGTTTTCCTCAAAACGTAAAAAGTCGCGATTTCAAACGTCAAAATTCGCAACTTTTAGGTAAAGAACCTAAAAGAAATACGGATTATGTAAAGTGTGTTCTGCAAACCCTTAAGTTTCAGCTTCAACCGTCATTGCCGTTCATTTTAGTAAAATATTTCCAAAAAATTCATTTCCAATAGACACTTTCTCTAATGCTTTGGCAGTAGTTTTAATTACGTTTATGGTTTAACGGTCTATAGTTTTTAGCTAATTTTCGTAAAAAAAATTCGCTAATGGGGAGACCGCGGCTTTCGATTTCTAAAAATATTTCTTCAGATGAGCGCAAACTAGGCTCCCTAGAATCCATATCCAGTTTACTTTCTATTTACATATATACTCGGTGGAGCTCGATATAATTGTTATTATGCAAGATACGAGAAAAAAATTGTATACGTTACTTATAGGTTGTGTTGAGCTGCATCTTATAAAATTATTTTGACAAACACAGGCTGTCCCATAAGTCGTTGGTGATACCTACTTTTTTTTAACCTTCCTTATTGCATTTTTGCATTTTTTTATCGAAATATGATGTATATGTGGTGTAAATAAACATCGAGACGCAGTAAGTGCGTTTCGCTAGCGAATTTTCATTAAATGCTTCAAAATTCAATAACTCAATTTGCTATTAACCTAAGGTTCGACGGCTAGGACACAAGTTTCCTCGGAAATATTTAAAGTTTATTTTCGGAAAATGTTTGTACATTTTCTAACAAGTTATTTTAATTAAATATGGTAAATTCTTTCTACTATATAGGTTATACCGGTGACCAAATTGATACCTGATTGCATTAAAGAGACAGACATATTTGCTACTAAAAACGTTTTTATGAAAATTGAGTTCCATAACGCGCTCGCTGCGTCCAGAGTTTTTTTGTAAAGCGCATAGATACTTGCCTTATTTTAAATACAAACAAAACTTTATTTAGTAAACTTATGAAAATGCTGCACCTGAGGTAAAAGTTTTGTAAAACTATAAAGCGTGCAAATATTGCAGAACAAACTTTCTTTTCAATTATCGTATAATAAAAGCTTCGTTTAAACAGGAGGGTGAATTAAGGGAATACGGAAACACTGAAAATGTCACTGACTAAACAGACATATTAGTGATCTTAATACGTTAATAAAAATGATAGAAACTTGAACACCTATGCGCAAACACCTCTTTATATAACTTACCTAGGTTTTCATAACAAATAATAAACATTATTATAAATTACACAATATATGCAAATGAATGGTGTTTCTGTTATTTGCAATTCAAATGTGTCTGTTTATATAAATTCATTAATTGTTCTTGCTTTTACTTGTAAAACCGTGCCATACAAAATACAGACGTGCAGAATATTTCTTTGTTGGTTTTCTTTCTGTAGCCGGTTTCGCTTCACGTCTGGATTTTGTTTACATAAACACTGACTAATTTTCTAACAAGATATTACCAAATACTATATAATGACAATACGGGACACTCCTATGCTTTAACATTGGTGATATTTGTGACAAGTACACTAGCGCCACGTCGCGTGAAGTACTGACAACTGAGCGGGTAATTTGAATTGTATATTTAGCTTCATATTCTTAATTTAGATAATACCTCTTCAACAGACAGAATTCTGTTAGAGTAGCACATGCTGCTAGCGGTGCCCGGCCGTGTCCCTGTAGAGTACCACAGGGTACGGTGCTGGGTCCCATACTATTTGATATTTATGTCAATGATTTATCTAGTGTTCAGACCGTCGGGAAGTTTTGGGCTTTGCAAATGATACTGCCGTATATTATACTGAAACTCATCGGCACAACCTGAAGCGAAGGGCGGAAAACAATATGAAAAACATTGTAAATTTTTTTCAAGACCAGACTACTCACTCTAAATTATACCAGAACAAACTTTGTTCGATTATCGTGTTACAACCAACCTGACTTCGAATATATAGATATAATACAGGATTCCAACATTTATAGCATATAATCTTGTGGGGCGGTAAAACCTCTTGAGTTATATCTGATAGCCTTTTGAGATGAGACCATCACATAAAGTAACTTGTGGAAAAATTGAGGTGTATCTTGTACAGCGTGAGGACACTGAGGAAGGTATTTCCACCTGCTTCTTTACGGATTATCTACTTTGCCCTTGTGGAATTACATCCGGGATATGAAATTACGGTATGTGTAGGAGTCGCAGATCCTCACCTGCGACGTTTTTTTTTATATTTCAACAACACACTACGAGGGCTTACAGCCTAAATACTATCGTACCGTGGGTGTCGACAAGGAGGAAAAAGGCAACTTGACAATTCTGGACTTGAAGGTTTGGAGGTTCGGAGGAGAAGGAAAAACATGTGGCGGCAAGGAGTTCCACAACTTAAAAATCCTCGGGACAAAAGAGCGAACATAACAAGATGTCTTATGTCTGGTGACGTATACATTAAAAGGGTGCATTCGCTCTGTTCCCCTGGTAGATATGTTGGGGGCAGCAGGTGGAGGAACTATGGAAGAAAGGTCCTCTGAGGAGTGCCCATGCAGATATCTATAAAAGAGAGAGAGAGAGAGAGAGAGAGAGAGAGAGGTCACCAACGGCACGTCCTTGGGCATGGGATGGCAGCCTTTGGGCGAGAGTAGGGTCACCGATGTGACGTATAGGATGATCCTTATAGTACAAGGTTAAAGGAAACCTCGGAAAGTATACCGAGAAACAAGAAATCTATAGGGCAGAGATCGTTGACTTACCTTTCTTCAAAATGGTACTTCAGAATTCCCTGTGTGATTAGGTAGTTGGACTCTGTCAGGCTCCTTAAAGCAATAAACAGGCGGTTGATAGCATCGCTACCAAGATATGGCTTGATTAACTTAAGTTTTGATTTTTGTGAGGGAGAATTTTCTCCTTATCTGGAGAAACAGTTTTGATTGTAATGAATGTAGATGGGTGAACTAAAATTATATATGTGCGCATATGTGCTTAAATGCGTGTGTGCGTGTGCGTGTATATACGCTTGTGTGTGTGTTTATATATCTGTATACTTGTCTACGCTCTGTTGAATGTATTTGTGTTTGCACAGGGAAGGGCATTATGCGCGTGGCCTTTAGAGTTACTGATGTATCTGGAACCTGAACGCTGGCAACAGGGTCAAGCGAGTGAGACAGGAAACAATAATGTAGAATATTAAATATATCCACTAACAAGGTTTGCCTTAAGTGGATTGTTTGAATTATTTATTGTTGGAACTTATTTTGTTCAGTGTTATTTGTCTTGCTTGATTAACTTTTTTTTTTAAGTTTTCTGTAATTTGTATTGGTTTGTATAAAATGTGCAACAATAAACATTGCTATTATTATTGTTATTATTCCTATTATATAAACTCAACAAAGACGAAGTAGACTGACATAAAGACGAATAAGATTGTACTAGAAGAGGTAAGAGTCGGAGGATGCTTACTGAGAATCCAAATTTATTGGCTATATTATGATACATTAAAAAGTCTGGACGCAGCAAGTTCGTTATGGTAGTGAATTTTCATCGAAATGATCAGGCACCACATAATTTTTCATAACTTTTTTTATTTTAATGTAGAAATATAAATTTTGGTTTATAGTTTCTTTTAAATATCGTAAATTACGTACCAAATTTCGTTATCATAGCTTTTCAATTTTTTTTTAGATAATTTTTTTTTCGAAAGAAAACACAAAATTTTCCCGGAAAACCTGGTTCGATTTTCCTGGCTAACGAACCTATCCAAGACACTTACAAAAGTACAAAAGTAAGGTACATGCTACATTTTATCAAAATCGGTTCGTTATTTTTTGAGTTATCGGTGTGATATATATATATAAATTGAAACTGACCGCGGATATGGGGTCTAGGGGTCCTAGATCGCGCTCATTTGAAGACATTTTTTCAAAATTCAAAAGTCGGGATCTCCCTATTAGTGAATTTTTTCTAAGAAAATTCACTAAAACTTCTGACACCAATATCTGAAGCATGCGTATTTAGGAAAAAGGAAACGGGGAGACTAAAACAAGGCTTCTTTCTGTAAAACGTGAACCAATTGGGGTGCGATGGTACCAGGCGACGTCGACCTGAAACTGTGATGAGGGCGTCTTTCGGTTGTATTAAATTTCAGTTTCTTACTAAATTCAGTTTCCAGCGATTTCAAATCATTACTTTACTTTTGCATTTCCACCGATAAAAAAGATTATACAATCAAATAGGTGAGTACAGCAAATTTATTTTTCAACTTTTCCATTCTTCGTTTGCCATTGTGTGTCCGCAGCATAAGCAGTAATGGGATTCCTAAAGTATTTTATCAAAGCTGTCCTATTCGTTCCGACGCGAACTCTGTGAACAGCGCAGATAACCGAATGCTTGCAGGAAAACATAACGTTATGTTAGTTCAGGACGCGTTCCGCAAGATGGCAGCTCACGCTCGTTAACGCCGACCCTATACCTAATATCGGGTAGGTGTGTGTTGAACCAGGCAAGTAAAGTTTTGTTAATTTTCTCTTTATGCCCTTAACTCTCAGCGAGTATGAAAGTTACGATGTCGTTAACGCGTTTTATTGACTCTCATATAACTTCTTGCATATTGATAAAATACTTCTAGAGAGGTGAATTTGTCTTTACTTGCTGTTGCTAAGTGCCATTTAGAAAAGCTAAATTAGGTCTATTTAAATTAGCTAATAAAAAAAAACTGAATGGGTTATCTTCATTAGTGTCGAGTGCTATAGACATATTAAAAGTCTGTGTCATTTTTAACACTAAACTCTATGTGCATCATAAGCGGCTATTCAAAGCTGATTTCAAGTTAGCTGTCTCTACTTACTACTTTTAGTGATAAATAGCTTTAAAAAAGTCACTAATGAGGAGATCGCGACTTTTGAACTTTGAAAACACTTCTTCAAATGAGCGCGAACTAGGCGCCCTAGAGCACGTATCCAGGGTCAGTTTCGATATATATATATATATATATATATATATATATATATATATATATATATATATATATATATGTATGTATATATATATATATATATATATATATATATATATATATATATATATATATATATATATATATATATTTATATATATATATATATATATATACAGTCCCTCTAACAATGGTCCAAACCCATATATTCGGATAGAGCATCAAAAATTAAATAGACTTTCATTAATACGTTTTGTCCGATTGTTGCTTGTTTTCGATATACAGTGTGTTAAAATTGACTTTGAAAAAAATTAAATCGCTCGTTTTTCTGCTAATTACTGGAATATTGATTTGGAACTATGTAATAGGGGGTTATCGAGGATGCCGCTTCCAACCGTGATACCTATTTTGAGCCACATCATAGTTGGCGCCACCTACACTAAACCCGAATGTTTTACAGGGGCATAACTTTTTCGATGATCAACTTTCTGCAAATCTGTTTAGAAAAACTGAAAACTACTAATTTTTGTTCGAAAAAGGTATACTTAGTTGAAACTCATAAAGTGAGTGGTTACCGAGATATTGCGGTTTTAATAATGGTGTGCATTGAAAATCTCTCAAATCTGAAATTTCATTCTGGCCCAAAGTTCATCTCTGGAGTTGCATACATTATTGTGTATGTACCAGTTGTTTCAAGTAACCCCAATGGAAAATTCTAGAGGATTGAGGTCGGTGTATTTTAATCATAATTTTCTAATTCTAAATCACTTCCTAAAAATTGGGAAGTTTCTCTGGATTTAATTCGATTTCATAGAATAAGTATGTTTTTGGCAAATAAAAGATGTATTCATGTGGACATATCACGGCGCTAATAACTATAGCAGTTCATTGGCCGGGTCAACAACTGTCAATGAAGTAGATGAAATATCTTTTGTTTTTCGTTTTCATAGGGATGTCATTTGCGTAACACAATAAACATAATCTGTCAATTTTGACAAGCACATGGTTTTTCAACAAAGAGCAGTAGGTAGTTATTATTTCTGAAATGCCTCGCCATAATGAGTTTAGCAATATTGAGAAGAGAGATATGATCTGCGTTTATGCGCAATCAAACTTCCGTAGCCACCAAGCCGCCGCCAGATACTTGGAATTATATCCTAGTCGTAGACAACCAGATCACAAGACCTTTAGAAGATTATACGATAAATTAGGTATGTAAAAGAGTAATATGCACTCATTGTCATTAATTATTTCTGAAACGAAAGTTTTGACAAAATTCACACCTGAGGGCTGGAAAAATCGTGAAATACACATTTTGTTACACGGATGCGTATCATCTCGTCCTAATGTATTCGTAGGTGAAACTGGTTCTTTCAATTCGAAGTCGGAAGTTGGTGGACCAAGACTTCCTGTACATCAAGAGGAAGAGATATTAGTACGCCTTGCAGAAGATCCGGAAACAAGCGTAAGACGCCTCTCTGCAGCAACTGGAATAAATAAATCAAGTATTGGTAGACTTCTCAGAAAATAAAAGTTACATCCTTACCACTTAACACCAGTGCAGAAGCTTTTACCTCTAGATTTTCTATCTAGATTGGATTTTTGTGAACGCATTCGTCGGTATCAGAATGACGATCCGTTTTTCTTCAGCAACATTATATTCACTAACGAAGCGACATTCACAAGAAGAGGAGTTTTCAATTTCAAAAATGTTCACACATATGACAGCAGCAATCCTCATTTGACGCGAGAACACCATTTTCAACATGAGTTCTCCATTAATGTCTGGTGTGGCATACTAGGCGACGTGTTGTTGGGACCAATAGAACTTCATGCAAGGCTCAATGTGGAGAATTATTCAATTTTCTTGAGAGATCAACTACCTATTCTCTTGGAAGATGTCCATCTAGACGTGCGCAGGAGATTATGGTTCATTCACGACGCGCACCTGCCCATTATGGACTTCCTGTCGGAGATTTTCTGTACCAAAATTATCCGCGGCGATGGATAGGTCGAGGTGGAGATTTTCCTTGGCCTGCACGTAGCCCCGACCTCAATCCTCTAGATTTCTTCCTCTGGGTTCACTTGAAAGAATTAGTATACAAGAATATTTGTAACTCCAGAGATGAACTTTGGGCTAGAATAATCGAATCCAGTGATATATTGAAAAACGATTATCCAACTTTTTTTAAGGTGAGGCAAAATTTTGGGTTGAGACTAGAAAAATGTATTGAAGTAGGCGGAGGCCATTTTGAGAATCTTATTAAGTGAATTGTTCGATAATTGTCAATTTTTTCTTATAATTTAGTGATAATAATAATGTTAATAAAATTTCAAAATTGAGAGAATTTCAATGCACACCATTATTAAAACCGCAATATCTCGGTAATCACTCACTTTATGAGTTTCAACTAAGTATACCTTTTTCGAACAAAAAATTAGTAGTTTTCAGTTTTTCTGAACAGATTTGCAGAAAGTTGATCATCGAAAAAGTTATGCCCCTGTAAAACATTCGGGTTTAGTGTAGGTGGCGCCAACTATGATGTGGCTCAAAATAGGTATCACGGTTGGAAGCGGCATCCTCGATAACCCCCTATTACATAGTTTCAAATCAATATTCCAGTAATTAGCAGAAAAACGAGCGATTTAATTTTTTTCAAAGTCAATTTTAACACACTGTATATCGAAAACAAGCAACAATCGGACAAAACGTATTAATGAAAGTCTATTTAATTTTTGATGCTCTATCCGAATATATGGGTTTGGACCATTGTTAGAGGGACATCCTGTATGTATATATATATATATATATATATATATATATATATATATATATATATATATATATATATATATATATATATATATATATATATATATATATATATATATATATATATATATATATATATATATATATATATATATATATCATGTATATATATATATATATATATACATATATATATATATATATATATATATATATATATATATATATATATATATATATATATATATATATATATATATTATTACGGTATCAATAAATATTGTGTTTTTATAATTTATTTAGGTATTTCTTTTAGAGGGGCTTCTGGCACTATGAAAACTTCCCAATAAAGTTGAAAAAAATTTAAATCAAATAATTTATTTCTTAAAACACAAAGATTGATCAACTTATTAAGAACTGGACAAATGAAATGAAACCAAAATTTTCAAAATACTGAGTATAATTAAGGCTAAATGAATTATTAATACAATAAAATGAGAACACTTAAACAACAAAGCTGTCTAAAACGATACACTATTCTACCAATCTCTTTAGCTAAATTGTACTTGTGAATTTATTTTAATTTAAAAAGGAATGTTTTTGTTTTTGTAGTATTCTTGTTTAATGTATAATTACCACATTAACTGCTTATAATATTTGGAAGAAGCAATACAAATTCTTATGAATGTCTCACCACAATTTTTCCTTGACAATATTGATAACTTCGAACACTTTTTTTATCTCATTCTTCGGCCTTAATACTTCTATCTATAATCAAACTCTTTGCCTGATTCGTTAATGTCTCCCAGTTCCCTGTACACCTTGTGTTGATCTTGATGTTATGTCTGTGATGATGTAAAAGACTCACTTATGTCCTTTTTAGTGATGTTCTCCAATTTTTCTCGCTCTCTAAATTCTGTGTTTCTGCTTTCTGACGATATGATGTATGTATAATAATATATGCCTTTTTTTGGCTGATATTTTACTTCAAAACAATCTTCTAACTTTCTTTTCCTACTGACAACTTGTCATTCTCCTCCCTCCATTTCTTTTTCTTTTCCTACTACTAAGTCTTATTGCTTTGGATACATAGTTGGTTAAAACGTTACAATTTTGCTTTCATTTCGTATGATAAATATGGGAATTGCCAGTTGAAAACTGTATTGAACTTTTTTTTATAAAACTGATTTTTTTGTAAATCTAAAGGCTCGCAAATTTACCTATGGGTTCATATTGTATAATTTTCAAATCATTCTATTTGTGTGTATTTAAAATTTATATTATTGTTACTTGTGGTCTAGCAACAGACTCTGCCTCAACAAATTTATTCAACCAGGTGTAATTCCCCTTACATTCACCAAAATTCTTTTCTATATTATTTGTTTGTTTTTACTATCCTGAGAATTAACGACGAACATTTTTCAAAAACTATGATATCATAGCAATATATATATATATATATATATATATATATATATATATATATATATATATATATATATATATATATATATATATATATATATATATATATATATATATATATATATATATATATATGCGTGTGTGTGTATCACACCGATAACTCAAAAAATAAGCGGCCAATTTTGATATAAAATTTGGCACGCACCTTAATTTTGTAAGTGGCGTCGACAAGTTCGTTAGCCAGGAAAATCGGCTAAGGTTTTCCCGAGAAATTTTGTGTTTCCTTTCGGCAAATTTTTATATCTCCGGTACTAACAAAGTAAGGGCGACCAAATTTGGTAAGCGTGTTTGTACTGTAAAAAGTGAACCACGTCCAAAATTTAGGTCTGTAGGTTAAAAGACAAGAAAGTTATAGGCATTTAAAGACAAAAAATGACATGTTCCTCAAAAGGTCAAAGTCGCAATTTAACACGACAAAACTGGCAACATTTAGGAAAAGAACCTGTAGCAAATACGGATTCGGTTAAGAAAATGTTGCAAGACGAGTGTTCTATAAACCCTTAAGTTTAAGCTTCAACCATCAATGTCCTTCATTTTACTAGAATATTTCCAGAAAATTTATTTCACAGAAACCTTTTTCTGATGCTTTATAGGTTGCACATATGTTTCCACTATCAAATTAATCCTACGTGCCGCAATTCAGATCTCTATGTTGAAAGAAGAAAAAAGCGATAGGCATTTTAAGAAAAAAATGTGGGTGCCACTGGTGATCAGAGGAAGGCACGGGAACAAAATATTTTGTGTGACTAACAAAACAAACTGAATATTACATACAACCGTTAAGTTTTCTTGATGAAAAAAGGTCAAGAAGGGGCACAAAAAATATTTTGAAAATGTTTCTTCTTAAAACATCAAAGTCGCGATTTAAAACGTCAAAATTTGCAATTTTCAGACAATGAAATTTAAACAAATACGGAATATGTAGAAGATTTGTCGTAATAATTGTATTTGACAATGTCCTGCGCTTCAGCATCAACCAACATTGTCCTTCATTTTACTAAAATATTGTCGGAAAATACATTTCAAATAGACCCTGTTCCTGATGCTTTGGCGGTAGTTTCAGCTATAGAGTTTATGGTTTACTAGTCCATATTTTAAATTTTCGTAGAAAAAAATCGTTATTGGGAGCACCGCCACTTATAAATTATAAAAAGATTTCTTCAATTGAGTGCGAACTAGAACCCTTAAAACCCATATACGGGGTCAGTTCCAGTTTTTGGCTGTTTACACATATAAAGAGTGACGCATTTCTAGGGTAAAGCTCAATATATCCGTTATTATACAAGATATGAGAAAAAGGTATATACGTTAATTATAGGGTATCTCGAGCTGCATCTTATAAACCTATTTTGACAATCACAGGATCGCCAATAAGTCGTTGGTGATACACACTTTCTTTTTTTAATAGAACACCCGCCTATGTTATTGCATTTTTGTGTTTACCATCTAATTATAATGCATGTTTGTAAGAAACAAAATTGATATCGTTTATCGTTTTTGAGTTATTTCATTGTTTTGCAACTTTTAACGTTTTTGACACATATTTCAAACACATATCACAAATTATGATACCGCATTTTTATCAATAGATAGCGGAGCGCCATGGAAATAATTCATTCAGAGAGCTTTTTGTTTGTATTACTCGTCGAAAAAATCGAGCTGCCGAATACAGGCACTCTCAAATAGTAGCTGAATTTTAAAACTTTTCGCAGAAATGTTGTTAATTAATAATAAATATTTAGTAAGTTATTGTTAAAAAAAATGTCCAATTTTTGTGAAAAATATAATTTAGTGTAACATTACTGAAGGCAATTCCTGTAAAAAAAATGGTGATTTGTTGTAAAAGAAACTTTGCAAATTTTTTTTTCAATTTCCATCCAAAGCTGCTCGTAAATAATTATATCTTGGCAGGTGTGTAAATAGCACAGAATAAACTGTTGATTATGCTGTGTAAATAACTTAAAGGTTCGTTGTCCAGGAAAATCGGAGCAGTTTTTTTTTCTGGAACTTTTAACGTTTATTTTCGGAAAATGTTTGTACTTTTTGATACAACAAATAGTTTCCAATATACAGGGAGTTGAATTTTTTTTTAATTTTTTATAAATAATTTCAAAACCACTGGATTGATTTTAATAAAACTTGGAACTTGAAAGTGTATTATGAAAGTGCATATTTTCAAGTGAAAATCTACTTACAACTGCGTCAGTGGCGTGCGTACGGGGTAACTGTAAAAATTCATTTGGGGAAAAAATATGTGCGCCACTGTCTTTTTCCAATTTTGATACATCAGTTATGAAGCTTATTACATAAGCCACAAAAGCTACCTCTTGGTATTTTTTCGTTCAGGGTAGCCCCTAGGAGATATGATTAATTTTATAAAAAGGGACAAAGTACCAATTCGTTGGAGTAATGAAAACAGTAATCGTAAAGTGCCATGAAACTATAATTTTTGACAGTTCTCTAAATTCTACAATTTTGAAGTGCTTTGTAGGCGTCAAAAGAGTTTTCGTGCTATTCTTTAAATTTTGATACGGTGCAGTATTTTCGTTTTTAGTTATTTGTTGATACTGAGCTGCTCATTAATATTATTTCCTCCTCTCAAGATGGTTTTCATTAAGTACACTTCAGCGGATTTGACTGATATGTTGTTAATTTATGGTCAAACAAATCAAAATGCTAGACAAGCTGTGCGAGTTTATCAGGAAACTTATCCCCAAAGAAGAATTCCTGACAAAAATATTTTCCTACGTATTGTAAGACATTTGAGAGAAACTGGTTCTTTAAAACCTTTAAAAGCTGACTCTGGACGCAGAAGATACCGCCGAACTGTACGAGTTGAAGAGGCAATATTAAATAGAGTTGAACGTGATCCTAGTACAAGTACGAGAATTACTGCCACCGAACTGGGCAATATTTCGGCATCATCAGTTCACAGAACTCTGAAGGATCAAAGTTTATATCCCTATCATTTTACACGTGTCCAGGAACTTCTACCTAGAGACTTTCAACCAAGGGTAATGTTTTGTCAGTGGTTCTTAAACAAACTTAGGCACGACCAACATTTTTCTAAACGTGTACTATTTACTGATGAGGCGTCATTTACGCGAAAAGGTATCGTAAATTTTCACAATTTACATACATGGGCCGATGAAAACCCACACTCTCTAAGAGTTGCAAATTCGCAGTATCAATTTTCCATCAATATTTGGGCTGCTATTATTGAAAATCACATAATTGGTCCTGTTGTTCTACCGAATCGTCTTGACCATGAATCATATTTAAACATATTACAAAATGATTTGCCGTTGTTACTGCTGCTTTTTATGAGAAATGGTACAATGTGGTGCCAGCATGATGGTGCGCCTGCACATTTTGCAGCAGTTGCAAGAACATATTTAGTCAACACATACGGTCACCGATGGATTGGTCGTGGAGGTCCGGTGTCATGGCCACCTCGATCTCCGGACCTGAATCCTCTCGATTTTTATTTGTGGGGTCATTTAAAAGAAATAGTGTATAAAACACCAGTAAATACACGAGAAGAATTGTTGGGAAGAATAGAATATGCATTTGACAGCATTAGAGAAGATCAAAATATTTGCAGAAGAGTAAGAAGATCTTTGCGCAGAAGGTTAAATAATTGTAACGACGCTAATGCTGGTCACTTTCAACATTTTCTTTAGCTTTGTTATTAAAGTCAATTGAGTAATGTACAAAAAACAAGAGTTCGGAAAAATCATGGTGTCTTTACGATTACTTTTTTCATTTTTTATTTTTATTTTTTATTTATGATTTTTTATCAATGTTTGTAATATTCATTTCAATGTTTATCACCAATAAGTTTTACGTAGGTTAGTTATTTGCACGTTTATTGCTGTAATGTTTACTGTATGTTTTGTTTTTCATATTCTTATGGTTGCATATATTATTATTATTATTATTATTACGCCGACTAATCGGTACTTTGCCCCTTTTTATAAAATTAATCATATCTCCTAGGGGATACTCTAAACGAAAAAATACCAGGAGGTAGGTTTTGTGGCTTATGTAATAAGCTTCATAACTGATGTATCGAAATTGGAAAAAGACAGTGGCGCACATATTTTTCCCCAAATGAATTTTTACAGTTGCCCCGTACGCACGCCACTGACGCAGTTGTAAGCAGATTTTCACTTGAAAATATGCACTTTTATAATACACTTTCAAGTTCCAAGTTTCATTAAAATCAATCCAGTGGTTTTGAAATTATTTATAAAAAATGTAAAAAAAAATTAAAATTCAACTCCCTGTATATTGGAAACTATGCGTTTCCGGGCCCATGTGCACAGGAACTTTTTTTCTTATTTTTTAGTAAGGAATTGCCCCACGAGCGATGGTGCATGTTTTTTGAAACAGCCTGTATATTTTTTCTTGTGTTTTTTCCTCTTTTTTTTTGGTTGTTGTTTTTGATTGTTTTTGTTTTGTTTTTCCTTTTGGTGAATTTTCTTTTTAAAAAATCACTAATTAGGAGATCCCGACTTTTGAATTTTGAAAAAAACTCGTCAAATGAGCGCTAATTAGGCCCCTAGAACACATATCCAGGGTCAGTTTCAATTTTTATATGTTTATATATATATATATATATATATATATATATATATATATATATATATATATATATATATATATATATATATATGTATATATATATATATATATATATATATATATATATATATATATATATATATATATATATATATATATATATATATAAAGTATGTGATTTTGGTGTTATACAATAATATATAGCCCTTGTAGATATTCAAAGATACATTTATATGCGTCTCAGTTATTGGATGCAAGAAGACAGCACAGGTTGTATGAATAAAGCATCTATATCTTCGTAGAAACGTTTCTAATTAGCTCTATTGCATAGTGAATCTTTAGTTTGCATGTTGTTAAGGAGCGGAGGATAACTGGGGAATAATTTGTCGAACTAGCCGTTTGTAGACTTAGTAACGATGTAATAAAACTTTAATAAAATCACTACACTTTAACAATGCTTACAAACTAAAAACTAACAGAATGAATTTTAAAGCCGAAATCTTTACATACTGAATGTTAATTGGATAGTTTCTCTAATCTCTACATAATTAAATCACAAGTGTCACGTCTTTACATCTTAAGAATCTAAACTCAAAGTCTTGATAATGTTTATAAACAATACTACTTATAGTTTTACTTGGTTTACCTCATACATAATTGCAGCAGTCAGCATTCCTTGTACTGTACGCTGCAATTTTAAACTTGTTTATTATTTAGATAAATATGTAATAATTTCAATGTTAATGTTATTGATACATTTGTGACCTACTACCATGAAATATTTACATTACTTTTTGTAGAAAATTTTCCTATAACTAAATTTTAATTATAAATTGAATGATCTTAACAATTATATTTCCACGCCTACGACTGCCCTTCTGCAAACCTTATTGTCCTCTGAACACATGTTATTAATAATGGTCTAAATACCGGTAATCTCCGCATTCACAGTGTGGGCTGTCTTTTATACGGAATTTGAACACATGGCTAGGGAAAGGCCGTGATTGAGTTTATAATGTTGTATTTATTTAAAAATTTCATTAGTTGTGCTTTTACGCATTTTTCGGTAAGTTTAATAATTATACTAGTTAAAGCAATTGGTCTGTAATTATTCATATTCTCTTTATCCCCTTATAGAATGGAATTATAATGGCAATATACTGGGTCATGTGCTCTTTTGTTGCATTCAGTGATATTAAGGTAAACACTTTTATTTTATGTTTTTGGTAAGCAAGCTGTATCATACATTTTGAATGACGTATCGCTGTAAAATAAACGACTTTGTAACCTGCACAAAATATAATATTCTATTACGGAATATCCGGTTAAAATTTTAATTCGGGGATATAGAAAATTCGTTAAGAGGATTGTACAGAATAAATCTGTTAAGCGGATTTTACATTTCGATGATCAACTAGTTTAGTAAATTATTGTTGTGATTTTGTGCAGTTCATGCAAATATTATCATAAGCCCTGAAACAATATGTCCGAAACAATAGCCCTGTAAAAACGTTGAATGCGCTTCAGTTTTAATTAATTTGTATTTCAAAATATGCAAAATTTTCTATGATAGTTCACCAAATACGAAAATTAATGTTTGTGAAACGAAATTCTCACCACTACACATCAAAGTGTGTGTATGTATGTTTTGTTTCTTTAACGTCGGCCTATTTCCGCGACTATGGCCAATCACCGACGCCAGGGAGCAGTTTCACCTCACTATCCTGAAAATTTTGCCGAATCCCTGCCTTTCTGTAAGGAGGGTAGGGATATTTAACGTGCCCAACATCGCATGGACACGGGACCGACGGCGTTACGCCCCCTCCGAAGAGCGGAACGTGCAGACATTCCACTTGCTCAGATACAATGCCAGTACCTCGGCTGATGTTAATGTTACAGTTTGTACTGAAAAAGTGAAAGGAGTACCCTGGGATCGAACTCAGTACCCTTCGGTTCAGAGGCACACGTTCTTACCCCTGAACCACTGAGGTTCTACACATCAAAGTCTGTAGACATTTTTTCTGTCGCTGTCATGAATCTCCTGTTCCAGCAGCTCTCTTATCTTAGTCTGCGGACTTCATCAATTGGGCTAGGCTTTTCAGGAGTTTCCCCTTTTGCTTTAAAATGTGCGAATGGTAACCATACCGCAGCCAATGCAATCTGACGTCACACACACACCCTCTTGCTTTACCTCTTTCCTCTTTGTGAGGTATTTTTCGTTTACATAATACACAAAGTGAAGATTGGAACCTGTGATGAGCACTGATAAGCGCAGTTGGAGAACCCAAATCGCCACAACACATTTTAAAAGACCCGACGATCATTTCACTAACCAAGTTAGCGTCATCAGAGGATGAATAATTCTAAATATCTTATATCCGCAACTCTACTTATATTCTTTTGCAATTCTGCAGGTAGAAGGTCACTAGCGATTTAGGGAAGTTCAACGATACTTAAATTAACATATTTTCATTTGGCGGAAATATCTGTATTCTCTTATTATCTCTCAGGCGTGCTTTTGCTGGCATTTCTTTCTATTCAATAAGATTAAATTGATTGAAGGCGAGGTTTTAATTTCATTCGATGTAACCTCATTGTTTCCTAGCGTTCCCACGAAGCAAGCGTTAACTTCTCTAGAAGAGTTGTTGATAAAAATGTATAGCATAAATGAAAGTTTCTGCAAAGAATATTGAACTTTAACAAAGCTTTGAATTAAACAAAATATTTTTCAATTCAACAATTAATTTTTTGAACAAACCCAAGGCACGGCAATGGGCAGCCCGCTATCTTCATTTATTGCAGACCCTTTTATGAGTAGATTTGAAACAGATCTTGAAAGTAAAAGTGAGTATTGTCCTAGAGTGTGGTTTCGTTACGTAGATGAAATTTTCGCAGTGTTTAATACAAACAATTGCAGAATAGAAGATGTTATTGCCAAATTAAACAATAAATTTGGTTCTATAAAATTTACCCACGAATTAGAAAATAATAACTACCTTTTCTAGATGTACTAGTATAGAATAAAGACACAGTAGACATCGATGTCGATAGAAAAGAAACCACAACTCTAAACTACATTCCGAATGACTCACATCATACGTACGTACAAAAAATTACCTGTCTGAATTTTTTTACTAAACAGGTTAATTAATTTTTCTTTAAGTTAAAGTAGATATACCAAAGAACTAAATTATATTAACAACGTGGCCGAATATAACGGATAAACTGCTTGCCTAGTGGAGAAAATAATTAACAAACAGACAACAAAGAAAATGTAAGCGGAATCAACGTCGTTTAGAAGAGAGAAAGCCGAAAAAACTTTGTTTGTTTACAATTTAAGCCTCGAATCACGAACGGTCTAGATAGCATTTTTTTAGAACAAATTGCAACTAACATTTTCGACAAATTATACTCTCAAAAACTTGCTACGTAATCTAAAAGACGAGGACAGTACGGCCAAAATGTCGGGAATTTATGAAATCGGTTGTAAAGAGTATGATCTTAAATACGTCGGACAAACAACAAGATCTATTGAAATTATATTCAAAGGGCATTTAGCGCAATTAAGATACGGTACTATTGATAGATCTTCCGTCGCCAGACATATTTCAGTTAACAGTCACCACGTAAATAATTTTTTTTTTAGAATGAAAACTCAAAATTTTCCCGGAAAACCTCGTCCGCTTTTCCTGACTAACGAACTTATCCAAGCCATTTACGAAAAGAATTTTATCAAAATTGGCCTATTATTTTCTGAGTTATCTGTGTAATAGTTATATATATATATATATATATATATATATATATATATATATATATATATATATATATATATATATATATATATATATATATATATATATATATATATATATATATATATATATATATATATATATAAACATATAAAAATTGAAACTGACCCGGGATATGGGTTCTAGGGGTCCTATTTCGCGCTCATTTGCAAAAATTGTTTCAATATTTAAAAGTCGGGATCTCCCTATTAGTGAATTTTTTCTACGAAAATGTGAGCGGATAGTGTGAAAGAAACAGCTTAGTTGGACCTCTTTAGGCTGTCTTTATCCCATTTTGCAGCTATACCTCCTTAAAATCCGCGTAGAACCTCTTTATTTATAGCAGCTCCCGTAACTTTGTTAGGGGTTTCTCCAAAGGAATTTTTCTTGTTTACATTGTTCTTGTCTAGTTTTACCGCGCCATTTTGAAGTTGTAGCAGTGCAGTCTTGTATGTCACAAGCAAGCTGACATAACTGCAGTGTATTGTGCGCATGTCCCACCTTTCGAAAAGAGGGTACTTGCAATAATCAAGACCTGGACACAGTCTATTCGTTCATCAGATCAGCTGAGAAGAGCACCAGCACCGAGTATATTTAATTCGTACACGACCACGCGTTGTGGTATTACACGTGCCGCCTATATATATATATATATATATATATATATATATATATATATATATATATATATATATATATATACATATATGTTGTGCTGAGAATTGCTTAGGCCATATAAAAGTTATAAAAACAAAAATGAAAACCCTTACGGAAACTACTATGATAATGTTAAATTCTGATTATTGATTAAAAAATTGGGTGATCAGATTAGTAATGGGGGGTAGTAGTAGTACCACTGGTCAGTAATAAGTAAAATACTTACGGTTTACACGTAATGCATATGGGTTCTCTGTATATTGTATACATATCCATATCGTTCGACATATTTTACTGTACACTAAAACAGAAAACAAAATAATAACATTAAAACACAAGCACATTCACTATTATTGTTAGTCAGTGTTATTTGGAGAAGCAATGAAAGATATATAGCCATAATTTGTTGGAATGATAATTAAATGAGTCTTAAAAAGTTTAACTAGCAATTTGGAAAATATCTCAGTTAAAGTGAAATAAAAAGAGCCAGAAATCTATATGTAGATAGATTGAAATATTAAGCATGAAATAAATACCAAAGAATTATGTTCTAAATCAATTACCTGAAGGTAATGAACAAAACAAACCTTTTGTATGATGTATTTAGATGTAAGTCTATTATTATTTTATGTGAACAATGAACTGAAATGTACCCATATATGTGTCTGTGTTTGTATAAAAACAATGAACTGGAAGTTACTAAAAAACAGTGTTAAGTGTTGTGGAAACTTTTAAAATCAAGATTACAACATGAACTGAATTAATGTTATAAAAATTATTGTTGCTTATGTTATGTAGAAATAAGGTTAGGTCAGATGTCAATTTTAAGAATAGAATATTTTATACTTACTCGATGGTTCCAAGGAGAATATCTGTCAAAACATTAATTAATGAATTGGAAGAGAGAATGCTATGATCAGACAGGAAACACCAAATGTTAGATGAATTTGGGCAACATTTCCGCTTTTGTTATAATTGTTGTTGGTTGTTGTTGAAATTCAGATGCGAGAGAGCGTCATTATTGCTTCCCATTTTAAATGTAAATATTTTAAAGAATAAATTGTGCAAAGAAAATTCAATTTGCCACTAAAACAAAGAAGAGACGTTACATCAAGTTTTTAACGTAAGGAAGTACGAGATAAGCAGTAAATATATCAATAATACGTACATTTGAGGATACCCAATACCATTAGCGAGGAAGCCAAGGTTAGAGATTTATTTTATTTAATGTATAGCAGCTCAACCAGACAAATATTTCAATAAAAAGACAGCCCATTCTGTCAAATATCATTTTAAGCAAATGTGTTTATGGGAAATTAAGATTTAAACGCATAAAGTAGAAATCTTATGGGATAATTTAAACATAGTTCAACATTGAGAATACAGAGGGAGTGCAGGTCAAGGATCCATATTTATTAATAAGAACAATTGAATGAAAGCCGTAAATTCGGATACTAAATTTAATCATTGTAAATTGATATTAGTTTGATAATTAGAACAACGGATCCGTTTAAAGTTTGGAGTTTAGATTTTAAATTTGAAATTGTGCCAATAAAATTTGTTTAAGAATTTTGAAACGTAATTCTTTGAAAACCCATAATAAGATAATAAGGCTACTATAAATATTTGCAGGCTACTTTCTTTCTATTTTAGCAGAACCGACTACTGAGATAAGTAAGTAAATAAAATATTTGAATATAATTTATTTGACATACATATATGTATATATAATAGAAGGATAGGCAAACCAAAATAACCCTGAGATAGCTTAAATCACAAGAGTCACAAAACATATTTTATTCAGATAAAATTTCACACAAATAATATACAGTCACCCATAATATATGGTGTAAAATAATACAAGGTGTAATAATAACAATATCAATATTTTTTTTAATATCACTCTTCTATATAATAATATAAAAAAAAATCAAAAGCAAATTAGTATATTATATAATAATAATAATAGTAAATATAAATAAAAGCCAATCAGTATAATTGGCGCCCAACAGTGGGGCAACATAATAAAATATATAATAATAATAAATAATATAAAATATCAAAGCCAAATAATTGTATAATTGGCGCCCAACGTGGGGCACAGCAAAAATAGGGGAAACTAGCCATAACGTCCAGGCACAGCAAAACAGGGGATCAAACTGCAACATCTGGGCACAGGAATTCTTAACATTGGTAGAGCCAGACCTGAAAAATAAAAATTTAATTACTGACCATCCTAAATAAAGAAATTTAAACATAAAAATGTCGCAACAAAAGCAAACAAGAGCTAGAAAAACAAAGAAGACTGAAGAAATACAACAGGATGAACAATTTCGAAAGAAAGAGACAAATAATTTTGAAAATCAAAAGGCCAGGAGGCAAAAGAAAGGAATAAGATATATGTATATATATATAAAAGGGGGCTGTGAGCACAAAAGAGAAGTAACGTATAGGGAAAACTCGAGGCATATAATAAGAAAAGTGAAATAAGAAGATGACAATGACAGTAAACGCAGAGGATCATATGAAGCAAGCAGAAAAAAAATATAAGAAAATGGATAAGAAGATAAAAATTTGAAGAATTCTAAAGATATATGGTAAAGAATGAGGAAAAGAATTATAGTTGGAGTAGCGAAACCAGTATAAAGAAGAAAAAAGGCCCAAGAGAGGTTATGATGAATAAAATGAATAATAAATATTGAAATAAGTATATGAAAATGAATTAATATAGAAATATAGTGTTAAAATGAAGAAATGTTAAAAATAAAGAAGATTTAGGGGATAGATGATAAGGTACAAATAAAAAAAGGAAACCATGTAAGAAATAAATTGAGATATATATATACCAGATGGAGAAAATATTTATTAAAAAGCTGCTAATCCGAGAAAATAAAGTTGAATAAAATAAAACGTCGTTGTACATTGATGAGAAGAAAAGTATGAACAAGAAGACCCGAGAAACCAAACGTGAAACTAGGAAAACCGTAAATAAAAGAATTTGTCAACAATACCAAGTGACATTATGATTTACAAGTATTCGTCATCCACAATCAAACATTTCTGAGAGATATATACAAGAACTTAACAAGTATTTGAGGATAATGGTACACAGCGATCACCGAGAGTGGCAAGATAAGCTAAATATAATAGAAGAATTACTTAATAATAGTCCACATACAATGACTGGACAATCACCGATTTATCTATTCAAAGGTGTCATGCCTGAAAGAAAATGGCTCCAACAAAATAGTAAAACCTACGAAGAAGTAGTAAAAATGGTCAATAAATTAAATGAGAGACGTGCAGAGAAATGTGCAAAAAGGTTTTTGAAAAAGAAATCTAAGAAATCGACATTTAAAAGAGGAGATTTAGTAATCATAAGGGCATTGCGAACCTCGAATTATAAGAAAAATATCAGTGCCAAGTTAATGATGCCATTTGAGGGTCCATTCGAGATCACAACAGAAAACCCAGTTAATAGTTGTGAAATCAAAGACCCAATCACAGGAAAAATTAGAGGAATATTTAATATACAAGATATATTCCACTTCTATCAATAACAATGAAAATAAAATATCAGCACGTATGTAAATTTTGCTTCCATTACTTTCGAGAATCGAAATAATGTCTGCAAAATTGGGGGGTGTTGTGCTGAGAATTGCTAAGGCCATATAAAAGTTATAAAAACAAAAATGAAAACCCTTACGGAAACTACTATGATAATGTTAAATTCTGATTATTGATTAAAAAATTGGGTGATCAGATTAGTAATGGGGGGTAGTAGTAGTACCACTGGTCAGTAATAAGTAAAATACTTACGGTTTACACGTAATGCATATGGGTTCTCTGTATATTGTATACATATCCATATCGTTCGACATATTTTACTGTACACTAAAACAGAAAACAAAATAATAACATTAAAACACAAGCACATTCACTATTATTGTTAGTCAGTGTTATTTGGAGAAGCAATGAAAGATATATAGCCATAATTTGTTGGAATGATAATTAAATGAGTCTTAAAAAATTTAACTAGCAATTTGGAAAATATCTCAGTTAAAGTGAAATAAAAAGAGCCAGAAATCTATATGTAGATAGATTGAAATATTAAGCATGAAATAAATACCAAAGAATTATGTTCTAAATCAATTACCTGAAGGTAATGAACAAAACAAACCTTTTGTATGATGTATTTAGATGTAAGTCTATTATTATTTTATGTGAACAATGAACTGAAATGTACCCATATATGTGTCTGTGTTTGTATAAAAACAATGAACTGGAAGTTACTAAAAAACAGTGTTAAGTGTTGTGGAAACTTTTAAAATCAAGATTACAACATGAACTGAATTAATGTTATAAAAATTATTGTTGCTTATGTTATGTAGAAATAAGGTTAGGTCAGATGTCAATTTTAAGAATAGAATATTTTATACTTACTCGATGGTTCCAAGGAGAATATCTGTCAAAACATTAATTAATGAATTGGAAGAGAGAATGCTATGATCAGACAGGAAACACCAAATGTTAGATGAATTTGGGCAACATTTCCGCTTTTGTTATAATTGTTGTTGGTTGTTGTTGAAATTCAGATGCGAGAGAGCGTCATTATTGCTTCCCATTTTAAATGTAAATATTTTAAAGAATAAATTGTGCAAAGAAAATTCAATTTGCCACTAAAACAAAGAAGAGACGTTACATCAAGTTTTTAACGTAAGGAAGTACGAGATAAGCAGTAAATATATCAATAATACGTACATTTGAGGATACCCAATACCATTAGCGAGGAAGCCAAGGTTAGAGATTTATTTTATTTAATGTATAGCAGCTCAACCAGACAAATATTTCAATAAAAAGACAGCCCATTCTGTCAAATATCATTTTAAGCAAATGTGTTTATGGGAAATTAAGATTTAAACGCATAAAGTAGAAATCTTATGGGATAATTTAACCATAGTTCAACATTGAGAATACAGAGGGAGTGCAGGTCAAGGATCCATATTTATTAATAAGAACAATTGAATGAAAGCCGTAAATTCGGATACTAAATTTAATCATTGTAAATTGATATTAGTTTGATAATTAGAACAACGGATCCGTTTAAAGTTTGGAGTTTAGATTTTAAATTTGAAATTGTGCCAATAAAATTTGTTTAAGAATTTTGAAACGTAATTCTTTGAAAACCCATAATAAGATAATAAGGCTACTATAAATATTTGCAGGCTACTTTCTTTCTATTTTAGCAGAACCGACTACTGAGATAAGTAAGTAAATAAAATATTTGAATATAATTTATTTGACATACATATATGTATATATAATAGAAGGATAGGCAAACCAAAATAACCCTGAGATAGCTTAAATCACAAGTCACAAAACATATTTTATTCAGATAAAATTTCACACAAATAATATACAGAGTCACCCATAATATATGGTGTAAAATAATACAAGGTGTAATAATAACAATATCAATATTTTTTTTAATATCACTCTTCTATATAATAATATAAAAAAAATTCAAAAGCAAATTAGTATATTATATAATAATAATAATAGTAAATATAAATAAAAGCCAATCAGTATAATTGGCGCCCAACAGTGGGGCAACATAATAAAATATATAATAATAATAAATAATATAAAATATCAAAGCCAAATAATTGTATAATATATATATATATATATATATATATATATATATATATATATATATATATATATATATATATATATATATATATAATATATCAATAATATATAGTTTATATTGCTTCAAATATAACTAAGTTAAGTGTTTGGATTTTCTGAATGCTGCGATCGGCTTTCCAATCAAATTTTCTGATGAACTGACTTCGTCTTCTGCTGGGGTTTTCACTATTAGCGTAACTTCAATTATGTTAAATAATCCGGCTCGAATTGACCAAATGTTAATGTGTTTCTGGTTCCTGGATTGTAGTTACTGCTGTTACGTATTAAAATGGACTGTATCGTGTTATGAAATAAAATCTCTTGGAAACACTTAACTTAGTTATATATTTAAAGCAATATAAACTATATACTATTGATATACATTCTCTTCTCAACTGATCTGATGAACGAATAGAATTTGTCCAGGTCTTGATTATTGCAGGTACCCTCTTTTCTAAAGGTGGGACATGCGCACAATACACTGCAGTTATGTCAGCTTGCTTGTGACATACAAGAATGCGCTGCTACAACTTCAAAATTGCGCGGTAAAACTAGACAATTCTTGTTTATGCATTGAGGGTGATTGTAGACATGCACAAGGGAAAGGAGAACCCCCGTGACGAAGCAGCGAACCAAGAATTTCAGTTTATGTTTAAATTGTTATCTCATTTCATTTTTTTAAATAGTTTTCCAAAAATGATTTTGAGGTTGCCTCGTTTGTCAGTCTTACATTGTTACGCCTTTAGCTCATGCAAACACAATATAACAACAGACGTTAGAAAGTTGGTTAAGGAAAAGAAAATCTCTGGGTGGCATCACAAAAGATGCCGGCTGCTCAGCCTTGGGTAGGGTTCTTAACCTTATTAACCCACAGATATCAGCGCCACACTGTCGAAAGGAGCGATTGAAAATATGACTGACGACAGTCAAGTAAAATAGAGTGAGAAGACCTTATCTAACTAACCTTGACAGTGAAAGGTTAACAAGACATTTAACTAAATTGCAACTTAACACAATAGGTTGAGATAATAATATACGTTAATGAGGATAAACTAAAATTAATAAAAAATGTTAGACCAGGACAGTTAAACGTCTTCGAGAGTATATATATATATATATATATATATATATATATATATATATATATATATATATATATATATATATATATATATATATATATATTGCTAAATATAGTAATAATAGAAAATGTATGAACCCCGTTCCGCCGCATGTGAGCAGTCACCTGATAGATTGCTTACAAAATAAAAGCCGCCAAAAGCACGTCCGATAGATAATACAAGAATAGAGATATATCTGCCAAACGAAAATATGTTAATTTACGTGTCGTTGAACCTCGCTAAATCGCTAGTGACCGACTGCCTGCAGAATTGCAGAAGAATATAAATGTAGTTGCGGATATAGGATATTTAAAATTATTCATCCTCTGATGACGCTAACTTGGTTAGCGAAACCATCGTCAGTTTTTTAAATGTGTTGTCGTGATTTGAATTCTCCAAGTGCGCTTACCTTTACATAATATTGGCAATAATTGTTATGTCTTAGAATATGACCAACAAATGTTGCCTTTCTCCTTTTAAAGTCTTTCATCGAGCATATTTGTTCTCTTACTACATCTATCACACTTTGATTCATCATTTTATTGATGTGGCTTATCAATTTTTTTCAATCCTAGATTCCAAACATTTCTATTCTTTCCCTACTTATGTAAAGTAGGGCTTTCGGCCTTATGCGTAAGTTATACTAATAATATATAGTAATAATAACAATAATAATAATAATAATCAAACTTATTTTCCATCAAAAAGTACATGGCGTGTCAGTTAAGTAATATAGGGATAGGTACACGCAAAGTTATCTAAAATATACAAAATACAAATAGCCAAATATATAAAATATAGTTTTAAAGAACACTACAGAAACGACAAGGAACAAACAAATAAATCCATTTAATAATACATGCAATAAAACAACACAAAATACATTTAAAATATCTAAGAAGTTGCTCCAAAAGCTATCACCAATTAGATATTGCCACGACTTCCCTGATTATAACTGATGAAAGGTGTAACTCACCACAATTCCCTCAATGAGCAACGGAGGCCTAAGCAAAGCTTGAGCATAGGGATATCTCGAACGGTTTCAGTTGTTTGGTAGCATTCTGGGGTCTGTTCTAGTCCGAGGGACTTCTTATAACATGCCCCCTACAACTATTCCGCAACCAATTGCAAGGTTTTGGACGGCATTAGTACTTAGGAGGGTAATTATGATGACTCAGTGACTTGAGACTACTGTCAGAACAAATGCAGAACGTACTGGCTCATTAATCAATCAATCTGCACAATACTGCACAACCAGTACGGTCACCAATACTAAACTGCTCCTACCATCAACATAATATGAACTCAAACAAAGTTGTTTACTTCACTAGTGATTGTATAACTTAATAAGTCAATATAGGACACCTGCGTTATTCTTTGACAGATGTACCGCCCCAGTCAAACTCCCCGCCTGTCCTCGAATCGGATCAAGCAGGAGCTTAATACGGCGGCCGTAACGATGACGCGAACGCCAACGGAACGTAACCTCGCGAAACGGAACGCACCGAAAGACGCCGGTTACAAAACACGGAACGCCACTCTTGGCTCGTGAGCGAAGGGCACATACGTTCCGCCTCACCGAGTAAGTAAAGAAACGATGAAAGCAGTGGTATTTCACGGGCGACAAAGTCTCCCACTTATGCTACACCTCTCATGTATCCTTGCAGGACCAGACTAGAATCAAGCTTAACAGGGTCTTATTTCCTCGCTAATTTTTCCAAGCCCGTTCCCTTGGCAGTGGTTTTGTTAGATAGTGGGTAGGGACAGTGGGAATCTCGCTAATCCATTCATGCGCGTCACCAATTAGATGACGAGGCATTTGGCTATTTCTGCGAGCTTTCCTAGACTCGCACTTTCCTACGGTCGGCGTGGTCGCCATTTAATGATATTTGGGTGTGGCGGCTTAGGACCGTGCTGGGGTATTACCCTCTGGACCTTTCTTTGCCTACCACACCAATGCTGCTGTCGCCCAACTATCAGCACTCTCAGTCTTGTAAACATACCAGGCAACCCATCCATGGGCTCAGAAAAATTAGATTCAAGAGGAGTCCGCTTTAAGTGATGTAGTTCATCACAAAGCGAAGTGGCATTTAGCCCGGATCCCCAAGCCGGTCTCGGTTTCCAGGGAATACCGCGTGGAGGCAGCCACCAGGTTCTGACCGGAAAATATGGCAAGATTACCTGCTCGCCCGCCGTGACAGCTCCTAACGGAGCGTCTTACGACTCTCAATTTGCAGTGGTACACTTAGGACATACACAGAACATGTTAAAATAGGGTTGACTAATGCCCTAACATATAGTCTCCAGAGAGTCATAGTTACTTCCGCCGTTTACCCGCGCTTGCTTAAATTTCTTCACGTTGACATTCAGAGCACTGGGCAAAAATCACATTGCGTCAACACCCGCTGGGGCCATTGTAAATGGTAAGGTCAATAAGTAATAATGCTAGATATAATATTGACCCATATATTCACACATTGGTTAAACAGCAGCTTCACAAGTATTATGCTTTAGTAAAACAATACGCTGTAGTAGCATCATGGATCTATATAAGTACAATTAGGTGTGCATAATACATGGGTACATCAATGGTGCTCAAATAACATCGGATGTTAATAACTTTTATGTGAGCTCACCAAAAAGTATACATAACGATACAATAATAAGTTAGCTCTGGCTAGAATGATTTGCTTAAAGAGACTAAATGACGACAGTATTCACTGACTGTTCTAAATTATTTAAATAAACACTCAGAGGGGAAGCCTCCTTGCCGAGTAATGTTCATATTGATCATAAACGATAACATAAATGACCTTGTAGGTCAACAGACTTGAAATAACAGCGCAATCCTGATTAGTAAGGTAAAGTGACAGATTACTACATGAAATTTAAATTAAACTATACTACGGACATGCTAACCAGGTTTAACTGGTACTCAAATTAAAAGTGACAATTTAGTCCACTTAATATGACAGTGGCAGGTAAAAAGGCGGTCTTCCCTTCAATTTGGTGAATAAAGGTAGGTCATGGCTGACGAAGACATTACAGGTCACTCTAAGTCAAAGTAACTTATCTGACTTGCCAAAATAGCGATAGAGCACAAAAAGGGATATTTGATAAAGCAATTTATAGCACTGCATTGGCACTAATACACTGAAAGAAAACATATGAGATGGTGATTGTATACTCATCGAACTCATCGAGTACCGGTCTCCAAGGAATACTGGTCCTCGACAGCCTAGACGAACTCTTCAAGCTCACCTTTACCAGTCGAGATGGCCCTGGCGATTAAATGAAGCGGTCTCATCTACTATGAATCTTTGGCCAGCGTCCAGTCTGCAGGTAGTGATGCGAGATAAATGGAGCCCAAACAATGGCCCGTTATGCTACAATGTCGCCTTCCCACGATAAGAACCGCTGAGTCAGCCGTCGTCATACAGGAGCCAAGAACTATTCAGGTTCAAAGTGCAAGTAGAACGGAATATCACTGTGAGAATCTACATCAGCAGATTCCTTGTTTATCCAGAGACATAGTGCCACGCCTGGAGGGAAGACTATAAAGAGGCTGCTCACAGAGGTAGAACCGTTCATTCTTGTTCCGAGTTAGTCATTGGCACACCGAGTGCATAGACATTAGATCACATGTAGGTTGATCGTCTTAGTTTTAGTATATTATATTATTCATTTTTTTGTAACTAAGTAATTAAGTATTGATTGTTCAAAGTATTAAATACATTATTTTAAAAATTCAAACGTCTTAACCGTGAAGTTAAGTTGCGTGTATTCCACAGGACCTCCGGCGGCGTTCCTATGGCATATAACGGCGGTCTGCCCCGTCAGTGACGTATCGGGAACGATTACTGATTACTTATACTGATACGGCAGCGACCGAATAATTTTTAAATAGAAAATGAATCCACTACTTTCTATTTAAAAAAATGGGGGTTGCAACTGTGGGATGTAGGCGTGAAGTTTTCACGTTGCAGGATGTCAATTTTTAATCTTATATTAAGTATTTCAGGATTTTTTTTAAATATGCACAATAATTTAGAGACAGAATTTATCCCACTTAGTGTTACACACTGTCTGATGTTTCCTTTAGAATAAAAACATTCATGTTTGGTCCACACTGTATAAATACAGTGGCAAAGTTATGGCTTGGTAACTTCCATTATATCCCCAATCAAACAACATAATCGATCTTTAAAATATAAACAGTAATATTTTATACTTATTTTGCACTTATATAATATAGTGCATGCCCTCGAAAAGAAATAGGAAACTTTAGAGTTCAGAGCTCCTTTATAAAAATATCTAATACGGTTTAAATGCTACTTCACTTGATGTATTGACACGTTTACTATGTTTGTTAGATAAAGCTTAAAATAAACTTCACCCTATCTATTTCAGGCGCATCGATCGTTCGAAAGTGAATGAGTTTAACTGAAACTTTCCTCGTATCGGGTAAATGTGATAGTCGAACCAACTTGCTCACTTCTTCGGTCCCAGCGCTTTACAATAATTTCAATATTTCAAGGAAATTATATCTATAAATTTTCTACAATTTATTAGAACCGACAAGGCGTGTAATTTTAAGAGAAGTTGGCGAACTATCAACTTATACGGGGACTATTTTTAAAATATGGCATATAAGTAAGATACTGTGAGAATGGCGATTTGCTTCTTATCCTTAGTCTTTTATTATGTTTAACAAATTAAACTAGAAAATTCAAAGCTTAAACTTTTTAGCTAATTCACAAAAAAGTGCATTGAGTAAACAAAAAATAACTAAACCGAGATAAACATATTAAAAAAAAGATAAATCCCTATTTAGTGAATTTTCGTAGAAAAGATTCACAAATGACGAGATCTCGACTATTGAATGTTACAAAACTGTCTTCAAATGAGCAGCAACTAAGTTCCTTAGAGCACATATCCTGGGTCGATTTTAATATTTATATGTTTATGTACTTTATATATACATATATATATATATATATATATATATATATATATATATATATATATATATATATATATATATATATATATATATATATGAGACATACTTAGTTCTCGGGTTAAACCGCGTCCAGAATTTATGGAAACTCGACGTTTCGGCTCCTGTTTTGGAGACATTTTCAAGAGGTAAAGGAAATATGTAAGGGCACTCTAAGGCCTCAATCTGCCTACTCCTTAGAGCGGTGGACAAAGGTGGGTTGTTGTAGCTCGGGGCCTCAATCTGCCTACTCCCCAAATCTCGCCGGAGATCGTCTGTGAGGTCTCAGTGTGTTCAACCCTAGGCCTCAGAGTGATCTAGCAGTTCGTTGCAAGTTTTGTCTTATATATGTCGTTCCGTCTACCTGCTTTGTTATCAGTGAAAGTAGTGGGGTCACTGAAGACCGCGTAAATCTTTCTGAACATATATATATATATATATATATATATATATATATATATATATATATATATATATATATATATATATATATATATATATATATATATATATATATATATATATATATATATATATATATATATATATATATATATATATATATATATATTAAAACGGGTCAAATTCGGGATGACGTTATCTTTCCCTAGTATGGGGAGGTTTCCACGGGATAACCTTATCAATACGGCTTTCCTCAGGATTTGCTCAGGCGCCAGCATCGAGGGTTTAAAGGAAGTCGCTGCGCTCCCTCAGGACTATATCTCTGTTCTAGGTCGCTATCGACAACTACCTAGACCCGGGGTAAGCTACAGTGAGGACTGGGTTCACCTAAGTCCTCAGGCGAAGTCCGTCAGGACTTCTTAATTATGGCCTCTATATTAGAGATCAGAATGTTACGTATTATATTGGGGTAGACTTGTTAGGAAGTGCTGAAGAAAACACCGCAGAAAACAAATAATCTATTTACAAACGCATTTCTGACAAAATATTTACAAAATATATACAACACAATATTTACAAAAGGTGTCCTCGCGAAATGGAAAACACTTAAACTAACTCATTTTTTAACAAATTAAGTTACTAGAGACGAGAGGCAGAAACAGTCATAACGAATTTGACCGGAGTAAATATTCGCGAGCTATACGGGCGGTGTCATTAAGAAGGGCTGTGAATTCTTAGCCGGTAGTCAGGCAAGGCGAACTTCACGGAGTAAAGTGGGTGCAAGACAGTGTTCCTGCACACTACGGTCCTGAAAATTATTTCCGACCCGCGGTCTGGCAGTCACACAACACACACAGATATCCTCGGGGGAAATTACCCCATTCTGAAAGCATTCATAACTCTGGACAAACCTCACATATAGAGGCAGAAAGTCACCAAGAGACCCCCCCCCCACCCACCCCAAATAATGCCCACAGGGCGACCACGAGACCGGGTATCGCCGGACTGTTTAGATTACCACCGATGTTGGAAATCTACCGCAGACCGAAGTACCCTTACTGCAGCCTGTCACCGAGACCCCAGGGGCTGCTCCACGGGAGACCACTTTGGATGATCTGCCCCTGACTAGTCCGCCGCGAGGTTGAGATTAACTCGTAGTCAGCCGCTTTGCTAGTGCCCCCACGCTCTCGGGAATACCTCAGCTTCGCAATGTAAGCCCCGGCTCCCTCAGGTCGCCCCGTTGACACCGACAGAGGTAGACGGGAACGCCCTCTAGTCGCTATTTCGAAAGTGGACTTATTTATGCGAAGTTCCGCTGCTGTCGTCTCTCTGAAATATAACCACTAATAAACACAACAACATTCAAAACCTTTTCCACACCTGGACTTCTAGCATCACCTCTGACGAACGCTACCAAGCGCGCCAAGGTGTCCGCCGACAGAGAGAGACATCTATCCGTGAAAAATCCTTTCATACAGGCCCTGTGCTATCGTACTGCTATAGGAATGGCAACCTACCTAAAAGGACCAGAAAACGAGTAACCCGCTGAAGACGGCGTTCTTCACTGGTCACTTCGCTTGTTCTTTGAAACCGGTACATCTGTCGATGGCTACGCACACCTCTCCCACGGCCGGCCTGATGAATTCGCTGCTAACACAAAGTCCACAAAACAAAATACAAAAATTACAGACGAGACATGGACAGTGGCTGCTTATTCTCCGCGTGACCAGCTCTGCGACGGCGGAAAGAAAACTGCATGTACGGGACCTGGGCGGCTACTGCTACTCTCGGCGTGACTGAAACCTGCAACGGCTGAAAGAAAACTACACTCTTCACCTGACCCCGGTCGGTCGGTCGCTTCTCGCTGTAGGTACCTGGTGCGGCATTGTCGGCTGCAATCTTGCGCTGCGATATGCGCTTGGCGCTTGATCCAATCGAGCAGCACACCTGACCTTGCTTTCGTCGCTGTGCATATCGATGACTTCGCTTGGGCGACCATTTTTCGTATATTGCCTGTTCCCTGAACGGCTGTCGCGCCGCGCGCTCCAAACTACATATTATTAAATATTTGTGAATGTTTTATAGGAAATTAAATTAAATTAAATGCAGCTTGAATGCATCTATTCCCGTGTTAAATAATTAGATTATCTAATGATGACTCAGCCATTTCGTGACACCATATATATATATATATATATATATATATATATATATATATATATATATATATATATATATATAAAATGTATATTGTATAATGTATATATTAACAATGAAACAGGCCAATGTCACCTGAATGACACAGGGATGTTCATGTACGTCAAAAAATTAACAATAAGAACGACAATAGCACACACAATAAGCATAACAATTAAGGAAAATTTTTCCTTAAATAATACAAAACAAAGATACTTATAAAACACACTTATGATAAGAGCTGCAGAATCCAGATCCAATTCCAATATTGTTTTTTAGAGTCACCAGGTGCACTAGGTTTATAGTTTATACTATGGCAACTACACTACAAACAAAGTGTTCATATTATAAGAATTTAAAAACAGAAGATAGTTAATGGTAGTTTATGTGTAAAAATCATCCACCGAGTAGCACGTCTTGTTTATAGGAATCGTTTTCACTTTTTTTTAAAAGCTGGTAAAGTGTCAACATTCCGTATATCTTCCGGCAACGCATTATACAACTTGTAGCCATTGTAAAACAGTGATTTTTGGTACAGAGCTGTGCGATGTTTGTCAGTTTGCAGGTTATTCCTACCTCTTGTGGTATATCCATGTTCCACTGCATTGCGTGTGTATTTGGTTTTGTTTTGAAAAACATGGGTTAGCACTTCCATGATGTATATGCTGGGGAGTGTAAGGATACCCTGTTCTTTAAAAGTGTTTCTGCAAGTGTGTCTATGAGGGATATTGAATATGATCCTCATCACTTGCTTTTGTTGTTTAAAAACTCGGTTTACTTCACTTGCTAATCCCCAGTGCGTAATACCAAACCTTAGTTGTGAGTAGAAACACGCATAATACAGTGACAACACAGTAAAGGTACTGCATCTTTGGGTAAGTGTTCTTATTGCATATGTAACGGATGAGATTCGCGAGCAAAGTTCATCGATGTGAACATTCCATTTTAACTCACTATCGATATGAAGTCCTAGTAGTTTTGTAGATGGCTGCAAGGTTACAGTTTGGCCATCAAGTTCTACGCTTTGTACAGTACCTTTTTTTGATTTTGAAGATTTAAAAAACACGCAAGCTGTTTTATCCTTGTTAAGTGCAAGCTTGTTTTTATCGACCCAATTGGTTAGACTTTTGAGGGTTTTGTCAGAATCAGCCATAATGTGCTCAACACTATGTCCACCTATCAAAAAGTTGGTATCATCGGCATAGGAGGCGACCGTTCTTTTGTTATCGGGATTGATGTTGTTTTCAGATTGGTGCGTGATGTACTGAAGTAGGCTGTTGGCATAGATAATGTACAGCGTAGGTCCAAGAACTGTTCCTTGCGGCACCCCAACCGTTACTTCAAAAGTCCTAGATAAGTAAGTGTTGGTAGAGTTAGATATTACAACTCTTTGTGTTCTGTCTGAAAGATAGCTTCTGAACCAGTCCAGTGCGGTGCCCGTCACTCCATACCTACACAGTGAACATATAAGGATCTCATGATTCACACAGTCGAAGGCTTTGGAAAAGTCCACAAAAACTCCCAGCGCTACCTCTTTTTTGTCAATGTGTTCGACAATTTGCTCCACAAACTCAGCAATTGCAGTTTCAGTGCTTCGTGCTTGCCGAAAGCCATGTTGATATGGCGAAAGAAGTTTATTATCAGCAAGATAGGTTGTCAGCTTGTTATTGACTATTTTTTCGAGGGTTTTTGCGAAAGTTGGTGTTAGGATGATTTGTCTGTAGCTTGAATAATCCGCGGGATCACCCTTTTTATATGTCGGTTTTGTGTATGCTTCTTTCATTTTTGATGGAACGATACCTCTGGATAATGAAATGTTATATATATGTGACAGTGGTAAAGAAACAACAAACCTGTAGCGCTTAAGCAATGTGCTTGATACCTCGTCCGGCCCTGCAGAGCTAGATGATTTGAGGGTATTTATTGCGCTTAGGACATCCTCTTGAGTAACAGGTGGGAATTTAAATTGGGTGCTCACTTGTGGTGTTATCCCCGCAACAAATGCTACATCTACCGCAGCAGGCAGATGAGCAGTTGCTTTTTGAGCAGCAGATGAGAAGAAGTCTCCAAACTGGTCTGGGAGGTCCGCATGTATGACAGGGTATTCAGTTTTACATCTTACATTCCTCCCTGTTAGTTCGTCTATGGTTTTCCACATAGTTTTGCTCTTGTTGTTGCTGCGGCTGATAGCTTTGTCGAGTTCGGCCCTCCCTACATCTGCGATCAGCTGCTTATATTGTGCATTTACTTTTTTGAAGATAGGCTTAAATGCTGAAAAATGCTGGGCAAACTCATCATATAGAGCAACGACCTCCTTCATCTCCCTAACTTCTGTCGTTGCAGGAGCTCTACGTTTCTTACCGATTTTAACTTCCCTAATGGGAAAACATGCATTAAAATGGTTGCTGAATGTTTCCAGGAAATTATTATAAGCAACTTCGGGGGATGTCTCTTGAAGTACGTTTGTCCATGTCTCATGTTCAAGCAGTCCGATTAAGGCGTCTATATTGGCCCCGCTGATTATTCGTTTAGCAACTGTTATTCCGCTCGTGCTACACTTGGCATTGGGGATCCGTATGAGCACTGCATGATGGTCACCAAGGAATGTTTTCAATGTATTGGCTGAGAATTTAGGTAAGGTCCTTTCACTAACAAGGAAATTGTCAATGGATGTAGATGATGTAGGCGTCACACGTGTAGGATCGTGTACGGTGATTTTCATGCCGTAGCTGCTAAGGATGTCGCGAAATAGTCTATGAGAGGTACTGTCTACAAGCACATTAATATTAAAGTCACCACCGATCACAACCTGAGGGAACCGGCTCACTGAGTTTATTGTTCGGAGAACACCATCAAGTGCACTCAAAAACGCCTCAACTCTTTCCATGTTATTGTCCGGGGGATGGTATATGCACACTACCAAGAGACCGGAGGAAAGTTCCACAGCACAGCATTCACAGAGATTCTTGACGCTCAACTTATTCAGTGCCGTTACGGGTTTAGCATCTATACCCTGTCTGGCATAGATTGCAGCACCACCATGTTGATTTATGTCTCGGCAAAAGTAGGATATCAATGTATAGTCCTTGATGGGTAGTGTTTCGAGTTGCTCCCTGGATTGCCAGTGTTCAGATATTAGAAGTAGTTCGGGATTATCGTCTTGCAGAGCTATTTCCAGCTGATGAATCTTGGAATGCAGACACTGCATGTTCTGGTGGAGGAGCGTAATGTGGGTCTGATCTGCATTGTCGGGTTGTCTATTACATACGTGTATGTCTTGCTTCTGTGGAAGTACTTGCTCCACACTGTGCGTCATCTCACTTAAAAACCCTGTTTAGGTGACATAGGTAGGTGATACATACTTTGTAGTTCTCGAGACCGTTTTAGGTAGCTTGTGCGTTCCGTTAGTTCATAGGATCTATATGCCCTGAGATCAGTTTCAGCCTCCGACACTCCCAAACCATAGGCTTCGAAAAACCTGGTGTAGTATATCTTAAGCTGCCCATGGTCGTAGGGAAGACCTTCAGTGGCCAATAGTAATCGTATACTATTTTTTGTCACACCCTGCACACATGTATTATTTGGTTGATCATGTAAGAACGCCAGATAAAGACGGACAGCTTTAAATAATTCCGGTTGTCTTAGACGGGCAAGTAAGTATCTCCCGTCACCGTCTGCTGATAACTTTGTTTGTTTTGCGCAAGGTGGCCATAGCGGATCCATGAAAGATGTTGGTATACTCAGCTCTTTCGGTCTTTTGTCTACTGTAGGATGGAGAGTATCCCCTTTAACAAATGTCACTGGCTTAAGTGGGAGTTGAGCTGTACCTTGCATTGATACTATGTCACTGGAGTCTACGATGTTGACCGCTGTGCTGACAGCTGCAAAATCTTCCTTGATATTCCTGTCACGATGTGTCTCATGTATGTGTCTGATGTGTGACCCGAGGGTTAGTCCGTGCAGTGCAGCTAGTGGTGGGAGAAGCCAATGTATTATGGGGTGAATCAGATGATTTTGATTGCGTTAGAGGTGAATCATGTCGTGTCTCCTCAAACCAGCGAACACAGATCCCCTGGGGCCAGAACGCGGGATCCAATAATTTCTCCGCGTATGCAGGTTTCAATCCTATCTTATAATTAATGTAGGAGAGCTTTTCAGTATCTTCTCTTTCTGACCTCTTGATAAGTGGCTCTATGTGCACATAATCAGTAATGCCTAATTTATTTTTTATGAGGCCCACAATTAGCTGAGGTTTGAAATGGGGAGGCACATTAGAAACGTGTACGTATCGTCTATCATAGCTTATGTTCCTTTTAGAAGTAGCTTGAGAATGTTTGTAGTCTTCTGTTTGATATATATATATATATATATATATATATATATATATATATATATATATATATATATATATATATATATATGTTTGCCCTGAAAAATTTTGTGTCTCCGGAAATAACAAAGATATAGCAACCAAATATGGGCAGAGTTAATATTCTAGAAGTTAATCTATATACCAAAATTTATCTGTAAGTTAAGAGAAAAAAGTTTAAGGCATTTGAAGAAGAAAAATTTGAATGCACCGATGATCAGAGAAATGCACAAAATCAAAATATTTTGCGTGGATAAAAAAATTATAGTATATTAAAGAGTAAGATTAAGTTGTTTGGTGTGAATATGTTAAGAAATACCTACCAGAAAAATTTGTTTCAAATTTTTATAGTTTTTCTCCTTAAAACCTCACACTTGCGATTTGAAACGTCGAAATTGGCAACTTTTAGGCAAGGAATCTGGAACGAATACGAGTTATGTAGAGAAAATGTCGCAAGAAGTGTATTTCACAAAACGTTGAATGTCATTTCCAACTGTCATTGGCCTTTATTTCACTAAAGTGATTGCAGAAAATTCATTTTGAATCGACCCTTTCTAAAGTTTATGTTTTAATAGTCTATAGTTTTTCGCTAATTTTCGTAGAAAAAATTCGCTACTGAGGAGACCGAGACTTTTGATTTTTGAAAAGATTCTTGCAAATGAGCGCGAACTAAGCTCCCTAAAATCCATATCCGGCATTAGTTGCAGTTTTATCTGTGTACATATATACAGGGTGACGCATTTCTACGGTAAAGCCTAATATATCCGTTATTATATAAGTTACGAGAAAAAATTGTAGAGTTTAGTTATATTTCTGGATGGCTGTGAACTTTTCGTTCTTTGCCCACAGATTTAAAAAAAATTGTATACGTTAATTATGGGGTGTCTTGAGCTGCATCTTATGCAATTATTTTGGTAACCACAGGCCGATCCGTAGGTCGTTGGTGATACAAATTTTCCTTTTTTAATCGAACACCCTTCATATTGCCACATTTTGTGGTTAAAAAAATTTGACAGCGTTCATCAGCAACTTTTAATATTTTTGTCACATAGGTATTTAAAAATTATGAGTTTTGCCAATAAACAGCGGGGTCCCGTAAAAATGACGCATTCAGAAAAATTTTCGTTCAATCTTGTGTTTCAGAATTGAACTTACCTTCAAGTTTTGTGCAACACTGCCTATACACACAAACTCTATTTTGTAAATATTTACATTGATAATCGCATATCTACCATAATTTATGTACTGATCAGTTAGGTATACGAAATATTACACATTGTTTCTACTATATAGGTTATACTGGTAACTAAACATACTTTTATGAAATTTCCCTACCATAACGCACTTGCTGCACCCAGACTTTTCTTAAAAAAATATGTTTATATATATATATATATATATATATATATATATATATATATATATATATATATATATATATATATATATTGTGTGTGTGTGTGTCACCCGGATAACTCAAAAAAATAATATGGGCCGATTTTGATCCAATTTTCTGGATACCCTCCTTTTGCAAGAGGCTTGGATATGTTCATTAGACAGGAAAATAGGCTTAGGTTTCCCTGGAAAATTTTGTGTTTTCTTTCGGAAATAATTTATATCTCCGGAAACAAGAAAATAAGGGCAACCAAATTCGGGAGGCCTATTCGTATTATAAATAGTGAACGATGTACCGAAATTTAGGTGTGTAAGCTTAAAGACAAAAAAGTTACGGGTATTTAACGACAAAAAATTGGGGTTTTCCTCAAAACGTCAAACTTGCGATTTGAAACGTCAAAATTGGCAACATTTAGACAAAGAACCTGAAACAAATAGGGATTATGTAAAGAAAATGTCGCAAGAAGAATGTTCTGCAAACACTTAAGTTTCAACTTCAACCGTCATGGTCCTTCATTTTACTAAAATATTTCCAGAAATTTCATTTCAAATTTACCTTTTCTCCCATGCTTTGGCGGTATTTTTAGTTAAGTTTTTGGGTTTAACGGTCTATAATTTTTAGCTAATTTATGTAGAAAAAATTCTTTAATGAGGAGACCGCGACTTTTGAATTTTAAAAGGATTTTTTCAAATGAGCGCAAACTAGGCCCCCTAGAATCCATATCCGGGTTAGTTCCATTTTTATCTGTTTACATATATACAGGGTAAAGCTCAATATAATTGTTATTATACAAGATACGAGAAAAAGTTTTATACGTTAACCATATGGCGTCCTGAACTGCATCCTATAAAATTAATTTGACAATCACAGGCTGGCCCATAAGTCGTTGGTGATACCTACATTTTTTTCGAACACCCTGATATTACAGCATTTTTGCATTTTCTAACGAAATATGATGCATGTTTGTAAGAAAAAAGATGCAATTACTTATTTTGATAAAATATGATACATTGTTTTTAGTATATAGGTTATACCGGTAACCAAATTGATGCCTGCTTACATTAGATAGATTTGCTTTTAAAAACATTTTTATGAACATTAACTTCCATAACGCTCTTGCTGCGTCCAGACTTTTTTACTTGGAGGCAGTTTTTATCGACGAATTTTTTTACTTGTTTTTTTTGGTGTTGGATTTCATAGCCCACTATCCTCAAAACGGTTTTTCTCAAAATTGTCAGTTTCTCAAGCATGTTGTACATCATTGGAAAACTCTTTTCACAGCTAAAAATCCAAAATGGCTGCCATAATAAAAACAAACGTTAGTACATGTAGCTCAAAAACATATGACAATCCAAAGTTGAGAATAGCACAAAAACATTACTCTCTAAAAAGTGTGCTGATAATGTGATAGTCTTAGACATATCAGATCAACGCCTACTTAGATATTGAAGAAAAAAATAAGTCGACAAATTTTGTTTTTTTCAAAATAACTCGAAAACGAAAAGAGTCAGGGCAAAATACAAGTCATATTTGGAACTAGCATGAAATTCTACAAGACATTGCTAATTTAATCGTCTCCCTATCTCTAATAATAACGGAGATAGCAACACATTCCCATCACGTTTGGGACACACTAGTAGGTATAGAAGAGCGGTTGTGGAACCGCCAACCGCCACTCAGGTGGCGGAGCCACCACCGAACTAACCCGACCGCTTCGATCCCGAACTAACCCGAACAGCTCCGCCACCTACCTCCGCCACCCACCGGCGCCCCACCACCTGACGTCGTATCTAAATATTTTCAATCAGAAGCTGGTGGAAATCAATAATAAAAGTATCGAGAAAAAAATTAAAATATCTTCTTGCGTAGGCTGATAGGGTGTTTGTAGGTTTGTTGGATATGCTACATTAATTATATTTTCTATAGCTTGATTCTGTTGTTCATCAACCTCTGCTGCTGGATATAATGTACATAGTTCACTTATCATGTTTTCCAACGTTTTTGGTTCTTCTTTTGGAATAATACTTTCGATTGCATTACCCAGTAAGACGTCTTGTAGCACTTTAAGCTTTTTACCACCGCCACTATTTTCTGCATTAGCAGATTTTCGTTTTCTACCGTTGTACACCATATTATACTCGTTCTACTTCAGTTTTCAACCAAATGCTCCGTTTGAAATTCTTAACTTTTATACTTATATAATTATTATTACTCTTACAGCTGAGCTTTGTTGCCGTGTAGAGTTTTATTACTTTTAACTAAATATGTTCATCAAGACGATTCATATGATACCAAACACGTAGGACTTCAACCAACAAATAAAAAAATAATTGTACGCGTGCGCTAGCCGCCATATTTACACACGTCATTTTAAATAGTGGTTCCTCGTTTGCATACTACTCGGGTTAGCTACCTTTTGAATTTGCTTACGTCATCTCAGGTCAGTTCGGGGGTAATCAACGTCTGGTGGCGGAGTTGTTCGGTTGACGTCGGTTTAGATACGACGTGGTGGGGCGCCGGTGGGTGGCGGAGGTAGGTGGCGGAGCTGTTCGGGTTAGTTCGGGATCGGAGCGGTCGGGTTAGTTCGGTGGTGGCTCCGCCACCTGGGTGGCGGTTGGCGGTTCCAGAACCGCTCTTCTATACCTACTCACACAGTATAGGTACAAAAGGGATGGAGTACAGAGTAAACATAATAATAATAATTACTCATAATTGAACTCTTGGCTATATTTTAAAGATTAAAACAACATTTTGCAAAAAGTTTGTTAAACTTATTGTATTTCTGTCCATTTTTGACACACGTAAAAGTTTTTAAATGTAGCAGCCTGTATTTGGTAAATATTTTGTGTATTCTGGAATAGCAAAATATAGGCAGTAATAATTATAATGGTAGGTAATTACTATCATGTAAATTGGCCGACGGAGTTAGAAACAAAGTTTTCCCTACAAATTGAAAACAAACTAGGTAATATGGAAATTAGCTCAACTTGAAAGTTTTACATAAACTAACTGACCGTTACTCTCACTAATAGTGTAACAAAATATATTTTCCAAGTTCGCACTTCGGTGAAAGTTACAGGTAGTGAAATTAATCCGACGAAGAGGGTTGCTTACACTCCGCCCCTGACCTATACATGTCCAGAAAGTAAACCGGCAAACAAAAACAGCAGATTCTAGAGGTGATCACGCAAAATTCTTGATTTAAAAATGCTTCTTAGCGGTCTAGCTCCGTTCAGGATAGAGTTTCAATACTAAATGATATTCGTAAACACACAAATCAAAAAAAACTAACGGGGCGCAGCAAGTGCGTTATGGTAGTGAATTTTTATTAAATGCTTCAAATTTCAATACATCAATTTTCTATACACCTAGAAAGTTTAATTTTGGTATGTAGTAAGGTCTTTCCTAAGGCAAGATATCCACCAAACTTCATCAAAATAACTTTTTAATTTTCGGAGCACAAAATTTTTTTCGAAAGAAAACTTAAAATTTGAATAGCTAAATTTTCTATATACTTAGAAAGTTGAATTTTGGTACGTAGTTAGGTCTCCCCTAAGACAATATATTCGTTACATTTCATTTGAACAGCTTCGTAATTTTCGGAGAATTTTTTTTTTAAAGAAAACTCAAAATTTTCCCAAAAAACCCAGTTCGATTTTGCTGGCTAACGAACTCATCCAAGCCAATAATAAAAGAAAGGCACTTGCCGAGTTTCATCGAAATTTATTTTTTGAGTTATCAGACGGATACATACATATATATATATATATATATATATATATATATATATATATATATATATATATATATATATATATATATATATATATGTATATATATATATATATATATATATACCCCGGATATGGGTTCTAGGGGTCCTAGTTCGTGCTCATTTGAAAACATTTTTGCAAAGTCTCACCATCGATACCTCTCTATTAGTGAATTTTTTTAAATAAAAATTCACTAAAAATAAACATACAGGCTGGTCCAACAATTCAAGTTCAATATCTCCTTTATCATTTAATAAGAAAAAATTCTGGACGCAGCAAGTGCGTTATGGTAGTGAATTTTCATAAAAATCTTTTTAAAAACAAATATGTGTGTTTTTTTAAGAAAGCAGGCATCAAATTTGGTTACCAGTATAACCTATATAGTAAAAACAATGTGCCATGTTCCATTAAAATAACTTTATTGTGTGAAAATGTACAAAAATTTCCAAAAGTAAACTTAAAATCTTCCCGAAAAAACACGTTTCTTGGTCAACCTTATAGGTTAATAGCAAATTGAACTGTTCAAATATGAAACATTTGATAAAAATTCGCTACCATAACGCACTTGCTGCGTCCAGAATTTATTGTCTTACAAACATGCATTATATTTCGATGGAAAATGCAAAAATGCAATAACATAAGGCGTGTTTGATTAAAAAAAGGAAATTTGTATCACCAACGACTTATGGGCCACCTGTGATTGCAGAAATATTATTTTAAGATGTAGCTCAAGACACCCTATAATTAATATATACAAATTTTCTTCATATCTTATATAATAACGGATATATTGAGCTTTATTAATTTTTTATGAAAATTCGACAAAAATTATATACCATTAAATGATAAACTATATAGCTGAGGCTACTGCCAAGCATCAGAGAAAGGGTATATTTGAAATGAATTTTCTGCAAATATTTTAGTAAAATGAAGGACAATGACGGTTGAAACTAAGACTTTGGGGTTTGTAAAACATCCTTCTTGAGACATTTTATTTCTATAGCCCGTATTAGATTTAAGTTATTTGCCTAAATGTTGCCAATTTTGACATTTTAAATCGCCACTTTGACGTTTTGAGGAAAACCCCAATTTATTTATATTTAAATGCCTATAAATTTTTTGTCTTTTGACCTACATAGCTAAATTTTGGTAGGTAAGTTACCTATAAGGATGTAAGCCTGCGTTCCAAATTTGGTTGCCTTTACTTTGTTAATTCCGGAGATATATTTTTTTTTGAAAGAAAACACAAAATTTTCCGGGAAAACCTGGGCAGATTTTCCTGACTAACGAACTCATCCAAGCCATTTGCAAAAGGAATTTTTTCACCAAATTTGATCAAAATCGGCCCATTATTTTTTGAGTTATCGGTGTGATACATATACATATATATATATATATATATATATACATATATATATATATATATATATATATATATATATATATATATATATATATATATATATATATATATATATATATATATATATATATATATATATATATATATATATATATATATATATATATATATATATATATATATATATATATATATATATATATATATATATAAACATATAAAAATTGAAACTGACCCCGGATATGTTTTCTGGGGGGCCTAGTTAGCGCTCATGCGAAGAAATTTTTTCAAAAGTCGGGATCTCCTCATTAGTGAATTTTTTTTAAGAAAATTCACTAAAAAATTGGAACAAAATATGCAGGTACCAATGTTAGCAACAAACTAAAATTGTTTTTGCATATACAGGATGTCGCATAAGTTAGACAGACCCAAACTTCACTTTTTTTTAATGGTGCACCCTGTATATTGTTTCATTTTCTAATTTCGCTTATTTTGCCGATTCATCCAGTTCAGAGTTGTTGGGGTCTATATAGAGTGGTTCAAAAGTCATGGGCACTTTTCTAAAACATCAGAGGCACATTTGATGGTCTGTATTTTCATTAATAGGTCAGAATGCAACACTCTATTATACCAAGAATCTGAAAAAGTATTCTTCTTTCAACTTCAATCAATACAGAAACACTTCTTTGAAAACAGTATACAGGGTGAGTCAAAACACTAGAGTCAAGTTTTCTCGAGAAATTCAAATGGAATATTATAGTCAATTTCGATATCTCAAGAAATGTTCTTTCAGTTTCATGAAGTATTCACTATACCTAAGAACAGTATTTCCTGAGATATTAGGTGTTTTTTGAAGAAAAAACGTACATTTATACACAGGAATAAGTTCAGGTATTATATCGTAGCTATGCAAAATTAATAATGTATTGACTTACTTGTGAGACATTAACTTAAAACATCGAGTAGTTATTTTATCGTATTTAAAATTACAACAACACGCTAAAATGAATTTTTCTCGAAAAGAAATGATTGATATGATTTTGTCCCCTGTGGGTCCGGGGACTAACTAAAAGAATAGGCCCAACAAACGTTGATACATGTAGCTCAAAAACAAATGACAATCCAAAGTTGACAATAGCACAAAAACATTACTCTCTAAAAAGTGTGCTGATAATGTGCAAGTCTTAGACATATCAGATCAACGCCTACTAAGAGTCAGGGCAAAATACAAGTCATATTTGGAACTAGCATGAGATTCTACAAGACATTGCTAATTTAATCGTCTCCCTATCTCTAATAATAACGGAGATAGCAACACATTCCCATCCAGTTTGGGACACACTAGTAGGTATAGAAGAGCGGTTGTGGAACCGCCAACCGCCACCCAGGTGGCGGTGCCACCACCGAACTAACCCGACCGCTTCAATCCCGAACTAACCCGAACAGCTCCGCCACCTACCTCCGCCACCCACCGGCGCCCCACCACCTGACGTCGTATCTAAATATTTTCAATCAGAAGCTGGTGGAAATCAATAATAAAAGTATCGAGAAAAAATTTAAAATATCTTCTTGCGTAGGCTGATAGGGTGTTTGTAGGTTTGTTTGATATGCTACATTAATTATATTTTCTATAGCTTGATTCTGTTGTTCATCAACCTCTGCTGCTGGATATAATGTACATAGTTCACTTATCATGTTTTCCAACGTTTTTGGTTCTTCTTTTGGAATAATACTTTCGATTGCATTACCCAGTAAGACGTCTTGTAGCACTTTAAGCTTTTTACCACCGCCACTATTTTCTGCATTAGCCGATTTTCGTTTTCTACCGTTGTTCACCATATTATACTCGTTCTGCTTCAGTTTTCAACCAAATGCTCCGTTTGAAATTCTTAACTTTTATACTTATATAATTATTATTTCTCTTACAGCTGAGCTTTGTTGCCGTGTAGAGTTTTATTACTTTTAACTAAATATGTTCATCAAAACGATTCATATGATACCAAACACGTAGGACTTCAACCAACAAATAAAAAAATAATTGTACGCATGCGCTATCCGTCATATTTACACACGTCATTTTAAATAGTGGTTCCTCGTTTGCATACTACTCGGGTTAGCTACCTTTTGAATTTGCTTACGTCATCTCAGGTCAGTTCGGGTGTAATCGACGTCTGGTGGCGGAGTTGTTCGGTTGACGTCGGTTTAAATACGACGTAAGGTGGTGGGGCGCCGGTGGGTGGCGGAGGTAGGTGGCGGAACTGTTCGGGTTAGTTCAGGATCGGAGCGGTCGGGTTAGTTCGGTGGTGGCTCCGCCACCTGGGTGGCGGTTGGCGGTTCCAGAACCGCTCTTCTATACCTACTCACACTGTATAGGTACAAAAGGGATGGAGTACAGAGTAAAGATAATAATAATAATTACTCATAGTTGAACTCTTGGCTATATTTTAAAGATTAAAACAACATTTTGCAAAAAGTTTGTCAAACTTATTGTATTTCTGTATATTATTGACATACGTAAAAGTTTTTAAATGTAGCAGCCTGTATTTGGTAAATATTTTGTGTATTCTGGAACAGCAAAATATAGGCAGTAATAATTATAATGGTAGGTAATTACTATCATGTAAATTGGCCGACGGAGTTAGAAACAAAGTTTTCCCTACAAATTGAAAACAAACTAGGTAATATGGAAATTAGCTCAACTTGAAAGTTTTACATAAACTAACTGACCGTTACTCTCACTAATAGTGTAACAAAATATATTTTCCAAGTTCGCACTTCGGTGAAAGTTACAGGTAGTGAAATTAATCCGACGGAGAGGGTTGCTTACACTCCGCCCCTGACCTATACATGTCCAGAAAGTAAACCGGCAAACAAAAACAGCAGATTCTAGAGATGAACACGCAAAATTCTTGATTTAAAAATGCTACTTAGCGGTCTAGCTTCGTTCAGGATAGAGTTTCAATCCTAAATGATATTCGTAAACACACAAATAAACGGGACGCAGCAAGTGCGTTATGGTAGTGAATTTTTATTAAATGCTTCAAATTTCAATACATCAATTTTCTATAAACCTAGAAAGTTTAATTTTGGTATGTAGTAAGGTCTTTCCTAAGGCAAGATATCCACCAAACTTCATCAAAATAACTTTTTTAATTTTCGGAGCAAAAAATTTTTTTCGAAAGAAAACTTAAAATTTGAATAGCTAAATTTTCTATATACTTAGAAAGTTGAATTTTGGTACGTAGTTAGGTCTCCCCTAAGACAATATATTCGTTACATTTCATTTGAACAGCTTCCTAATTTTCGGAGAATTTTTTTTTAAAGAAAACTCAAAATTTTCCCAAAAAACCCAGTTCGATTTTACATACATACATACATACATATATATATATATATATATATATATATATATATATATATATATATATATATATATATATATATATATATATATATATATATATCAGTGGCGATTTCTCCTAGTGAGCTAGGTGTGCGCCGCACACCCTAAAATATAATTAAAATGTCCACAGTTAAAAATGTTTTATTTCTTTTCCCTTAGTCTTAATACACTACATATTTTATGACAATCGATTTAATTCACTTATTTGATTTCATAAATAGTCGGTTAATAGTGACTTGGAATGAAGTAGGTACCACGTCTTCATTCAGAGAATATGAGTAGGTCAATACCAACTGGGAATGAATTCGGGTTAGGTGTGCGTTGTTATTTCCGAACAATTTAGTCGATAGAGCTGTATTGGTATACAATACAGTCCCCCACCCATGTGTTTAAAATAGTTAGCAAAATACCATTGCTTTTAACACTGCAGTGAGCGGTAAAAATACCGCTCAAGACAAATGAATGGAACGCCGGTCTAACAAACGTAATACATTTTAGTTGTTGCAAATGAGCGCGACCTAGGATCCCTAGAACCCATATCCGGGGTCAGTTTCAATTTTTATATGTTTATATATATATATATATATATATATATATATATATATATATATATATATATATATATATATATATATATATATATATCATTTGCAGCCACAAGTTTAGACTTATTTGTAAGATGCTTTGTATTATTTATATAACAATAAACTATAAACTATTATATATATATATATATATACACATAGGTATCACACCGATAACTCAAAATGATAATCGGTCGATTTTGATAAAATTTGGCATGTACCTTCCTTCTCTAAATGGCTTGAATAAGTTCGTTAGTCAGGAAAATCAGACGAGGTTGTCCGGGAAAATTTTGAGTTTTCATTCAAAAAAAATTTGTATTTTAAAAAAATAAAAAAGATAAGATAACCAAATTTGATAGGTAGGTTTACGATATAAAAGTTAAACTATACACCAAAATTTACATTTCTATGTTGCAAGAAAAAAAAGTTATAATAAAATATTTTATGCCAGATCATTTCTATGAAAATTCACTATCATAACGCACTTGCTGCATCCAGGCTTTTTACACTTTTTATTATTTAGTACCATATTAACATTGAACTACTTTTAATGTTTTCAGTTTTCACCCCGTTCCGGACAGTGCTAACGCTAACAAAAATTTGTGTGAAGAAAAGAGCTTGATAATAATTCCATGTTCTTTTCGTGTTTTAACGTTTTCCCATATGTACTATATATATATATATATATATATATATATATATATATATATATATATATATATATATATATATATATATATATATATATATATATATATATATATATATATATATATATGTACATTTAGTGTTAATAATTTTTAAAACCACCACTAACAGCAACTCGTTACCGCACACCCGAACATTTTGGTCAGGAGACGTCACTGATATATATATATATATATATATATATATATATATATATATATATATATATATATATATATATATATATATATATATATATACCCCGGATATGGGTTCTAGGGGTCCTAGTTCGTGCTCATTTGAAAACATTTTTGCAAAGTCTCACCATCGATACCTCTCTATTAGTGAATTTTTTTAAATAAAAATTCACTAAAAATAAACATACAGGCTGGTCCAACAATTCAAGTTCAATATCTCCTTTATCATTCCATAAGAAAAAAAATTGGAACAAAATATGCAGGTACCAATGTTAGCAACAAACTAAAATTGTTTTTGCATATACAGGATGTCGCATAAGTTAGACACACCCAAACTTTACTTTTTTTAATGGTGCACCTGTATATTGTTTCATTTTTTAATTTCTCTTGTTTTGCAGATTCATCCAGTGCAGTGTTGTTGGGGTCTATATAGAGTGGTTCAAAAGTTATGGGCACTTTTCTAAAACATCAGAGGCACATTTGACGGTCTGTATTTTCGTTAATAGGTCAGCATGCAACACTCTATTATACCAAGAATCTGAAAAAGTATTCTTCTTTCAACTTCAATTAATACAGAAACACTTCCTTGAAAACAGTATACAGGGTGAGTAAAAACACTAGAGTCAAGTTTTCTCGAGAATATCAAATGGAATATTATAATCAATTTCGATATCTCAAGAAATGTTCTTTTAGTTTCATGAAGTATTCACTATACCTAAGAACAGTATTTACTGAGATATTGGGTGTTTTTTGAAGAAAAAAGGTACATTTATACACAGGAAAAAGTTCTTGTATTATATCGTAGCTATGCAAAATTAATAATGTCTTGACTTACTTGTGAGATATTAACTTAAACTATCTAGTAATTATTTTCTCGTATTTAAAATTACAACAACACCCTAAAATGAATTTCTCTCGAAAAGAAATGATTGATATGATTTTGCCCCCTGTGGGTCCGGGGACTAACTAAAAGAATAGGCCCAAGGTAACTTCTGCCTGTCGTAAGAGGCGACTAATCGGAACAAGTAGGTGGTAGTGGACTTTTCCTTTACTTGATAGTAAAGGATTTTTTTCACACCCGAGAAGGTACCACACCTTACATCAAGGGGCGGGTGAAGTCCCAACCTACGTTTCCAGTTCTGGTGTATGAGTCGGTTTCCCTTATAAACAAAAATGATGACAGCTCCTCCTTGTACTCCTTCATTCGGATCTCCGGGAGAGGGGTATACAGGGGACGCCGGCACCAAGGTTTAACATATCCTTCTCGAATATATGTGGTCTAAGTTCTAATCTGAACTGCGTCCACCATTTCCTCTAGCCTAATAGACCCCAACTTATCTTCCTCATCAAAATCAGAGCCAAAACAACCACTAATCGCCTTAATTTCCCGGGGTATGAGCTCCTTACTTCCTTTAGATTGCATGGAGGCGTGTGCGCATACGTCCGTATCAATCTACCCTGCACCAGACTCCCCAATTTGGAAGCTGGACGAAAAGACATACTTTGGATGAAACTCTCTCTTAGGGTTGCAACTAAATTCATCTGTTACATTTACCGGTCACCTTCTGACAACAACTTTGGCTAGGCGTTAACTTAAATAGAAAAAGCAGAATATTTCAATTTTACAAAAATATGCTGAAAATTGTGAACATAGGGTACGTTTGTACCCCGCTCGGTACGACGAAGCTTAAGCAATTTGAATGTCTGCACGTTCCGACCCTCGTAGGGGGCCAAAAATCGTCGGCTCCATGTCGATGCGATGTTGGACACATTAAAGATCCCTATCCTCCTTACAGAAAGGCATGGGTTCGAGAAAATGTCCAGGATAGTCAGGTGAAACTGCTCCCTGCCATCGGTGATTGGCAGTACAAAAAAATATTATTTAAGGTAAGATAATGATTTCATATCCACTTCCATGTCTAATTTATGGACAGCTGTTTCCTTGTTTTACGCATTTAAGAAGTGCAGAGATATTTTTTGAAATTGTGCAATTTTATAACACATTTCTTGTAACAGGAGAAGTTGAAGTAAAATATTTATATTGGTGAACCCACTGTAGCCTTGTCAGTTCTTATATTTAATATTTAGTTACTGTATATTTTTACCGGTTTCAACGACCTCTGTAGGCAAATTTTAAAACAATACGGACAGACCCGATTGTATATGCGGGTGTATATCTGAGAAAGCGTCGGTTAGTTCTACCCTTAAATCGTTTAACGCACGTGTCATTTACAGCCCTCTATGTAAACAAGGCTCCATTGTCCGCTTTCTCCACTAATTACTCTCAATCAACCGATATCATGGGACTTGGAAGTGCCGCAAATTATACAATGAAATATTAGATATTGTACGCGGTATTTAGATGCTACCGTCAATGATCATTCTCTGTACTCAATAACTGTTATCAAGGTACACCCAATAGATAATGCTAAAAGACCGAGCAAAAAATTACTCCAACATTTCTTAAAAATTGATTTTCAAACAACCCAAGAGATTTTCTAAAATAATTTGTTCATTATTTAATTTAAAACGCATCGCTGTTAAGATATCTGCAGTGTAGCCAGTGATTCAGGCACTGTTTATTTCCAATGCTGTTTGTCGTAGAACTAAACTACACTTTTTTTATACACACCACGAGGGCATACAGCCTACATACTATCGTACCGTGGGTGTCGACACGGTGGAAAGATGCAACTTGTTAATTTAGGGCTTGAAGGTTTGGATGTTCAGAGGAGAAGGAAAAAATGTGCCGGCAAGGAATTCCACAACTTGGAAGTCCTCGGGACAAAAGAACGAGCATAACAAGATATTCTATGTCTGGTGACCTGGAGAGTAAAAGGGTGCATTCGCTCTGTTCCCCTGGTAGATCTGTTGGCGGCAGCAGGTGGAGGAACTATGGAAGAAAGCTCCTCTGAGCAGTGCCCGTGCAGATATCTATAAAAGAGAGAGAGGTCAACAACAGCACGTCGGTGGGCAAGGAATGGCAGCCTTTGGGTAAGGGTAGGGTCACCGATGAGACGTATAGCTCTCTTCTGAATGGAGTCCAGGATAGCGAGTGTAGAAGCGGCAGCAGCACCCCATATGTAGGAGCAGTATTCGAGGTTTGGCCTTATTTGTAAAGTATATAAGGTATAGAGATTAGCTGGTGAAAAGTATTTGCGAGCCCGGAAGAGGAAACCTAATTTCTTAGCAGCCGCTTCTGCAATTGATGTGACATGCTGGTGTCAATTGAGATTTCGATCCACAGAAATGCCAACAAGTGAAAAGGACTCATTACTTTGAATAACTTGGTTGTTCATTGTGATGGGTCTAGGGCTGGTGTATCTCTTATGAGAAAGAAAGCAAGACTGAGATTTGGTGGGGCTGAATTGTACAAGATTTCTATTTCCCCAGTCTAATATTTTTTGGAGATCCACGGAGATAGAACCCTCCATGAGTCTGCGATCCTCATCTAATTGCGCTAAAGAGACAGGCGAAGAATATTGTATATTTGAGTGGAGGGTGAAAATATAAATATCAAAGATTAATTAAATTATATGCTTCTTACCAAAAATACAATTGCGGAAAAAGGAAAGGAACTGGTCTGACAGTTTTCCAACTGAAAACTCCGAGAAAATACTGTAGTGATACTCGGCTGAACTACTTTACTCTACCCAGAACCCTACGCTGGACTGAACTTAACTCAACTGATTTTATTTGGCTGGTGGACCTGCTTTTATATGGTAAAAATTGGGTGTCCTTGTTTAATTCTAGAAACTTATTCTCCTTTTTTAAGTCGTAGTGAAAATAAAAATTTTAAAATGATTTTTCGTGTAATCTAATTAATAACGCTCCGGTATTTAATGTATCGAATTCTTTATAATAAATGAAGATATTTTGTAACACGTATCGGTTTTACTAGTGGTTTGAGATTATTTATTTATTGAAAGTATTAATTAACAGAATTATCAGAGTGGTGTTACGGCAGCGAAATTTGGTTTTATTGCAATGAAATGGGAGTTTCATTACAATAGATTTTAGCTCTTCTCTTCCCTTAATACCAGGAAAGCCTTTGGCCTTGACAAGATACCAGCAATTGTTCTCAAAAAATGTGTACCATAACTTGCTCCTGTCGTGACTCGTCTGTTTCAGACATCTTACAATAGAGGCATATTTCCTAGTAACTGAAAAACTGCTCGAGTACAACCGTCTCCAAGAAAGGATCCAAATCCTAGGAACTGCAGGCCTATTTCTCTCCTTTCAATCGTCTCTAAAGTGATATAAGTATATAAACACCGAATTACTAAAATTTCTTGAAAGACACAGCCTAATCCACGACAGGTAGTATGGATTCCATCAGCGCAGATCAACTGCCGACGTCCTTTCCATTGTCACCCATTCCTGGAGCAAGTATATGGAACTACATGGTGAATCCCAGATTGTTGCTCTAGACATATCCAAAGCATTCGAACAGTTCTGGGACGCAGCGCTGCTTAATAAAGTTCCGGCCTATGGCCTACCACCAAAACTATATACCTGGACAGCAAATTTCCTCTCCAACCGAAGCATTTCTCTTGTCGTGGATGGCCATTCCTCTAACCTCTATCTAATTAATGCAGGAGTCCCTCAAGGTTCAGATTTAGCCCATACTTTGTTTCTTCTTCACATCAATGACCTCCTCTTTAGCACATCCAACCCAGTTCACAGTTGCGCGGACGATAGCACCCTCCAAATATACAATATTCTAAGCCTGTCACTTCAGCTCAATTAGATGAGGATCGCAGACTCATGGAGGGTTCTGTCTCTGTGGATCTCAAAATATATTAGATTGGGGAAGTAGAAATCTTGTACAAAAAATCTCAGTCTTGCATTCTATCTCATAAGAGATACACCAGCCCTAGACCCATCACACTGAACAACCAAGTTATTCAAGGTAATTAGCCCTTTTCACTTGTTGGCATTTCTGTGGATCGAAATCTCAATTGGCACTAACATGTTACATCAGTTGCAGAAGCGGCTGCTAAGAAATAAGGTTTTTTGTTCCGGGCTCGCAAATACTTTTCACCAGATAATCTTTATACCTTATATACTTCACAAATAAGGCCAAACCTCGAATACTGCTCCCATATCTGGGGTACCGCTGCCACTTCCACACTCGCTATCCTGGACTCCAATCAGAAGAGAGCTATACGTCTCATCGGTTACCCTACCCTTACCCAAAGGCTGCCATCCTTTGCCCACCGACGTGCCTTTGGTGACCTTTCTCTGTTTTATAGCTATCTGAACGGACACTGCTCAGAGGAGCTTTCTTCCATAGTTCCTCCACCTGCTGCCCCCAACAGATCTACCAGCGGAACAGAGCGAATGGACCCTTTTACTGTCCAGGTCACCAGAGATAGAACATCTTGTTATGCCCACTCTTTTGTCCCGGGGACTTCCAGGTTGTGGAATTGCTTTCCGGTACATGTTTTTCCTTCTCCTCCGAATCTCCAAACCTTCAAGTCTAGAATTAACAAGTTGCCTCTTTCCTCCTTGTCGACACCCATGGTACGATAGTATTTAGGCTGTAAGCTATCGTGGTGTGTTGTTGAAATATAAAAAATATATAAGGAAATAAATTATTCAAATGAGCTTGTATTAAAACCACTAAACCCGAGCTTCGACGTCTGTTTATATTAAAAGTATTACTTTTGGTAATATGCCGTACTAACAGTGTAAAATTATTATGAAAATTCACTATTATAACGCATTTGCTATGTCCCGATTTTTTATATATGCAGCTCACTGACATTTAACTTTTTTAGACCATAATATAACATTTATTTTGTGAATAAAATACACATATATTATATACAGTTTTATTATAAGACTAAAAATATTGTTTTATTTAATTATAAAATATGGTTATTATATCATATCGTTATATTGTGTTTTAATGCACAGGGGCATTAAAAACGAAGGTATATGCAGCCAATAAACACATTTATTTTATTAGGTTATGAATAGCGAATAGTCAAATTTCTAAATAAATTGCAAAAACATGTTTTTGCCTGTCCAATAAATAATGCACGCAGGAATTTCAGGAGCCATTTTCGATTTACGGCTGGAATTGCATCAATTAACTTAATTGTGACAGGTTTAGTTAATTAATAATGATCAATGAGAATGCAATTGTACAGTCACGTTGCTATAGTAACTGAAGACGCGAACTGACTCTATAATATGTATGTGTACCTACGCATGAGCGTAGATTGGAAAATATGGCTTATAAATATATTATATCATGTAGTACGTAATTCTTAATACGTTGAGTCGTCAATTTAAGACCCACAATTTAAAAAAAACTCTGGACGCAGCAAGTGCGGTATGTGAATTTTCATCGAAATATTTTTCATTCTAAATAAACTACGCGTTAATTAAAGTGGAACACCTTAAATTTTGGATGCTGTTTTATCGTTTGTATCTCAAAATCAAGCTCACCGAATCTGCTCTAATTCTCATAGGTTGACAGATGTTTTTGGGGCTTCTGATTGGTAGACAATAACAAAATTTGCACTTACGTGCTACAAGATACAGGGTGGAATATAAGTAGATGTTTTTTCAGCAACATTTCAAACGATGGCCATTAGTCTACGAGGAGAGTTATATTTATTTTTGGTATGTAATTTAGAAATATACCTCGATAACTCGGGACGTTTTCGAGATTTTATTAATATCGCAGGCCACTGCCTTTTTATAATCAATTTTGTATTTTAGGTCAAAGCCACCCTAAGTAAAAATGCAAACAAACCCCATTGGTCGATGAGGCGGATTATGTTCGCTTTTGGTAGTCAGTGCCGAAGATAATTTCTATAACTCGGGACCTTCTCGAGATTTTGTCGGTATCGCATTCCACTGCGCTGCTGTCATCACTTTTGTCTTTGAGGTCAAATTAGACTCATAACACCAATGCTGTTTTCGTAAAACGCGCACCTCAATAGTGAAGGAGTTGGGTTAGGTGAATTTTCGTTATCCAATTCAGAATAACACCTGAATACATCGGGACGTTTTCGAGATTTCATTAATATCGCAGCCCACTACGTTTATATCATCAATTTTTTCTCTTCCTTTTTTTAAAATTATTAGTCCACGCTGATTTTTGGTATTCCGTTCTGAAAAACATCTCTATACTTTGTGGCATTTTTGAGATTTTGTTAATATCGCATTCTACTACGTTGTTCTGAGCAAATATGCCTCATTTTCATCAACAAAGAAACCTTTCTACCATTATGCTACTCCCCAATGGCTGTGCTGGTTGGCCCAGTTTCTGCCCTCAGTGCGGTGTACAGTTTTCAAGAGTGGGCACTCCGCTCGTCGTCTGGCTCTCAAATTTCTGGTATTGAGTCGTCTGCTTACTGTCGACTTCGAAGCTGCAATTCCTGTTCCTGCGTACTGTTATCGCAATTCTGTTGTCCCGAGTTATTAAGGTGTTTCTCTGAATTGAATATCGAAAATTCACCTAACCCAACTCCTTGACTATTGAAGTGCACGTTTTACGAAAAAAAAAACAATATGGTTAAGAGTTTAATTTGACCTCAAAGACAAAAGTGATGACAGCAACGTAGTGGAACGCGATACCAACAAAATCTCGAAGGATAGAGATAATCTTCAGCACTCAATACCAAAAGCGAACATAATCGTCTCATCGACCAATGGGGTTTGCTTGCATTTTTACTTAGGGTGGATGTGACCTAAAATACAAAATTGATCACATAAACGTAGTAAGCTGCGATATTAATGAAATCTAGAAAACGTCCCGAGTTATTAAGGTGTTCTTCTGAATTGGATACCAAAAATTCACCTTGCCCAACTCCTTGACTACTGAAGTGCGCGTTTTAGGAAAAAAAACAATGTGGATAAGAGTCTGATTTGACCTCAAAGACAAAAGTGATGACAGCAACGTAGTGGAACGCGATACCAACAAATTCTAAATAAGGTCCCGAGTTATAGAAATAATGAGTTGAGTTGAGTTGAGTTTTGAGATGGCCTTGAACTCTTCGTCCATCAGCCACAGACTTTTATTTTGTACTTTTGCAGCCGGAAATTGTCGGAGATAAAATATATCCCTACCATATACATATATGTACTTGCATAATAATCTTATAATTACTAAAATTAGTACAACCCTTATACCTACATACACCTATATACACATAATCACATAATATATTCTTTCCATATATTTTTTTTTTTGGCATTTTTCATTTTTTTTTTAATTCATTTTTTTTTTCCTTTTTCTTTCTTATTTCTTTCTTTTTTTTTTCTTTTTTTTTCTCTCTTTTTTTTTTGTAAATTTCATTTAATTTTTTTTTTTTTTTTTCAATTATAAGTGGGAATTGACTGGGACACTTATCGCCAAGGGACCCGTCATGGCTAATGGACATACTGACTTGGGCCACGGAAAAGATAGGTAAACACAAGGTTCAACAATAGGAGATCTAGATCTAATAACATATTTCACCTATATATACACACACATATATACACACATATACATATATATACACACATATATACACATATATAAGCCACTACAGTCTATAGTCAGATACCAATAATGCTACTTAACTATTACTTATACTACATTCACACCCTCATTCATACTTACATACTTGTTTCCACTATATACATTCCATAAGTTTACATAATTATAAATATCTATATTATATTATATTATAACTTTACAAAATAATGCTTATTTTATTAAAAAATGACCACAACAAAAAATACACCTCCTTGGTTTTCAAGTTTAAAAGGTAGCTTAAGTTTAAGGGATATTGTATTTCAGGAACATTTTGTTTCAATAACTGGAATAATGTGTTTCGTTGATTTCCATACAAGCAACAAGCAAACAAAATATGCTCCAAATCACACCTTGAGGTTCCATCGCAATTACAGTATGGTGTTGGTTCTATACCGATACGGTTTAAGTGATATCTGTATCTTCCGTGGTTTGTTTTCAATCTTGTAATGGTGGTTATTACTTTTCTGTCACTGTTATTGTGTAACGTTTCCAAGTCGTTCTTTTCTGGAAGTTGCGGATACAGCCATTTGTATCTGTTATTAGACTTTTTTGTGTATTTATCCCATTCGGTTTTCCACATATTTTTCAGATTTAGTTTGCTATTTTGCATAAAATCTGCAAACGGGATGTCAAGATCTTGTTCTATTGGTTGTAATATTGCTTCTCTGGCCAACTGGTCAGCTGCCTCGTTACCTTTTATTTGACTGTGTCCTTTCACCCAGATGAATTTTATACACATATTCGTATTACTACAACAACTTTGTCTTATCCTACCCAATATGTGATTCCAGTTTTTGGCATGATGACTGTTCTTTAATGCAGACAAAGCTGTTTGCGAGTCACTAATAATTAGTACGTATTTTCTTTGATTTTCTAAAGCCCAATGTATTGCTTTTTCTATAGCAATCATTTCTGCTGTGCATATTGAAGCCTGTTCCGATAGCCTGTACATTTTGGAATTGTTAAGCTGCTCTACGAAAAATGCTGCTCCCACTCCATGCTGACTTTTGGATCCGTCTGTGTATATGTGTGTGTAGTTTGGGTAATACTCATCCAGTATGCTTCTAAAAATATTTTGATTCACTGTATCTTGATCGGTGTAAGATGGAATGTTGACGTCCAGAGCACGAGTTGTAACTTCGTAAGCAAATTGAAATTTTGTTGAGATCGGGTTAGCAGTTATATATCTTTCAAATTTTGCAGTATCATAATATGCGTCTGCTAACGGAGGATTCTGTTTAATTTTCCAATACTTATTTATGATCGTGTCTACACATAAGGAATGCATCTCTTGAATTTGATCTTGATCTCTGCTTCTCAGTTTAAGAGCTTGTCTATTCGCCAGGAGCTTAACTCTTAGATGAAATGGAGGTTCCTGTGTTTCTGCAAAGATTATTTCTGTTGGTGTTGATTTCATGGCTCCAATAGATACCCTGAGAGCTTTGAGTTGAACTCGTTCAATTTTTTTCATATTTGTTTTGGAGCAGCTTCCATAAACCACACAACCGTAGTCCAGTAGGGATCGAATGTACGATCTATAAAACATCATAGCCACTTTAAAATCTGCACCCCACTGGTAATGAACTGTTGCTTTTAAAATGTTTATACCTCGCTCACATTTTGCAACTGTGTTCCTTATGTGTTGCGTCCAAAGCAATTTGTTGTCAATGTGTATTCCCAGGTATTTATACACGTTAACTGTTTTTATGTTATAAGAATGTGTCTCAATTTCTTGTGGCATTTGAAGACGATGTCTTGTGAGGCACATAATTGCTGTTTTGTCTAGATTAAGTTGGAATTGCCGTTCGCTTATCCACTCATCGATAACGTTAATTGACCTTCTTAAATGCAAGAGACATTCGTCGTAGGATGGTGCAATTGTATACACACATATATCATCTGCATACTGAATACACCGGGTATGGCTATCCAGCATTTGATGCAAATTTTTTGTATAAATATTAAATAGTATCGGACTCAAAAGTGAGCCTTGTGGTAAACCTTTTCTCATAATCCTGGGTCCATGAATCTGGTTATTTTTATCCCTCACGTAAACTTCTCTTTCATAGAACAGGTTAATTATATTTAGTGCTGCATTATGTGTGATTTTACAACTCAACAAGTCGTTCTTCAATATTTTTAAATCAACACAGTCATATGCACCTGTGATATCTAGAAACAGGCACAAGACATATTTGTTTTCTGAAAAGGCATTTTGAATATCTGTTGTTAGACGACATACTGCTTCCATTGTTCCTACTCCTTTGCGAAATCCATATTGACAATTAGATAAAATTTGGTGATGTTCAACAAACCATTCCAGTCTTGCTTTTATCATTCTTTCGAAGGTCTTGGTGATACAGCTCATCAGAGAAATGGGTCGATAAGACTTGGTACATTGAGGGTCATTAGACTTCTTCAGCAGTAAACAGAGCACAATCTCTTTCATTTTCTCTGAATACTTTCCTCCACACCACCAATTATTAAATATTAAGAGGAGGATATCTTTGGCTTTTTCACATAAATTTGATAAAATTTTATAAGTAATCTTATCCTTTCCAGGGGCTTTATTCTGAGTAGTTTTGAGAGCATTTTCTAGGTCATATAATGTAAATGGTTTATCAAACCATTCTTTAGTAGGGTGTTGTATAAAATCTCCAATATCGTCTGACACTCCAATTGTAGCAAGCTCATCTAATATATTTATGGCTGTTTCTTGATCAGGATACATTTGCGCGTTATTACTTCCTCTATTGTTGAATTTTTTAATAAATTTCCATATATGTGTTGCTGGTGTGTTTTTGCTTAAGCTGCTAACGAATGTTTGCCAGGACTTTCTGCTTTTTTCTTTTAACTTTTTCTTTACATGTGCTTCAATTCGCTTATAATTTAAGTAATTTTCCCAGTTTGAAACAAGATTGTACTTTTGTAGAGCTTCCTTTCGCTGTTTGACCAGATCCGTACAGCATTGGTCCCACCAAGCTGGTTGTTTAACTCTGTTTTTACTGATTTGTGTTTCCTGTATGGCATAATTTGCGGCTTCTGTAATTGCGTTTCCTAAATGGGTTAGAATGTCTTGAGGTGTACCTGCTGTCGTAGTCAGTTTTCTGTTTAACTCAGTTTTGAATACTTCCCAGTCCGCTGTGTCTTCTCTCCATCTAGTATATGGGATATACTGTGCACCCACGAGTATTTCATTTAAAGTAATTAAAATAGGGTAGTGGTCTGAACCAAGATTATCATTTATTACTTTCCAGTCAGTTTTTTGAGCTATACTAGGTGAGACTAACGTTATATCTATCATCGATGGCGCTTCAAAAGGCCTTGCAACCTTTGTGGGCGTTCCATCATTAATGACAACAAAGTTAGTATTATCAAGTGCATCGGCCAAGTTTATCCCGTTACTATCATCCCTTACCGATCCCCATAGGCTAAAGTGACAATTAAGGTCGCCACCGATGATAGTATTCTTGTTAACAAAGTTTCTTAAAAATTGGGTCCATGCTACTGTATCTATCCTAACATTAGGCGGTTTATAAATGCTAACAATATTAATATCTAACTGTGGTAAATAAACACCGCACACATCTACATCATTATGTGGTACATAATTCATTTCAATTTTTTTAAAATTAATATGTTTGGCTATAAATATTCCTACTCCCCCCCCTCTGCAGTGCATTCTATCTTTTCTAACTAAACTATAATTTCCAACTGCAAAAGTACTATCTTTTGGTTTTAACCATGTTTCGCTAACAAGTACAACATCAATGTTGTTATCTGCTAAAAAATTTATCAAACTATTTTTATTATTTTTTACGGAATATGCATTCCACTGAATTATTTTAATGCAATTATTGACCTGATTCCTCATCATTATGTTCGATTATAATATTACTTACCAATTTGTAGACTGAATCCCTAATATTAAATTTATTTATATTTATTGCTGCTATTTCTGGATTTATTTTTCTTACCAATTCTGAGATAATGTTTGTTAGGCCTTCTGTTATTTCCTCTTTATAACTCATATATTTATCCCTATATGGATTAGGTAAAATGGAACGTGTTTCTCTGTCTGGTGATGAGTCTGACACTTTACGTTTTTTCTGTGTCTGTGAATTGTCAAAGGAGTTAAGTGGTGTGGGTTGTGTGTTACGTGATGGCTGCGTATTTACGCGTTGTGTACGTCTAGTATTAATTGTTTTAGGTTGTGTACGTTCAGATTGGGGTGTAAGTGAAGGGTATTCTACTAGATCTGTCAAAGCCTGAAACCTGTTAGAAACTGCTACTTTTGCATATGTTGGTTTTTTTTCAACAACCTCTGCTTCTTTAAAAGATAAATTTTGATTTGCCATTATTTGTTTTATATTTTTTTGCTTAAGATAAACTGGGCATTCCCTTGAAGTTGTTGAATGTTCGCTATTTTTACAGTATATGCAAAACTGCTCATTATTGCATTCCTTAAAATTGTGATTTTCCCCGCATTTTCTACAAATAATATCTTGTTTCTTGCAAATTCTAGCCACATGCCCGTATCTCAAACACTTCATGCACTGAACTACAGGATATATATAAGGCTCCACAATAAAATTTACTCCATTTATTCTAATTTCAGTCGGTAATGTATCTCCCAAAAATGAAACTATTATTATTTGTCTTGGTACTAGTTTAAAATCCCCGTTATTATGATCTTTAACCCTTTTCATCATTCTTGTTACTTCTGTAACTTCCATTTTTGATTCGATAGCCTGTTTTAAATAATCAGTTTCAAAATATGTGTCCACTAACCTGACGATTCCTTTTTTCTGGGTATAAAATCTAGGTATATATGCCACTAAGTTATTCTCCAGTAAAACATTATGATTTATCAAACTATTTGCTGCTTGGTAGTTATTTAAAATAACCTTCACTCTATTGTATCCTACGATTTTAATATCTAATATTGCCTTCTTTAAATTATTGTCCTTAAATAGATAGTGCCCCACTTTCACGGGATACAATCGTGACAAGCCTTTTTCTTTATATTCTACGTACACAAAATAAGGTGCTTTATTAGATACATTATATTTATTATTAAAGTCTAGGGTCCTGTTATTGTTCACATTTATTTCTTCATTTAATAAATTATTGCTATCGCTTACCTGATAATCCATATCATTTCTGTTTCTAGGTGGCTCGCAGCCACCTGAATGCTCACTCATTACCTACCTTGTTATTTTACCCAATTTATAATTTGTTTATTATTGGAACACAACTATCACAATTTCTATACAATGGTTAGATTTTATTTTGTTAAACAAAACAGGATAATTTAGTTTTAATTTAACCAAGAATTCACAAATTTTTATCGCTCACTTTCCCGAGATATACACCGTATCACGGCCACAAGCGAACTCTATAGAAATAATCTACGGCACTGAATACCAAAAGCGAACATAATCCGTCTCATCGATCAATGGTGTTTGTATGCATTTTTACTTAGGGTGGCTTTGACCTAAAATACAAAATTGATTATAAAAACGTAGTGGGCTGCGATATTAATAAAGTCTCGAAATCCTCCCGAGGTATCAAGGTATATTTCTAAATTACATACCAAAAATATATATAACTCTCCTCGTAGACTAATGGCCATCGTTTAAAATGTTGCTGAAAAAATATCTACTTATATTCCACCCTGTATCTCGTAGCACGTTAGTCCAAATTTTGTTATTGTCTACCAATCACAAGCCCCAAAAAATATCTGTCAACCTGTGAAAATTAGAGCAGATTCGGTAAACTTGATTTTGAGAGACAAACGATCAAACAGCATCCAAAATTTGAGGTGTTCCACTTCAATTGACGTGTAGTTTATATGTTTTGTTTATTGGCAGATATCAGGAGTGCAAAATCATCGTATTTTAGTCGTGCAATAGAAGATAATAAAAATAATCCTAAGGTTATCTGGAAAACTGTAGACAGAATTATCCCATATGCAGAGATGTCACAGAGGAGAATAGAAAGGATTGTAGTTGATGATCAAGAATGTGAGGATCCAGACACTATGGCTAGCGCTTTTAATAGGTATTACAGAGATGTTGAAAAGAATCTTGCAGCAAAAATCCCCAAACAAGACACTTTGGAGAGTGGCCCCTCCATTAAAAACAGTATGTACCTCGACGAAATCGAAGAAAGTAAAGTGAAACAAAAAATATTAGAATTAAAAGAAAATAAATCGGCAGGTAATAATGGAGTGGAGGCTAAGACATTGAAAAAAAAAATTGTAATGAAATATCCGGATCTCTTACGTATTTGTTTAATAGGTGTTTACTTGAAGGAACGGTTGCAAGGGTGTTTAAGGTGTGTATTATTTTTTCCATCTTTAAGAAAGGTAGTCCAATGGAAATTACAAATTACAGACCTATAACAACAGTTTCTAATAACGTAAAAATATTTTTAAAAATTTTGAAATCCAGAATGATGACTTTTATTAAAACGTATGTGGTGTTATCCAGTCGCCAGTTTGGCTTTTGCGAGGGTTGTTCTACGGAGGATGCTATAGCTTTTCTTACGAGAAAACTTTATGAAAGTCTAGATAAGAACCAACCAACCTTATGTGTGTTCCTAGACCTCGCAAAAGCATTCGACACGGTATCTCACCAGAAATTACTGGACAAATTATATAAAAGCGGCTTTCGGGAAAGAGTATACAACTTACTCAAAAGTTATGTTAGCGATCGAAAACAGTGCGTAAAGGTGAATGGTCATTTGAGCAGCTATGAAAATGTTAAGTATGGGATTCCGCAGGGTACAGTGTTGGGTCCCATACTGTTTAACATATATATGAATGACTTATAACACTTGTATACGGCAGGGTAAATTGTCAGTTATACTGACGACACAGCTATTATATACAATGCATCAGACTGGAAATCCCTGAAACAAAAAGCAGAAGTGAGCCTTAGATCCTTGAAAACTTGGTTTGACCACAATATGTTAACAATAAACTCGAACAAAACAAAGTATGTACCATTTACATCGTATGCCAGTAGTTTACCAAATCTGGGTAATTTAAACATAGGCAGCAGTCGAGTAGCTGAAACAAAGGATATATTATATCTGGGATTATACATGGGCTGTCATCTAAGATGGGATATACATACGAGTCAAATTGTTAGGAAGTTGAGAAGCTTTCTGTTTAGATTTGGGAAACTAAAACAATTTATGGAGGAAACTTGCCTCAGAACTGTATAACTTGCCCTTATTCAATCCCAACTGATGTATGGATTGCTCGCTTGGGGCAGCGCTTCTGAAATATATTTGAGAAAGGTGGGAACCACACAGAGATGGATACTGAAAATTATATGTGGTAAAAATATGACTTACCTTAGCCATCTGCTCTATTCTGAAAATAAAGTATAGATATCGAGAAGCTGTACTGCCGTGCAATTTTATTATACACACACACAGAAAGAAGAACACCATAAGTTTCATGGAACACACTTACCAGACACGGTTTAAAAATGTGGTAGCGGTAAAACAGAGAGCTAATAAAAGTATTGGACGAAAAAACTTTGTGTATATTGGTTTGGGAGTGTACGATGTTTTTCCACTGGATATAAGACAAGTGCATTCATATAGATTATTTAAAATGAGGGTACAGTACTGGCTACTTGAAAGTCCGAGAGATGTTATCTACCGACCGGTTAATTTAGGTTAAGATTTTGTAGATGTAGTACATCCATTCCTTTGTGTTTTAAATACTGGTGTACATTTTATTTAATGGTTGTTTGTATGCTACTTATTGTGCTGTATCTTGGCTGCTTAACTTGCAGATGTTTTTAATGTTTTGACTATTATTTTGCGTCTGCATATATTTCATGAGCGCATTCGTATGGTGTTTTATAGCTTTATATTTGTTGTTTTTGTATATCCTCGCTTGTTTTTAGTACAGCTGTACATGGTTGTAGAATTTTAGTGTTGTTTGGGGAGTGCTGGATTTAGGGGTGGTTTTGTGTTGGTGGGTGGGAAGGATAAGAGGGAAGAATGAGACTGTTGTTGTCGGATGCAATTGCTTTTTTTCTCTTTGTGTGCGCATTGTATCTGGGGTGTCCTCCTTGACAAGCCATTTTGCTTCTACGGAGACATGCTGTGTAGAGGTTGGTGTGGGAGAGGGAAATGCAGGAGGGAAAAATGTGATGTGTAAGAGTGTGTGGTATTTTAGTGATCCAATTTGTTGGGCACATATGCTAGAAGGGGTTTTAATAATATGTAGCTTATTTTTGTGTTTTCAGTTGAATTGCTTCACAATTGTTTTGGATTATGTGCACTAGGTATTTTTGAGGAAGAAATTATATTGCTAGTATCACAACAAGTCTATGACTTAGGTGACTTTTGATCTTGTTGAACAATTAGCTCTAATGCATTTTATAACTTATTTATAAGTATAGCATCTATAGTAGAAATCATGTACAATATTTCTTGAGGATCACTTTATTGTCTAGAAAAATATAAGAATTTTCTAAAAATAAACAAAATTGCCCCGAAAAAACTGATACGATTTTCCAGGCCAATGTAACAATTTAAGCAATTAACGCAAAAACTCCACTTCCCGATATAATATTTATTCGCAACAAGCTTTTTAACAAACATTTTTTAGACGTAAATTTGCAAAAATAGGCATTTTTTTTACAAAAATTGGCTTAAATAATGTTACACAAAATTCATACAAAGGTTTTCTTACGAAAGTTAGCTAAAACGTTTTTTAGACGACAATTCGCCAGACTAATAATTTTCACGAAAATTCAAAAACAAGTTGTTCGAGTGAATTCGCAAACATCTTTTTTACAATAACTTACTAAACGTTACTTAATAATTACCAAAATTCCAAAACAATTTGACAAAAAAGATTTCGACGAAAAAATTAAACGGATAGCAAATTAAGCTATCGAAAGAAACATTTTATGAAAAATCGCTACCACGACGCACTTTCTGAGTTCCGAATTTATCTTCTTACAAACATGCATTCTATTTCGATGGAAAATGCAAAAAATGCAATAATATAAGGCGTGTTCGACTAAAAAAAAAATGTATCGCCAGCGACTTATGGAAGACCTGTGATTGTAAAAATAATTTTATAAGATGCAGCTCCAGACACGGTATAATTAACGTATACAATTTTTTCTCGTATCTTGTATAACAATGGATATATTGAGCTTTACCCTATAAATGCGTCATCCTATATACATGAAAACAGACAAAAACTGAAACGAACCGGATATGGGTTCTATGGGGCCTGGTTCGCGCTCATTTGAAGAAATCTTTTCAAAATTTAAAAGTCACTAAAATGATATCCAGCTCTATGTGTAAAATTGTGATGGCCAAAAATAAAGATGAATGTAAGAAGAAGGGCATGCCTATATTTCTATTACATAGGTCAGAAAAGAAAATATTTATTTACATGTCACTTTGAAAGTAGATCTGACATTTGTCAAAATAATTTGTGAGTTGAATATGACATCTACTGTTGCCGTGGACTATTATGCACTATTGTATTACGCCTTGTAAGAATCTTGTTTTTTTGGGAGTACAAAAGCTTATTTTACTGTTTAAATATTTCGACGCCTTAACGCGAAATGGTTTTCTTTGTCTATAAAATTACATCATTTTTTTATATTTCAACAACACACCACGAGGGCCTACAGCCTAAATACTATCGTACCGTGGGTGTCCACAAGGAGGAAAGAGGAAACTTGTTAATTTTGGACTTGAAGGTTTGGAGGAGAAGATCAAACAACTGCCGGCAAGGAATTCCACAACTTGGAAGTCCTCGGGACAAAAGGGCGGGTACAACAAGATGTTCTATGTCTGGTGACCTGGACAGTAAAAGGGTGCATTCGCTCTGTTCCCCTGGTAGATCTGTTGGGGGTAGCAGGTGGAGGAACTATGGAAGAGAGCTCCTCTGAGCAGTGCCCGTGCAGATATCTATAAAAGAGAAAGGTCACCAACGGCACGTCGGTGGGTAATATAAATTAGCTGATAAAATACATGAAATTAAAATTATATTATCTGTAATTATGAGTGCAGATTGGAACCTGTGATGAGAACTGATAAGTACCGTTTGGAGAACCCAATTCATCACAATACAGTTTTTAGACCTGACGATCGTTTCGCTAACAAAGCTGGTCTTCAGAAGGATGAATAAACCAGTTTAAACCAGGTCTAAAAACTGTACTGTGATGAATTGGCTTCTTCAAATTGTACTTATCAGTGCTGTGGTAGGTATAACAAAAAGTGAGGTATTTGCGAGTGTAAGCATCAATGAGTGCCCTTTATGAAGGAATAATTACTATTAAAAGCTATTACAAAACCACTCAGTTAACATTCATTTTAGATGTACCTTTGGTTGAGTCAGCATATTACGATTACTATCATTTATATGCCTTTCCCATTCGTAATAGTTTGACCCACACATTCCTAACATTAATTCCCCATTCAAAATACCTTTCCTTGAATGATGAAAATTACAAACTCCATGATGGACCATGTCGAGAAATCCGACCAACTGAATTCCTGTGTCAAGCTCAAACAATGAATCACATCAGTCCAAACAGCCCTTGTGAAATACAATTAATAAAGTTCTCCACCCAGTATAACAATTGTGAGCATCACCAAATGTTAATAGAAGATGTGAAGATTCAGAAGATCAGCGAAAGTAAATGGATTATCATCTCTCCAGTAGAAAATATAGTCAACTACAGATGCAGCGATGACCGTAAAATCATGGTCATAGATGGTAGTTATCTGGTAAAAATAGAAGAAGGCTGTGAGGTAAAAATCAAAGGACAAACAGTAAGTTCTCATCAATCTGAAATTAAAAAACTTTTCTATGTGCCGTTACCCGAACTCAAATTTAGTGAACTGTCCATGAACTCAAAACTTAACATTGTGCCTTTACATCTAGAATCTATAAATTTAGATGAATTGAATTTAGTGAAATCCCAACTACAGCATCAGAAGGAGTTACTACAAACAATAAGTGTTCCTGTAATTCATACTTCGATTAGTGTTTTTACTTTAACTGTTTGTGTTCTTTTATTAACAGTAGCATGTTTCTGTTTTTGGAAATTTAAAGGCAGAATAACGAGTTCCGCAGTCGAGTCCAAAATCGTCAACGAACTTAAGAAGACCCACGAAGTTCCCCTGGAGGACATCAATTTCAAGATTTAGGTACCCTAAATCTCATCTGGCAAGGGAGGAGTTACAGCACCCTGTATAATGCTATACTGATATCTCGTGTCAGTAGAGTAATAGGATCGAAGCAGTCGTTCAACGCGAAAATACTGAAACCGCTGAATAATCATAGTCATCATAATTATTTAGTTTAAGTTGTTTTATTTTATAATGTTAGCTAAGCATATTTGACTTTATATATACAAGTAAGAGACAATATTATGTTAGAATTTATTACGAGTGTTTCAACATTAAACATCGTGTATTTCTCCTTTGTTTTAAAATTATAATTAAACTTGTAATTTCGAAATAAAGTTTTTGTTTTGTTTTGAAGTGCAAAAAGGGCACTATCCAAACTCGCGTGTTGTAAAGCCGAACACCTCACGATGATGTAAAGTACAAAGAAAAGAGCGCCATTACCGACAATCCTTCCAAGGATTTTTTTTTTAATGTTCTCACCTACTAGCTACTAGTTTCATTAAGGTATTGCACGTACTATTGTATGTTTACAAACCATATACCGTTATTATATTGGATGACAAAACGAAATAAATATTTGAAGCTCTTGCGAGTTTTTAAAGATGCTTTAGCGATTTCTTATAGACAACATCCATAATTCTTGAATAAAAAAATAAAAAAAATTAATCGATTTTGGGAAAACTTGACAGGTGTATTACTTGCCACTTACCAGATATGACGGACATCTCAATTTCTTGGATTGCAGGTATACAACATTCATAGATACCTAGAATAAGTGTCGTTTATACGTAGTGTTATTATAAAACGAGTTTTATATAAATATACTAATATATTTTTATGTAAGTCTTCTTTATTATCTATTCTAATATTACTTATTACGGCCCAAGTTTCGGTGTAAATAAATTAATACATATGATGTAACTATTTTCAATAAACAACGATTGATGATGCAAATCTGTATTAAAATCTTTTTTGGTGCAGTTTAAAGAAGCGAAGGTATCGTATTTCTCAAAATGTTCGTAAGTTTGGTTTACTGCCGCTTACTTCACACAATAAATAAATATAAAAAAAACAAGCAAATTTGAAAATGAGTTACCACACTTATATAACAGTGACACGGCATAGAAAAATTTTTAGGAACTGTCACTTGCTTCCAAGTACACGATAGACAGCAGCATTTTTTGCATAGCATACTGCAAAGTTTTGATTGCGAATTATGAAAATTATGATTTTTTCGTTGTTTATTAAAATAGACCCATCATATGTACGTTTAAGAAGCTTGTGTAATGCAAATTAATGCCTTGTATACAGGTGTCCCATTAAAAAAAAACATTGCTCAAAATCTCAAAAATAGTAATATTTAGAAAAAAAGCTAACTAAATTGTATGTAAAAAATTCTAAAAAGATTCATTCTTATCTTTTTGACAAGCTGTCAGGCAACTGAAAATAGGTTACCTGAAAATGCAATATTTTCAATATCGCCCGGTGGCTCGGAAACTAAGAGGGCTATGTCAATTTTTGTTTGCGGCATCTTTCGTTTCACACAAAAGTAGCTCAAGTTCGCGAAAACCGCAAGGTTTTATCTTTCCTAATAATGACAAGGTGTGTTGCATTTTAAATAATTGAGTTGCGGCAGTTTGAATTCTCTCAAATTCAGCCACTATTAGAGAGCGGCCTGTATATGGCATATCGATTTTTTGATAAATAATATAAACTAAAACCTGCTTGAATGCGTTATTTTCATGGCACTGCGCTGTCTATTGGTAAAAACTAATCATCACAATTTTGGCAAAAGTCGCAAAACAATTGAAAAGCTGGAGAACGATGAAATCTAGTAGGCCTAGAGAAATTCCGGTGACAGTGGCTCGCACGGGATATAATGTTATTCAATGTCAAGACTTATACAGGTAGGTTGTCACTAAAAAAAAAAGAGAAATGAAACTTACAAGTTATTTTATTTTTATTTATAATTTTTTTTCGAATCGGAGAATAGTTATGTGCTTATAAAACTGTGTACGTTTTGTCTAAATAAACCAAATTAGTATCATTTACTATTTCCCAGATACTCATGTACTTCACTTCAAACTGGAGATAATGCATATGGTGGTATGACAGCAGCCGAAGAAGCAAAATTATAAAAATGTCATGAATGACATTCATTAAAACAGAGTTGATAGAAGCAGTTTAGGGAGACGTTCAAAATTGTATTAATACATCCACAAGCATAGCTAGTTTGTAAGATACAGTGTGTAATTTTAAATAGAAATAAATAAATAATAATAATATATCTTAAAGAAACAGGCAGTTTTACCAATAGCCGACTAGTCCTAGCGGATGTAATGCAACACTTTAGATTATTCCTCAGTTAAAAAAATTGCTCTCTAGCTTAGCCGTACGGCAAGTTAAACTAGTGCTATCTTAAAATACGAGCAGCCTGCATTTAAGCATCCTTTTTGTGAACGCCACTGTATCGAAGTTACACAGCTTTTACAAAGTGATTGATAATACATACGTGTTATTGTTGGTATCATGTCCATTCCCTTTGATATAGGCCTCCTTTATATATGTGACAATTCCGTCTCTCCCTATATTAGCCGCTATCCCAGTATATATACCAGACCAATTCCTGTAATTGGTGGCCTTGTTTTCTTTACCACACTACTATAGAAAAGAACAAATGCAAACGTTTTGATGTACTCGGGTGTACTTTATTTGTAAAAGAAAATAAAAAGCCCAGATACAGACAAATAAATGATAAAAAAGCCTGGAGGCAGCAAGTGCGTTATGGTTGTGATATTTCATAGAAATGATCTGGAACAAAATATTTTATTATAACTTTTTTTTCTTGTGACATAGAAATCTACGTTTTGGTATGTAGTTTACATTTTATATCGTAAACATACCTACCAAATTTGGTTATCATAGCTTTTTTATTTTTTCAGAAAAAATTTTTTTTAGAATGAAAACTCAAAATTTTCCTGGAAAACCTTATTCGATTTTCCTTAATAACGAACTTATCTAAGCCATTTACAAAATAAAGGTACGTGCCAAATTTTATAAAAATCGGCCAAACAATTATTTTTTGAGTTATCGGTGTGATACATATATATATATATATATATATATATATATATATATATATATATATATATATATATATATATATATATATATATATATATATATATATATATATGGTGGCGTATTAAAAATGAAACAGACTGATTTGCGCCCAGAGAAAATTTTTTTAAGAAACGCTGAATCACGTCAATTATAATATTGAGGGGGACATGTTTTGACATAAAACTCAACTTTGTCACATTAACCCCTTAAAGGTGGTGATAGCAACCCTTATATTTTAAACAGGGAACATGGGTCTAGTGTTACATCATGTTCTGTTCTTTTTTGGAAGTTTTATCAACTCGTTTAAAAATTATTCACAGTTGAAGATGCAAAAACGCATTTCCCTCATTCCGATAAGAAATGTGCTGACAGTCAATGCTTTGTTGGTTTGTAAACAAAAAAATTAATATTAGAACATTTCTTATCGGAATGAGAGAAATGCGGTTTATTATTTCAGTTTATCGGTCGATTTGATACTTGATAGCACTACCGAAAATTAATATCACAATGGTGTATTCTGTAGAAGAAACAGTTGAAATAATTACTATTTATTTCAAAAACGATGACTGTGCCAACCGTACCGCAAATTTGTTTAATGAACGACATCCGAACAGACATGTTAACAGAACATACATTTTGGAGTTAGTTGCAAAGTTTCGACAAAGTGGTTCAGTAGCCAACAAAAAACGGGATCCTGAACGTGAATTTCCGGTTAGAAATGAAGCTACTGAGATTGAAGTTTTAGAACAAATTGCTGCAGACCCAACTTTGAGCACGAGAAAATTGGCCACTGTTTCAAACATCAAAAGAAGAACTATTCAGCGAATATTAAAGCATCATCAATTTCACCCGTATAAAATTCATCTTGTACAACAACTGAATAAAGATGATTTTGATCGGCACCTGGAGTTTTGTGAAGTTATGACTGCACGAATAGGTGATAACGGGAACTTTCTGTTCAATATCTGTTTTTCAGGGAAGTGTACGTTTTTATTAAACTCTACAGTCAATCGTCATAATTGTCGTTATTGGGCAGATAATAATCCAAGAAATTTTCACGAAGTCCACACTCAAACTCCACAGAAATTGAATGTCTGGACTGACATTTTTGGATACCCTTTAATCAAACCAATTTTTCTTGATGGCAATTTGAGTGGCGAAACGTATTTGGAGTTACTAGAAGATATTGTTTACCCACTACTGATTGATATTGTTGAAAATGATAATCGCTATCAAGAAAATCAATTATTGTTTCAATAAGATGGAGCTCATCCGCATTTTTCACAACATGTTAGGAAGTTTTTGAACAAAGGGTTTCGAGGACAATGATTGGGCGTAAAGGTGCTACTGAGTGCCCCCCTATATCGCCGGATTTAACTCCTTTAGACTTATTTCTATGGGGCTATTTAAAGAGTAGAATTTACGCAACAGAACCAGAGTCTCTGAAAGAATTACGACGACGCATTATTGAAGAATGCCGTCTAATTACTCCACAAATGCTCCAGAATGCCAGAGCTCGTTTTTAACAAAATTTGTGCTTTTGTATAGAAGCTGGTGGTCAAAAATTTGAACACTTACTTAACTGAATAAACATTTTTGAACGTTTGGTTTTGCCTTGTGGTTTTTTTCAACGAAAAATTGACTAGATAGTGCATTTCTTATCACATTGAATGAAACACATTCTTGCAATGCCAACTGTGAATAATTTTTAAACGAGTTGATTACACTTCCAAAAAGATTAGTGTGCTAAATTCAGAAAAGAAAGAGCTTTCAAATGATGTAAAACTTGACCCATGTTCCCTATTTAAAATGTAAGGGTTGTTATCACCACCCTTAAGGGGTTAATGTGACAAAGTTGAGTTTTATGTCAAAACATCTACCCCTCAATATTAAAATTGACGTCTTTCAGCACTTCATAAAAAAAATTCTCTGGGCGCAAATCGGTCTGTTTCGTTTTCAATTCGCCACCCTGTATGTATATATATATATATATATATATATATATATATATATATATATATATATATATATATATATATATATATATATACATTTATATATATACATATAAAAATTGAACCGCGGATATGGGTTCTAGGGGTCCTAGTTCGGCCTCATTTGCAAATATTTTTTCAAAATTCAAAAGTCGGGATCTCCCCATTTGTGAATTTTTTCTACGAAAATTCACTAAAATTAAACAGAGGATATAAAAGTGAAATGACGAGAGTGTAAATAGTAGTTCCTTCTGTTACAAAAATAAGATAAAGCTTTTACAAAGTAAATATGCAGAATGCGTAAATAGTATTGCACCAAATCAGATTATGCATAATTGATTTGACATTTAGATTTGATATTTGGTAGGATTAAGGTAAACATTCTTTTATGCGACTGCTGTTTGACAGAGGCCGCCATCTTGAATTTCTTAAACGGCAACCCAGGTTTAAATTGGTGTCATTTGGCAGGTAATTCTTTGGCCCATCCTTTTTTTTAATCATTATTACTATTATTATATATACCTCAGCCCGAATGTCTTTTACCCTCTCTCAAAGGAGAATATTTACCCATCACAGGTATCTCAGATACCAAATGGACAAAGGGCTCAAATGGAAGTTATCGGGCCCTGAACGACAACGTGACACATCTTAGTTTACCAGAAATCTATGCACGGTCAAGTATTACGGCTTTCTGCGTAACCTTATAAGGATTGTTTCTAAGGCCCAGTCTCTTAATGTTCCCTCGAAGATTCTTAGGAACCACACCAGTTGACGACAGGATTATTGGGATCACTCGGACGCTATCTGCCCTCCACTGTCTCTTTACTTGCATCTCGAGGTCTCTGTATTTAATGATCTTATAGTTGTACTTTATGTCTAGATTATTCGGATTCGGAATGGCTACATCAATCAGCGTCACTTGGTTGCAGGAATTATCCATTATTATTATATCTAGCCTGTTGTGGGCAACTCGTTGGTCTGTGAGTACGGTCCGATCCCAGTACAACCTGTATTCTGAGTTATCTATAACAGGTTCAGAGTGTGTCTATAGTAGGACACCTTACTAAGATTAAAAAGTATTAATGTCAGAGCTAGTTCTTGATGAAGTATTCTGGCAACAGCGTTGTGCCTCTCTCTCTCTCTCTCGTTGTACTCTGGTGTAGCAAACGCTTGACATCAGCCGGTGACGTGCTGGGTAGTCTCTGATGCCTGACACCCCAAATCTGCATTTGTCGCCTGGACCCTGTTAACTCCAACTATATACTTCAAGCAGTTTCTTGTTGAAATGAGCTGATATTGTATGGCCAGCAGAAAACCCTTTGTCTCGGGGAACATCTGTCCGGCCACCAACCAGTAGTTCGATACTGATTTGTCGACATGTGCCTGAAAGGCCTCCTTTAAATGTAGCCCATCGAGACGCTTGTGCATCCATGATTGTAGCCTGTCCTGATCAGTTCGATGGTGACTATGTATTTCCTGTTCTCTTGAATGTAGCGGTGTTGAGTCATCTGTCTCCATCAGATATTGAACGTGCGTACATATTTTCATCAGCACCCGCTGATGGAAATATGTACGCAGGTTTAATATCTGCTGGTCCAGCTGCTTACCAATTTCTAACGCTCCTCTTCCACCTTGGTGTCTAGACAGGGTTACTCGTTCGATGGCGCTACGGGGATAATCCTTTTTGGATGTTGTTAGGAGTTTCCGTGTTACTCCATTTCACAATCTCAAAGGTAGAGGATGCATATGTATTAAGAGCTATAGTCAAGTTCTTGCTGTTGATATGTGCCCGCACAGCCTGCTTGAATTCTTTCATAAAGGCATTTGCCAGATCGTTCCAAATTTTATTTTCCTCGCTTGCTGTATTCTAAGGTATTTACAAGACTCTTCTACATCCACCGTAGCAATTTGCTGGCCATTCGGCATTTCATACACATGAGATGCGATATTTGTCAAGCCCAAACAGCACGTCAATGGAAAACCCTTCTACGGTTTTGAGGAGTTGTTCCAAGTGGTTCGTTGTGGAGGCCATCAGCTTAAGATCATCCATATAGTGCAGATGATTTAACCTCATTTGCTCATTGCTTTTGATATCGATATTATTACCCTTATTATTATTATTATATTTATATGGATTTTGGGAAGCCCAGTGTGCCTTCCTAGGAAGGGATTTTTTAATGTTAATGCCGCGATCTTTTCAATAACGACTATTTTCCTAAACACATCCGCTAAAAATTATGAAAACGTAGAAACCACGACACCAAGACAACAACTGTTTTAAATTACAAACTAAAATAACTTTTGGCAAGTTTTGGTGGCCCAACGCTAAGGCGTCTTTTTTCCAAGTATTGCGGTTTTATAGTCCAGTAGATGCTTGAGAGCGTTTCACTTTTCCAGTACATCCTTAGAGCTAATATCTACCGGAGTTGTGGCATTATATTTCAGCAAGATGAATATCCGCACGTTCCGTCCTTTGGAGAGTGCATAAGGCTACCGGTGCCTTGTACCATGCGATGGTGAACACGTAAAAATATCGACTTTACTTACAAGAGACAAGGGTTCAAGCAGTTTTCAGGATAGTGAGGTGAAACTGCTCCCGCGCGAAAATGGACTCGCGTTACGAAACAAAAAACACACACACGCCAAATACACATTGAAGCTTTTCTTTGTAAATAGCAATATTTTTTTATTTCAACAACACACCACAACGGCTTACAGCCTAAATACTATCGTACCGTGGGTGTCGACAAGGAGGAAAGAGGCAACTTGTTAATTCTGGACTTAAAGGTTTGGAGGTTCGAAGGAGAAGGAAAAACATGTGTCAACAAGGAATTCCACAACTTGAAAGTCCTCGGGACAAAAGCGCAGCGGGCATAACAAAATGTTCTATGTTTGGGGACCTGGACAGTAAAACGGTGCATTTGCTCTGTTCCCCTGGTAGATCTGTTGGGGGCAGCAGGTGGAGGAACTATGGAAGAAAAAACGGCACGTCGGTGGGCAAGGGATGGCAACTATTGGGTAAGGGTAGGGTCACCGATGAGACGTATAGCTCCCTTCGAATGGAGTCCAGGATAGCGAGCGTAGAAGCAGCAGTGGCACCCTAGATGTGGGAGCATCATTCGAGGTTTAGCCTTCTTTGTGAAATATATAAGGTATAGAGATTAACTGGTGCAAAGTATTTGCGACCCCGGAAGAGGAAACCTAATTTCTTAGCAGCCGCTTCTGCAATTGATGTGACATGTTGGTACCAATTGAGATTTATATACGCAGAAATGCCAACAAGTGAAAAGGACTCATTACTTTGAATAACTTGGTTATTCATTGTGATGGGTCTAGGGCTGGTGTATATCTTATGAGATAGAAGGCAAAACTGAGATTTGGTGGAGTTGAATTGTACAAGATTTCTACTTCCCCAGTCCAATATTTTTTGGAGATCCACAGAGACAGAACCTTCCATGAGTCTGCGATCCTCATCTAATTGGGCTAAAGAGTCAGGCTCAGAATATTGTATATTTGTGTGGAGGGTGCTATCGACGGCGTAACTGTGAACTGGGTTGGATGTGCTGGAGAGGAGGTCATTGAAGTGAAGAAGAAACAAAGTAGGGGCTAAAGCTTAACCTTGACAGACTCCTGCATTAATCGAATACAGTTTAGAGGAAGGGCCATCCACGACAACAGATATGCTGCGGTTGAAGAGGAGATTTGCTGTCCAGGTACAGATTATTATTCTTAAAATTCATAGTAAAGCACCTCACTTATAAAAAAAGATTCGCGTAGTAATGAACTATTTATATACATTGAATATTTAGTAGTTTCTTTTCTTTACTTTATTTTGCTTTTTTAAACAACTTGTTAACAACAAGTGACCAAGCTTCATATAAATCACTTTACATTGTTGTCACCACGCAAGGAAGTCATTTGTTAAGTATACTTTGCATTTCGCAAATTGAAAGTTAATTGCAAAATTGAATAGATGTAATGAAGAATTATAGTGACAACCCTAGAGGGGGCGCTTTTTGCTTCGGCTATGAATGTTACGCCAGTAGTTCATGATGGCGTGATTGGATATTTTGCAAGTCATTAAAATAAATGCGTGCCCGATGTAACCACGTCAATACAATCATCTTTTACATGGACTTAATAATATTGCATGTTCCAGATGCATACTATTATTATCGACGTTTCTTCATTTCTCATTTGCATTTTTATTACCATTATTACGTAAAATCGCAAAATGTCATGCATATTCCTAAACGACTTATTTATGACTTCTTTTGTTATCGCAAGCTGCAAAAGAAGTTTAAAAATGTTTTGTATTAAATTAAAGTGATCTTGGTCTTTGAATATTACTAAACATCACAAGTGTATATAGGGTGGCGCATTGAAAACGAAACAGACCGATTTGCGTCCAGAGAATTGTTTTTTTAAAAGCGCTGAAACACGTCAATTTTAATATTGAGGAGGACATGTTTTGACATAAAACTCAACTTTGTCACATCAACCCCTTAAGGGTGGTGATAACAAATCTTATGTTTTAGATAGGGAATATGGGTCGAGTGTTACATCATTTGAAAGCTCTTTCTTTTCTGAATTCAGCACACTAATTTTTTTGGAAGTTTTATCAACTCGTTTCAAAATTATTCACAGTTGAAAATGCAAAAACGCATTTCACTTATTCCGATAAGAAATGTGCTGATAGTCAATGTTTTGTTGGTTTGTAAACAAAAAATTGACCATCAGAACATTTCTTATCGGAATGAGAGAAATGCGGTTTATTATTTTAGTTTATCGGTCGGTTAGATACTTGATAGTACTACCGAAAATTAATTTCACAATGGTGTATTCTGTAGAAGAAAGAGTTGATATAATTACTCATTTTTTCAAAAATGATGAGCGTGCCAACCGTACCGCAAATTTGTTTAATGAACGACATCCGAACAGACATGTTAACAGAAAGTAGATTTTGGAGTTAGTTGCAAAGTTTAGACAAAGTGGTTCAGTAGCCAACAAAAAAACGTGATCCTGAACGTGAATTTCCAGTTAGAAATGAGACTACTGAGATTGAAATTTTAGGAAAAATTGCTGCAGACCCAACTTTGAACACGAGAAAATTGGCCACTGTTTCAAACATCAAAAGAAGAACTATTCAGCGAATATTGAAGCATCATAAATTTCACCCGTATAAAATTCATCTTGTACAACTAAATGAAGATGATTTTGATCGGCGGCTGGAGTTTTGTGAAGTTATAACGAATAGCTGATAACTGGAACTTTCTGTTCAATATCTGTTTTTCAGACGAGTATACCTTTTTATTAAACTCTACAGCCAATCGTCATAATTGTCGTTATTGGGCAGATAATAATCCAAGAAATTTTCACGATGTCCACGCTCAAACTCCAAAGAAATTGAATGCCTGGGCTAGCATTTTTGGAGACCATTCAATCGGACCAAATTTTCTTGATGGAAATTCGAGTGGCGAAACGTCTTTGGAGTTACTAGAAGATATCGTTTACCCTCTACTAATTGAAAATGTTGAAAATCATGATCGCAATCAAGAAAATCAATTAGTGTTTCAACAAGATGAAGCTCCTCCGCATTTTTTACAACGTGTTAGGGAGTTTTTGAACAGAGAGTTTTCAGGACAATGGATTGGGTGTAAAGGTGCTATTGAGCGGCCATCTAGATCACCGGATTTAAATCTTTTAGACTTCTTTCTATGGGGCTATTTAAAGAGTAGAATTTAGGCAACAGAACCAGAGTCTCTGGAGGAATTACGACGACGCATTGTTGAAAAATATGCTCTAATAGCGCCACAAATGCTCCAGAATGTCAGAGCTCGTTTTGAACAAAATTTGTACTTTTGTATGGAAGCTGGTGATCAACAATTTGAACACTTACTTAACTGGATAAACATTCTTGAACGTTTGATTTTGTTTTTTAATTTTTTTAACGAAAAATTGACTAATTAGTGCATTTCTTATCACAATTAATGAAATACGTTCCTAATTTTTAAACGAGTTGATATAACTCCAAAAAAAAATTAATGTGCTGAATTCAGAAAAGAAAGAGCTTTCAAATTATGTAACATTCGACCCATGTTCCCTATTTAAAATATAAGGATTGTTATCACCACCCTTAAGGGGTTGATGTGACAAAATTGGGTTTTATGTCAAAGCATGTCCCCCTCAATATTAAAAGTGACGTGTTTCAGTGTTTCTTAAAAAAATAATATCTCTGGACGCAAATCGGTCTGTTTCGTTTTCAATGCGCCACCCTATGTCGGTTATACTGGTATCCAAGTTTGATGTCTGCTTTCGTTAAACAAACACATATTAAAAACATTTTTATGGAAATTCACTACCATAACGCACTTGCTGCATCCAGCCTTTTTATTTTTCATGCTCACTCAATTAACATTTATGCCAGAACAACATGGCAACAAATTGTCTGAGAATTGGCCATTTCAAGCTTTGTACTATGTGAATTAGATTCGAGCACACCACGTGGACGACTGGTTGATCCTCATAAGCTCTGCTAATAAGTCTATTGTATAATCCAACAAATTGCACTGGGATGCATGTTCCACGTACCACATACTTGCAGATTCTGTTTAATGAGTAGTTTGATATATGACCTTGTATAACAGATCTTGTTACATTTGAGTTATTGTTGGGTAGAGTATGTTGCACTGATCCGTACAGTATTGGAAATCTGGTTGACATTATGTAAGATAAATCAGCACAAGTTGATAAATTGTCTATGAAACTTGAACAAGATTATAAATTATTGGTCCTGTGCGATGCAGCACTGAGATTTAAGCATTTAAAAGTGCGGGACGACTGCCGTGCAAAAGTAAAACCTAGTAACTCGAGTTACTTGGTTTTACTTCTGTCTCAATATTCCGATTGCCTGTAACGACCTCTATCTGTAGCTATTTTACGTTTGTAAATAGGCCTTGTCTTTACGAAGATATTTAGTGTTGCTTTATAGTAATCTGACTTATATTTAAATCTCTTCTGCACTAAGGCGACTTACTTGGCAAATTTGTCTCTTGTTTGGATCGCAATAAGAATTACCACAATATAAAGAAGTAAATCTAGTGTACAATAGTTAGCTCAATAATTTCCTTAGGTGAAATGCGCAACTAGTGTAAATTTAAAAAAAGAAATTAAATTACGAAAGTAAAACCAAGTAACTCGTGTTTCCGTATAATATAAGGAGAGAAATGAACTATGTAACGGTTTAAATTGGATAGCTAAACATCTAAGCTAATTTGGACGTATTTGTGGTTCCTCCCCTGCTTTGTAAAAAGAATTATTGGCGACAACTGTGGTTAATTCTTCTGGATACCCCTCGTATAATGTATCGAATTTAGATCTTTCGTAAATTATTTATATTTGTATTACCCCTGGTATATCGGGCCGGCTTACACGCTTGCGTGACGTGGCCGTAGTTCGGAAAGGGTCCGCATGTTGAAGAGGATAGATGGCTGGAGACGTATGTGATGCGAGAGAGAGCGAAGGATGGGGCAGCACCTGTGTTTTCGAGTCGGAGATATGAATGTGCTGGAAGTTTCGAGAGAGATTTCGTTGGTAATTTGTGGAGTTAACACGTGGTTCCGTCTGAGGAGCAAGTTTTGGATATTAAGTATCCTCCCTTGTGGGTTTTGTTGCTCTCAGAATTTAATCTGCAGTCTTTCTGGTTATGTCGTAATGTACGGATTTAGTGCCGAAGGCTGTGGAGAGACCCGTTTAGGGGATTTAAGGACCACATTTATCGTATCCCGTTGTGGAATTTCGTTTCCCTCTCTGGAGGTAAGAAATCATTCTCTCTCTTAACTGTAACACCTTTAGCATCCCGTTACTTGTTGTTTTTAGGGTTCAAGTACCGGCTAGCGTCTCCAAGTACCGACTAGCGTCTTCAAGTACCGGCTAGCGTCTCCAAGTACCGACTAGCGTCTTCAAGTACCGTTTAGCAATTTCAAGTACCGACTGGATTTTCCTTGTACCGGAGATATTATCCAAGTACCGGCTAGCGTTTCCTTGTACCGGCTAGCGTTTCCTTGTACCGGCTAGGGAGATTTGCTTGTACCGGCTGGATAGTCCTTGTGCAGGATAGATTTACCTTGTATCGGCTGGAGTATTCCAAGTACCGGCTGACATTATTGTATTGGGCGATATCTTTGGTAAATTCACGTCCCGTAAATTTGGAGTGGAAAAGTCTCGCATGGCTGAGCGAATTCTTATGTACCGAACAAAGTATATGGATATTGAATTAAATGGAGAATTGAATTAAGATCTCAGTGAGAAGGTCTTCCCTTTCGTCGTCGCATTGTTCCCGTGGTTGCATTATTCCCGTGGTTGCAGTCCCGTATCCCGAGAGGCCTTGACTTGGTTTGGAAATTGCTGGTAATTAGATGGCCTAGAAGTCCAGGAATTCAAGTAAGAATTTTCCGTTTTGTGATAGCGTATAAAGTGATAAGAGACAATCTTGATAAGGTACATTTTTAAATATTCATCTGTGTTAAGTTTAATAAAATCAAACCGAATTTATTTATTTCAACTTCACTAAATGTGGTACAGATTTTTATAAGACCATTATTCATATAATTGCTTCACTTTTGATAGTACCATTAGTTGTCACATATTGTTAGCGTTAGTCAAGCTTTTTGATTACTTTTTGGGACTTGATCTTCAATCAAGCCACTTACCATACTTATCATGTAATTAAGTAATATTTGGGGAAAATAATTTGTGAGCTTTGCGTGCACGAAAAGTGGAATTTTCCGTAGAACAACTATATTTGTAGTACCTTCATAAATATCCATTAAAGATCTTGTTATTTGGTAGTAGGCCATTTCTGTGATATTATAGAGACTTATTTATTTTTATTTGTTACTTTAGATCAGAATTTTAAAACAACTTTTAATAGATTTCTGTATGCCAAGGAAGCGTAATAAAAGCCCTTATTTTATCATATTTTAGGTGTTTTGGTTTTGTGTGTTTGTGTTTTCTTTTCAGGACTGTTGATAGATTAGATCATTACCGCTATCTTTATTCGTGGGTCTATGAGACCATACCGTTCCGAAATTTAGTTTGTGTTATCGTAATTACATCTTCCTTGTAGCTTCCTGTGCTCGATTGTGGTTGGCTATAGTTGCCAGTGTGATCCAAGAGTTCTTGGTTGTGTTGGATCTGGGCAAGGAAGCATATTTTGTGAACATCTTGTTAGAATATCCGGGAGTGGAGGTTAAACAATCAAGTGGCGCCCCTAATTAAGATCTTATTTTAACCACGCCCATCTCCACTGTATAAAAGCTGGCGGCCCTCTAACTTCCCGGTAACTTAGCTTATGCCAATGACAAATTAGATTTGTTGATAGGTCAGGAATTATTTGAGCATTTGTCGTCTGGTATAAAAGGAAGCGCGGCGGCGTCATAACTATTAATATAAAGTAAGGAGATTTCGCAGTTGCGTTTTGGTGGGCTTAAACTATAGCAAGTCTGTTTACACGCCTGCCGGCGGCTCTGTGGTCTTCCCAGCATTACTTTTAAATACTTTGGACCCGGTCATAGTTTCATGAAAGCGGATTCCATGCATGGTTAAATAGATAAAAAATTAAAAGAAAAACTAAAGAAGTTTAAGATTATGAAGATTTTGAGACGTCAAACAAGAATACCCTGTTGAAGCTGAAGATTTCCATGAATTTAAAAATGAATGTGTTCAAAGAAAAAAATAGAACGCGAAATGGTTTGGTTCTTAACACGCGGAAGACTGAAATGCTTCTTTTTCTCCGGTGGGTGTGCATCCGAATCTAAGCCTATATGTGAGATCTGATAACGGTTCAATAAGACAGGGCACGTCTGTAAAGTTTTTGGGGATCCATCTGGATTCTAACTTATCATGGGACGTCCATGTGGTGGCCTCTCTTGCATCTAGGAATTATGCGTTGCTGCAGCTGAGGGATTCCTTGAGTACTCAGGCGTTGTTGATGTGCTACTATGGTAGTATCAACTGTCTCCTGACATATGGTTTGCTGTGTTGGGCGGCTGTGTGCATCTGAGGAGGGTTCTGTTGATGCTGAAGAGAATTGTCCGCACCATGTTTGGCCTGCCGTCTTCCGCATCTTGTAGACCATTATTTATACGGTATGGCATTTTAACAGTGACGTGCCTATATATGCTTGAGGCACTTTGCTATGTCAGAAAAAATATTGCAATTTTTAGTACCTGTGGTAATATTACAGTGTATGAAACAAGACATGCTAAAGATTTGTATGTTCCCCCTTATAGGATCGAATAGATTAATTGGGGACCTCGAAACACTGCAATACGCTTATATAATCATTTACCTGACAGCGTCAAAAATTTGAGCAGCCTCGGGCAATTTAAGCTTGCTTTAAAGTCGTTTTTTAGAGGGCATTCTTTTTATTCTGTGGAGGAATATTTTAATTTTAAATTTTAGCGTTGATAAGCTGTTTTTTGTGTTTCGAATATTTCCGATATCTTCTAAAGATCTATGAAGCAATTCTAATAAATAAATAAATAAACTCAATCAAATGAAATGCGTCCAATTTAGAAAGAGGTCGAAAAAGATACATTATAAATGTGATTTTGCAAATCAATGTTGTGAGATTTGATTTGCCACATTCTGAAAATATACAGTGCAATATAGGAATAAACTCTAAAAAAAGTACCATATTAAAATTTCCCTATATGTCACCGAGAAAGCACTTTTATTGTAAAAACCTGGCTTCTGCAGAATACATATAAGATTTCGGAAAAGTGTCAACTACTACTGAATAATGACAAAATATATAAAAATTCTTCTATCGTATGCAATTTTTTTTAATGACATATATGTATTTTTGGTAAGTATACTTTTGCAACTATCTGTCTCATATTTCGCTTAAAATTTTTAATAAAATGACAAACAATGAAATAGTTGCCATTTCTTAATAGAACCATCCACAACCACTTGCTTGTAAACATGTTCAATTAATTTTTATTTTTTTTATGAATTCCGTGGCGCTTGTCTAAATGTTAAACTGACAAGTTATGCGTTTTAAAAATAGACGTTCTCATATCTTGAGCCATTATCATTGCACTATTAAAACAGATCCTTACAGACAATGAGTAGCATTGAACTTATCCAGGTTTGTCTTTTATAATTATTTATTATTTATAAGTGTTAATATTGAAAGGTTTGTGGTACCCTTTAGTGTAAAGTTGACGATGTTTAAGACTCGTGTTTTAATAGGTAAGCTAATTGGATAATATAATATACATGTTACTGATAGAAAATAAACATTGCATCATTGAAGAAAATATTATGAGGTTATATAAAGCAACTCAAGTTAAGTGATTTTACCTAAGGATAAATAGGTTTTTAATTACCACAATCCCTACATACTTAAATGAAGAATTGATTTTATAGATTTAAAAAAAACGGACGTCGCCTTGCTTGCTTTTTCACTTGTAAAACAGGTGGCTAGCGGAAGAGAAAAATCGGCAAGTGGACTTACTGGTTTTTACTATTGTAATATGGTGAAGTTTGAATTACCAAGTAACTTTAAATTTGTGATAAACATTTTAATTGAAAAATTTAAAAAAGTACCCAATATTCATAAAGAGCAGTGAAAACTTTATCTGATCTGCGGGAAATTGAATTAATTGTGGTTAATGAAAAAATATCTTCAATCGAAATATAACAACTTTGGACTTCCCTACTGAAAAGTTACAAATTAAGAGTTACTAGGTTTTACTATTGCACGGCAGACGAAGCAAGTGCGTAATTGAAGCGAATTTTCGTAAAAATGTTTTTGATGGCAAATACGTCTGGTTTTTAAAAGGATATTTGGTAAGCAATATATAGTAGTAATAATGTACCATATTTTAATAAAATGGTTTTGTTTCAAAAAGTATAAAAAGTTTTAGAAAATAAACTTCAAAATTGTCACAAAAACTGCTCCATTTTTCCTGGCCAAAGAACCTCTTCAAGCTATTTACACATCTGCCAAGATATCATTATTCACAAACAGCTTTATGACGAAAATTAAACAACTTTTTAAAATGAAAATTTGCAAACAATTTCTTTTACAAAAAATCACCTTTTCTTTACAAAAATTGGCTTCAGTAATATTACACTCAATCATATTTTTCACAAAAATTCGTCAACCCTTTTTACAATAACTTACTAAACATTTATTATTAATTACCAACATTTTGCAAACATCTTACAAAAAATTATTTCTATAGAAACACTAAAAAAAATTGCTGCGAAAACCTTTCAAATTTATACAGTCTTTGAGAGCGCTTGTATACTACTTACCAAGTTTTCCTCCAGTTAGTTATAGGTTATATTACTTAAAAAGTCATTTCCTTTGATAATTACTAACACAAATCACAATTCTGTCAACACTCAGCCTATACTTATTCCTTAAACGAAAAATCCATACGTCTATTTTTGATAGCCATAAACTGTTCTAAAACTCTTTCATCAAAGTTCGGTATTTCAAACACAAAGTCCCTGTTTATTGCCAACATTACTAGCGCATCAAGTCGATCATTCGACATGCTATTCATGGGGATCTAATCTATCGTAGCTATATTCCTTCTACTAACAATATATTTTAGACTATACTTAATTATCTTTGTTTCAATTACGTAATATTTTGCTGTATAGGTATAAATCAGTAATAACATTGCTTTAAAAAAGAGAATGCGGTCCTGGCGATAAAATGAGCGATTACGCCTGTGATTCGAGAACAGCATAACTGTATGCAGAGTCCCGCTCTGGTCCGTTAAGATGGAGCGATGTGGGCAAGGTAAAATATTATATTCTTACAACATCAAAGGGCCACCCTACAAGATTCAGTGCTGGGTCTTATTATACTGCGCTGCAAGTGTGGAATTTTAAATCGCACAACGGCATTGCTTATTCGGTCGTTTTTGACGAAAATAGTCGATTATTTCGCATTGAAGTTTCCCATTTAGGTAGAGCGCCGAAGAATACACACCGACGAAGGACTGTGTATACGGATGTATATAACGTCGGCAATCATTAACACAATATACTTCTTCTGATTCTGTATTAATGGCTGCCGACTCTGCTCCTCGATATACTAATTTTGTTTGTGTAGAATGCAGGAGGTAAAAAAATAAAAATTTATCAAAACAAAGCATAGCAAAAATATTATTTTTCCCCGGCAGGCGGCAGTGCGCGCGCACGGGCGCACTTATTGAGGAGCCGCCCCTGATTGCATCATGTGCGTAGCTGTATCATCAGGTATTGCATCACCGTTATTGATTCATTTGTTAGGTATATAGGTATAGGACAATTTCGCCCATACAGTTAGTTAGTCGCTAACAACAGCTGCTGAATTTTGTTGCCAAAATATGTATCTGCGCATACCTCTCTGTTATTATTTTGTGATTTTTAAAGTGATTCTGCTTTTTGTTCAAAACATTTGTGTGAAAATTCGATACCATAACGTACTTGCAGTGTTGTTTTTTTTACTTTAGTTTTAACTAAAGTTAAAATCATTGTTACATGGTAACGTTAAGAGTATAAATTATCTTGTATTTTACTAGAAAGTCATTCATAAATTTTTTTAAACCGGCCAAACGTTAAGTATACATAATTATATGTTGAACATAACTGAGTACAATGGCTCAATTCCACATACGTCCACCGCCGAAGGCGAAAAGCGAAAAGTGTAAAAACGACTATAAATAATACCACAAGAGCATAAAATAATAAGGCAGTGGACTTTAATCTCCAGTGTATCATCCTTTTCTTGTTAATAGCAGTTGCAAGCGGGAAGTTGTGCATCATTTCATAATGGTAATATGCGAGCTTTGGACATTCGGCGAACAAAAGGCACTTAGTGTTCCAGGGAGAATAAATTTCTCGTACTTATGTTATTGCTGTCTTTAAAAGGGCTATTTGAAATCGCATGAGTATTTATTTATTATAAGTAACCACATAAGGCAGAATTTAAACCGCTGTGACTTTGGCGTAATGTGAGCTTTTGGTCGTATCTTCTTACAGTATATTAAGGAGATCTTGCAATACTGAGTTATTGTTTTGCATATTAAACTGAAGATTGGGGCGCTTTAGCTTTATCAACATTTTAAATACTTGTATGGAAAGTGACTCTAAGCATCTTCTTTTGTGTTTTTGGAATCACGAAAATAACAATCGTAATTTACTTGGGCAACCCGCTATCGCTTATTTATTGCAGACCTTTTTATTAGTAGATTTGAAACGGATCTTGAAAGTGAAAGTGAGTATTTTTCTAGAGTGTTTTTTCGTTACGTGGATGATATTTTGCAATGGTTAACACAAGAATTTGCAGGATAGAAGATTTTATGGCCAAATTTAACAATAAATTTGATTCAGTAAAATTTACACACGAATTGGAAGTTAGTATTAAATTGCCTTTTCTAGATGTATTAGTTATCAAAAATAAAGACACTTTAGAATTATGTGCCTATAGAAAGGAGGCCACCACTCTAAGCTACATTCCGAATGACTCACATCATACGTACGTATACAAAATGGCCAGTCTGATTTTTTTAAACAGGTTAATTAATTTTCGTTTAAGTAAAAGTAGACATACCAAGGAATTAAAGTACATTACGAACGTGTCCGAATATAACGGATATACTGCTTGCCTAGTGGATAAATTAATTAACAAACGACTTCTAGAAGAGAGAAAGCCGAAAAAACTTTGTTTGCTTACCATTTGAACCTCGAATCACGAGGGGTCTGGAGAGCATTTTTATAGAAGCCAATTTGCGGCTAACATTAAAAAAATATATATACTTTAAAAACTTGCTAGGTAACACAAAAGACAAAGAAAGTACGGGCAAAATGTCGGAATTATCTTAAATAAGTTGTAAAGATTGTGATCTTAAATACGTCAGACAAATAAAAAGATCAATTGAAATGAGATTCAAAGAACATTTGACGCAGTTATGATACGGTACTACAGATAGATATTCCGTCGCCCGACATATTTGGGATAATAATCACCACGTTAGGAGGAAAATCTAAAATTAATAAAAAATGTTAGACAACCAGGACAGCTAAACGCATTCGAAAGTATATATATTGCGAAATATAGTAATAATAACAAATCCATAAATATCCCTCCACCGTCTATGGGTAGTCCCGTGATATATATATATATATATATATATATATATATATATATATATATATATATATATATATATATATATATATATATATATATATATATATATGTAGCTGCCTTGAACGAGCCCAAGACATGAAACGAGTGTCCTGGTTGTAGTCGTTAGGTTAAGGATATAACTAATTTAAAAAGTTAAAAAGTCTGGGCGCAGAAAGTGCGTTATCATAGTGAATTTTCATAGAAATGACCTGGGACCAAATAAATTTTTATAACTTTTTTTCTTGTAACATAGAAATCTAAATTTTGGTGTTTAGTGTAGCTCTTATATCGTAAACCTACCTGCCGAATTTGGTTACCACATCTCTTTTATTTTTTGAGATAAAAATTTGTTTCGAAAGAAACCTCAAAATTTTTCCGGAAAACCTGGTCCGATTTTCCTGGATAATCCAAGACACTTACAAAAGGAAAATTTGATCAAAATCAGCCCATTATTTTTTGAGTTATCGGTGTGATATATATATATATATATATATATATATATATATATATATATATATATATATATATATATATATATATATATATATATATATATACGAGGGCGGGTCAATAAGTCCGTGACTTTTTAAAAATTCCCGCCTCTTAACAGGAAGGGAAACACTGCTACTGTCAGCAAGCATCTGTCAGTGGACTCCTGTCAAATTTTGAACAAGCTGCGTCATTTAGTTTGTGTTAGATAGCCATTGAAAGCAGACAACCTCTTGAGTTATAACGAAAATGAAAAAAGTGAATTTCGTATGCTCATCAAACATTATTTTTTGCGGAAAAAACCATCACTAAAACCAAGGCTAAGCTTGATATATGCTATGGGGATTCTGCAGCATCTGTTTCCATGGTAAAAAAGCGGTTTCGTTGCGGCCGTAGAAGCACAAATGACGCCGAACGTTCTAAACGCCCAGTTGAGGTCGTTACACCCGAAACACTTGAAAAAATTCACAATATGGTGTTGGCCGATCGTCGGTTGAAAGTGCGGGAGATTGTGAAAGTCAGAGGCATATCACGTGGCTCAGTGGTTTCGATTTTGTATGATCACTTGGGTATGAGAAAGCTATCTGCAAGATGGGTGCCGCGTTTGCTCACAATCGACCACAACCGCAATCGTGTGACAACTTCGAAGGGATGTTTGGCGTTGTTCAACCGCAATAGGAACGAGTTTTGGCGCCGTTTCGTAACCGTGGACAAAACATGGATTCACCACAATGTACCAGAGACCAAGCAGCAGTCAAAACAGTGGGTTTCTCCATGCGAATGTGCGCCGAAGAAGGCCAAGGTGGGTTTGTCAGTCAATAAAGTCATGGCGACCGTTTTTGGGATGCACGTGGTACAATCCACATTGATTACCTTTACAAGGGACGAACAATCAATGGCGAATATTATACCAACTTATTGGACCAATTCAATGACGATTTGAAGAAAAAATCGACCAAATTTGGCCAAGAAAAAAGTTATTTTTCACCAATACAATGCAAGGGTGCACACATGTGTAGTCTCCATAGCGAAATTGCATAAATTGGACTACGAATTGCTCCCTCATCCACCCTATTCTCCGGATTTAGCCTTGAGTGACTATTTATTCTTTCCAAACGTAAAGAAATGGCTCGACGGAAAGAGATTTGACTCCAATGATGAAATCATCTTACTAACAAATACCTATTTTGAGAACCTCGACAAATCAAATTTTTTTGGAAGGGATAAAAAAATGGAGAAATGTTGGACGAAGTGTATAGAGCTCAAAGGAGACTATTTTGAGAAATAAGATGATTTTTTGTATAAAAGCAGTGTTTCATATAAAAGGTCACCGGCTTATTGACCCGACCTCGTATACTTATATATATATATATATATATATATATATATATATATATATATATATATATATATATATATATATATATATATATATATACATACGAGGGCGGGTCAATAAGTCCGTGACTTTTTAAAAATTCCCGCCTCTTAACAGGAAGGGAAACACTGCTACTGTCAGCAAGCATCTGTCAGTGCACTCCTGTCAAATTTTGAACAAGCTGCGTCATTTAGTTTGTTAAAACCATCACTAAAACCAAGGCTAAGCTTGATATATGCTATGGGGATTCTGCAGCATCTGTTTCCATGCTAAAAAAGCGGTTTCGTTGCGGCCGTAGAAGCACAAATGACGCCGAACGTTCTGAACGCCCAGTTGAGGTCGTTACACCCGAAACACTTGAAAAAATTCACGATATGGTGTTCGCCGATCGTAGGTTGAAAGTGCGGGAGATTGTGAAAGTCAGAGGCATATCACGTGGCTCAGTGGTTTCGATTTTGTATGATCACTTGGGTATGAGAAAGCTATCTGCAAGATGGGTGCCGCGTTTGCTCACAATCGACCATAACCGCAATCGTGTGACAACTTCGAAGGGATGTTTGGCGTTGTTCAACCGCAATAGGAACGAGTTTTGGCGCCGTTTCGTAACCGTGGACAAAACATGGATTCACCACAATGTACCAGAGACCAAGCAGCAATCAAAACAGTGGGTTTCTCCATGCGAATCTGCGCCGAAGAAGGCCAAGGTGGGTTTGTCAGTCAATAAAGTCATGGCGACCGTTTTTGGGATGCACGTGATACAATCCACATTGATTACCTTTACAAGGGACGAACAATCAATGGCGAATATTATACCAACTTATTGGACCGATTGAATGACGATTTGAAGAAAAAACGACCACATTTGGCCAAGAAAAAAGTTATTTTTCACCAAGACAATGCAAGGGTGCACATATGTGTAGTCTCCATAGCGAAATTGCATAAATTAGGCTACGAATTGCTCCCTCATCCTCCCTATTCTCCGGATTTAGCCCCGAGTGACTATTTATTCTTTACAAACCTAAATAAATGGCCCGGCGGAAAGAGATTTGACTCCAATGATTCATCATTTCACTAACGAATACCTATTTTGAGAACCTCGACAAATCTATTTGTTTTGGAAGGGATAAAAAAATTGAAGAAATGTTGGACGAAGCGTATAGAGCATAAAAGAGACTATTTTGAGAATTAAAATGATTTTTTGTATAAAACCTGTGTTTCCTTCAAAAGGTCACCGGCTTATTGACCCGACCTCGTATATATATATATATATATATATATATATATATATATATATATATATATATATATATATATATATATATATATAAAGTGAACTCAACCCGGACTTCGGTTCTAGAAGTCCTAATTCGCGCTTATTTGCAGAAAATTTTTCAAAATTTAAAAGTCGGGATCTCCCCATTAGTACATTTTTTATACGAAAATTCACTAAAATATAAATGGTAGCAAGATATTAGTGCATGTGTATAATATAGGTATAAAAGATACTAAGGGTATGAAAATATCTGCAAAGAAGCCAAAGGAACTAAAAAAGACCGTGGCTGAACGAGTTCGGCTCGAGGCCAGAACATGCAAACTAACTTTATTTCTGTTAGAAGGACAAAACTTCATTTAAATATGGTATCATTGCGCACTTGCTGCATCAATACAAGAACAAAATGATTTACAAAGGCGACACTTTGGTTTGACGTTTTTGCGTTTAGTAGCGAGTTACGTATATAGTTACAAGAATTAATGATTTCTTAGAAAGAGTTGTAATATACTACTCTCCTTTTATAAACTCTGCGAAGGTAATTACTAGAGGTAGCTTTGAAATTTCGAACCGAACCCGAACTCGAACCGAACCTTCAGTTCAAAAATATGTTCGTACTAGCGATTTTGAAGAATATCGAAGTTCGAAATATGTAATTCTCCAAAATAGTTCGAACTTAGTTGCTCAAAAATACTTCGAAATTTAACTTTACAGGCATTGAATGCTGCCGAAGGTAGCGAAGTTGCGGCCCCGTTAACTCGGTAGCGGCACTGTAAACTCGCTATCGGTCACATTGAATCGATTGCGTAATTTTAGGATATTTCACCCATGCATATTTTTGACAGTTGGTAAGAAACATCGAGCTACGACGTAGCTATTTAGCAGTAACAGAAGTATTTTTCTTACATGTCCTAGCCTCCCAACAACTTTTTCAGTACCAACATTATGAAAGCGGTGTTCGAAGGCGATCGGGAACGTACATATTCAGAATTTATGAGGATAATTGCAGATTGCTTTTGGAAACCACTGGATATTTTACAATTAACCACAACAGTTAAGTATTCACAATCAGAAGCCAGTTCCTAGTTTAAGTTATTTTATACCTATCATACCCACTTTAAAGAGAGCTTTGAACCCTCTCAATATGTTTGCTAAAACTGCCTAGCCAATGCTAAACAAGAGCAACATATTTATCATTGAACTTATCTATATATCTAGAAATCTAAAAAAGTTTAAAATATATTTTGCTTTTGTATTTTTGAATTAACGTTGACCCATCTCCACGATCAGCACCAGAAGGCATTATCATCCAATCAACCTGCAAATTTGTTGAACCTTTCCTTTTTGTAAAAAGAATGGGACATTTTTACACATCAAATATTGTATGTTACAATATTCCAAAATTTTTTATTTAGGGAACTGATATATGTACACTCACGAATTTTGGGTAGTTGAATGTTAGATTTTACATTTCTAAGAAGTTAGAAGTTCGACTGTGAACCTTAGACATACTATTTCAGAGGTTCGAAGTTCGAGGCCACATATTTGCTTGGGTTCGTTCATAGTTCGGTTCGTACAAAACATGGGTTCGCACACCTCTATTAATTAACCTTGAAAGTGTGTGAGGTGGCTAAAAGGATTTTTACTGAAAAAAGTGTCTTTGAAAAAATCTTGGTGACCAATTTCTCATCAAAATTACTAATAACACTTGAATTAAATGTACTCTTCACTTTCTAGATGCACTGTATATTCGTAATTTAAAAAACAATTATAGAATATCATTCATTAAGCCCACTATAGTTGAGAGGGGTTCTACAATGTATAAACACAATCCGGCTTTGTATTTTTCACTGTAAACATTACCATGTCTTACTAAAAATTACCATGGCAATATTGAAATGTCTTAAGCATCAAGTGATTGTCGCAGATATGGTATAAAGAATGTACGGCATTGCAGCAAGGACTGCAGATTATTCATTCTGGTACTTGTTACTTGGACTCGAACAAGCGAACAATGTCTCATTTTTATTCCGTTTCGGAGAAACATAATCCATGCTGCAATCTCAAGCCCGTTTGCATTGGAATTCATTCAAATGTAACAAGAATTGACATTTGACACTAAGTTATTACATCCTCATGCTGAGCTTTATATTCTCATTCTGAATTTAACATCCAACTTGATCTTAAAGAGCATAAAATGCAAACAGAATGGGTCTTGAATGGAAATGTGCATGCAAAGTTGATGAGATAATGATGGTATTTCGAATTGTACTAATTTTTATACTTACCTACATACTGTTTAAGTATTTTGTAACCACCTAGCAAGTGCAGTTGTTTAAAAAGATAATGAATGGTTTTCAGCAATTTTTTTTAATTCGCTAATGAGGAGATCTGTATATATATATATATATATATATATATATATATATATATATATATATATATATATATATATATATATATATATATATATATATATATATATATATATATATATATATATATATATATATATATATATATATATATCCGACCGATAACTCAAAAAATAATGGACCAATCTTGATCAAATTTGGTGAGTACCTTCCCTTTGCAAATGGCTTGGATAATTTCGTTAGCCAGGAAAATCGGACCAGAAATTTTGTGTTTCTTTCTAAAAAAAATCATATTTTCGGATATAACAAAGTAAGGGCAACAACATTTGATACGCGTGTTTTTATTATAAAGTGTGAATTCTGTACCAAAATTTAGGTCTCTCGCTTTAAAGACAAAGAGGTTATGGGCAGTTAAATAGACAAATTTTGGAGTTCTCCTCAATACGTCAAACTCGCAATTTTAAACGTCAAAATTGGCAATGTTTAGGCAAACAACGTGAAACAAATACGGATCTTGTAAAGAAAATGTTGCAAGAGGAGTGTTCTGCAAACCCTTATGTTTCAGATTCAACCGTCATTGCCCTTCATATAAGTAAAATATTTACAGAAAATTCATTTCAAATAGATCCTTTCTCTGATGCTTTGGCTGTCGGTTTAGTTAAGTTGATGCTTCCGCTGTAGGTTTAGTGAAGTTTATGGTTTAACGGTCTATAATTTTTTTAGCTAATTTTCGTAGAACAAATTCGTTAATGCATTTTTGCATTTTTTCTCGAAACATGATGCGTTTGTAAGAAAAAAATGTGGACGCAGTAAGTGCGTTTTGGTAGCGAATTTTCGGTAAATTTGCAGCTTAGCTCCCGAACGCTTTTCAAAAAACTGCTTTTAGAAACCTGCCTAGGGCCCCCCTGATCCACAGACCCAAAGAAAAATTTCTTGTTCACACCCCCCAAGGAAGTTACGGGACCAGGAGTGAGTAGGGGTGCTGGGCGGGGTAGGTAGCAAAAAGGAAATATGAGCAGAAAATTCGAATAAAACGGGCTTGAAAGCTGTCTTTTTCACATCTTGAAGCCATATCCCCCTTAAACCCTGCCTACCCCGTACGGCACCCCTATCCCCTCAGGTGACGTAACTTCCTTCGCGGGTAGGATCAAGACATTTTTCTTGTGGTTTATGCAGCGAAGGTGGTTGCTTGCACGCGAGGGGGAATGGAAATCCCCACGGCTAAGCAGCCACCCCACAACCCCCCCACCCTGCCACTAGTTGAACCGATGGGGTCCTGCTTCGTCGTGGGCATCCCCCCCCCCCCTCGTGTGCATACAACCACCTTCGTTGCATAAGCCACAAGAAAAACTTCTTGTTCATACCCCCAAGGAAGTTACGTGACCTGTGGCAAATAGGGGTGCTGTGCGGGATAGACAGAGTTTAATGGGGATATGGCTTCAAATAGACAGCTTTCAAGCAGTTTTCTTCGCATTTTCTGCTCATATTTTCTTTTTACACCGATCCGACTCTTCGAAAAGATCCGAATTTCCCATATCTAATGTATGGACATGAGACTGGGAATGCTAAATATGTATGGGTATAGAGTATAGAGCGGACTTTACTTCATAACATAATACTTAACACTTTATACTAGTATGCTCACAGCTTTGAGAACGTAGGATCGTCGGTACAATAAAACTGTTAAATTTTAACAGGTTGTTAATGGGGATACGGCATACGGACACGGACCCTACTACTACTAATCGCTGAAACTTCAAAAATCTCAGGAAAAGTACCAATTTTGATGAAATCATAGAAATATTCCCTGTACCCGGTATAGTTGAAACCATACACACTTCACCCTATAGGTAGAGAGAAAAAAATTAGTTTTAATTTAAAAATATATACATTTATTTTATTTTTTGCTTACAATAATTCATTTATTTCATATAACTCATTGTCAAGGAAAAGATGGCTATAGAGGTTTTCAAGCTCAATGCTTAACTAATACTTAATTAGTAAAGAAAATTCTAAATAATTTTTTCATTGTTGATATTTTTTACCAAATTATTATTAGTGATGAATACCCAAAAAACCTCTTCATCATTTTTTTTAATAAAAAATTTATTAACTGTTTTAAACAAAACAAAAATATTTTTTTTTATTTTGAACATTGCATTGTATAGTAAACAATTTAAATTATGTTTCAGAGAATTAGAGATATCTAAGTTTTTGCCTATCCACATTGTTTCATAATTATTTTTGTCTTTTTATTCAAATTAATCACCTTCACACCTCACGCCGGATCAACTGATAGTTACATCGCCCGGGGATTGAACCCGTGTAGCAGCGAATCTCCTTTGCCCAACTACACCACCGGACGGGTTCAGCTATTGTTACTACGTCTACGTGGAATTCTTAATAATTCATACTTGATACTGTTAAGTGAGTGGTGAACGTGTCGCCACCTAGTTCGGAACCAAGTACTATGTTGTCACGCCCGCTCCAAATAACACAGAGTGTTAAAAATAGAGACAGTATACAACTAACTAACAATTTAAAAAATTGTTAGCCCTGGCCCATTTCTACCCCAATATAGGGACAAAGTATGTAAGACTAGATGCATTCTCGCAACAATTAGAACCGTATGATACTGTTATTTTGAGCCTGTTACATTTAACTGCTATTTCTCAATAACAGTAACTGTTGCGACCTGTTATAGCAATATAACAGTTTTTCCCATCACTAATTAATATTTATCTGTGCTGTCACGGATTGTTAATCGTATACCTATTATGCGGGTAATAGATAATTATGCTAGGATTCCATCCACAGAATATTAAGTCCTACTTTATTAGATATAAATCTATCTTCAATAATGAAAAATGAACATAAAAAAAACTCTGGACGCAGCAAGTGCGTTATGGTAGTGAATTTTCTTTAAAATGTTTTTATTGCAAATATGTGTGTTTTCTTTTTTTAAGAAAGCAGGCATCAATTTTGGTTACCAGTATAACCTATATAATAAAAACAATGTGCCATGTTTCATCAAAATAACTTTATTGTGTGAAAATGTACAAAAATTTCCAAAAGTAAACTAAAGTGTTCCCGGAAAACCTCGTTTTTGGTCAACCTTATAGGTTAATAGCAAATTGGACTATTCAAATATGAAGCATTTGATCAAAATTCGCTACCATAACGCACTTGCTGCATCCAGAATTTCTTTTCTTACAAACATGCATTATATTTCGATGGAAAATGCAAAAACATAAGGCGTGTTTGATTAAAAAAAGAAAAAGATAATTTGTATCACCAACGACTTATGTGCCAGCCTGTGATTGTAGAAATATTTGAGATGTAGCTCAAGACACCCTATAATTAATATATACATTTTTTTTCATATCTTGTATAATAACGGATATATTAAGCTTTATTGATTTTTTACGAATGGCTGCTAATTAGCGCTCACTTCAAGAAAATTTTTAAAAATTCAATATCGGGATCTCCTCAGTGAATTTTTTTAAAGAAAATTCACTAAAATGCACAATTGTGCAATTTGTACACTACTGGTTAGTGATGGGTTGTTATTTAACAGTCTGTTATATTTTAACTGTTGTCGACCCGCAACAGTAACAACCTGTTATGGATATATACAAATAACAGGTACAGTGGAGGGGATGCTGTTGCGCTTTACACTAGAACTCGGAGTCGTATCTGTTTCTGTTGTCGTATCTGTTTCTGTTGCACTGCTAAGATGAAGCAACTTCTGTTTTCATCCGCAACTGTTATAACAGGATGAATGGACATGAGACTGGGAATGGGGTATAGAGCGGACTTTACTTCATAACATAATACTGTTTTCATCCGCAACTGTTATAACAGGATGAATGGACATGAGACTGGGAATGGGGTATAGAGTATAGAGCGGACTTTACTTCATAACATAATACTTTATACTAGTGTGCTCACAGCTTTGGGAACGTAAGGTCGTCGGTACAATGAAACTGTTAAATTTTGACAGGTTGTTGATTCACACAAGACACACACATATATTTACAATTTATAAACAAACACAAAATATGAAAAATGTAAATAAAAAGGCTGTATATGTAGCAAGTGAAAATTATTAAAAATGAACTATATCACTGTAAAAATAAAATCAGGTCACCGCGTATATAAAAAAATAATCACATAGTCGTTGACGTAAACTCAATCTTCATTAGATAACTCGATATGCTGATGGCATTTTTGTTTTAAGAAAAAACTGATATGTATACAAACGTACAGTTATGCTTTAACGTGAGTCCTTAGGTATTATATTATATTAGGTAGTTTTTTGCTCATTCTTCTTTGCCTTATGTAACTAATAAATCAATATTCCTTTTAGTGAATTTTCTTAGAAAAAATTCACTAATGAGGAGATCTCGACTTTTGAATTTTGAAAAAATTTCTTCAAATGAGCGCGATCTAGGACCCCTAGAACCCATATCCGGGGTCAGTTTCAATTGAAATTGAAAAAATATATATATATATATATATGTTTATATATATATATATATATATATATATATATATATATATATATATATATATATATATATATATATATATATATATATATATATATATATATATATATATATATATATATATATATATGTATATATATATATATATATATATATATATATATATATATATATATATATATATATATATATATATATATATATATGTATCACACCGATAACTCAAAAAATAATGGGCCGATTTTGATAAAATTTGGCATGTACCTTTCTTTTGTAAATGGCTTGGATAAGTTCGTTAGTCAGGAAAATCGGACGAGGTTTTCCGGGAAAATTTTGAGTTTTCATTCGAAAAAAATTCTTATCTCAAAGAATAATAGGCCGATTTTGATAAAATTTGGCATGTACCTTCCTTTTGTAAATGGCTTTGATAAGTTCGTTAATCAAAAAAATCGGACAAGGTTTTCCGGTAAAATTTTTTGTTTTCATTTGAAAAGAATTCTTTTCTCAACAAATAATGCGCCGATTTTAATAAAATTTGGCACGTACCTTCCTTTTGTAAATGGCTTTGACAGGTTTGTTAGTCAGGAAAATCGGACGAGGTTTTCCGGGAAAATTTTGAGTTTTTATTCGAAAAAAAAATTTTTTCTCAAAGAATAATAGGCCGATTTTGATAAAATTTGGCATGTACCTTCCTTTTGTAAATGACTTTGATAAATTCGTTAATCATAAAAATCGGACGAAGTTTTCAGAGAAAATTTTGAGTTTTCATTGAAAAAAAATTTTTATCTTAAAAAATAAAAAATCTATGATAACCAAATTCGGTAGATAGGTTTCCGATATAAAAAGTAAACTATACACGAAAATTTAGATTTCTATCTTACAAGAAAAAAAAGTTATAATAAAATATTTTGTGCCAGATCATTTCTATGAAAATTCACTACCATAACGCACTTGCTGCGTCCAGGCTTTTTTACTTTTCACTTTGGAAATCTAAGAAATAGGTCCGATTTTAAACATCTTTTTTTTATTACTACTGCAAAATAAAAAATCGCTGAAACTTAAAAAATCTCAGAAACAGTACCAATTTTAATGAAATTATAAAAATATTCCCTGTACCCGGTATAGTTGAAACCAGACACACTTCGCCCTATAGGTAGAGAGAAAAAAATTAGTTTTAATTTTTTTTTTAATTATTTATTTTATTTTTTGCTTACAATAATTCATGTATTTCATAAGTCTCATTTTCAAGGAAAAGATGGCTATAGAGGTTTTCAAGCTCAGTGATTAACTAATACTTAATTAGTAAAGAAAATTCGAAAGAAATTCTGCATTGTTGAATTTTTTACCAAATTATTATTAGTGATGAATACCCAAAAAAAAACTCCATCATTTTTTTAATAAAAAATTAATTAATTGTTTTAAACATAATACAAGAATATTTTTTATTTCAAACATTACCCAAGTACACCACCGGACGGGTTCAGCTACTGTTACTACGTCTACGTGGAATTCTTAATAATTCATACTGTTATTTTCAACCTGTTATATTTAACTAACAGTAAGAGTTGCGACCTGTTACAGCAATATAACAGTTTTTCCCATCACTAGTCGCTTAAATAGTTAGTGATTAGTGACCGTTAGTGCCACTAAATAAATAGTAATAAATAGTAATAGTAAACCTCTACTAATTGTAAATATTAAATATAAATAGTCACAATAGCAATACATATTTTGTTTCATTGTTGTTTATGGGAAGATGTCATCCGACTTCTCCCCTTTCTAGAGAAAATACGATTCAATGATAAATTTTCACCTATACCGTGTGATATTTTTACATTGCTAGAGTTCACTCGAGCTTATTGCGCGAGTGTTGATTGTAGACCAGTGCGCCCTCTAGTTCGACAAGAGAAACTATTTGGTTGCATTCTTGTAAGCAGTGGTGGATTTAGGCATGCTGCCGCCCTAGGCCCTGTCTGATGCGCCACCTTTTTGAATAACTAAATTCAATTCATTTTGATTCAATATTATTATTTAAATATAATTTTTATTTTATTGAAATATAATTATAAAATAATACAAATAAAAATCTCGGGACGCAGCAAGTGCGTTATGGTAGCGAATTTTCTTTAAAATATTTTTAATAGCAAATGTCTTTCTTTGATGAAACCAGGCATCAAACTTTGTTGCCTATATAGTAGAAACAATGTATCATATTTCATTGAAACAAATTTATTGTTTGAAAATATATAAACATTTTTCAAGAGTCTAGATGCAGCAAATGTGTTATGGAAGTGATTTTCTATAAAAATGTTTTTAATAGCAAATGCGAGCAGGCATCAATCTGATTACCGGTATAGCCTATGTAGTAGAAACAATGTACTATATTTTATCAAAATTACTTATGGTTTGAAAATATACAAGAATTTTCCGAAAATAAACTTAAATGTTGGTTTTCTATCCAACAAAGCTTACGTTAATAGCAAATTGAGTTATTGAAATTTGAAGGATTTAATGAAACTTTGGTAAATTTGCAGATTAGCACACGAACGCTTTTCAACAAATTGTTTTCAGAGACATTACTAGGACCTAACCTGCAGGTTTCTGAACAGTTTTTTGAAAAACGTTCGGGAGCTAAACAGCAAATTTACCGAAAATTTGCTACCAAAACGCACTTACTGCGTCCAGATTTTTTTTAACATAAACGCATCATATTTCGATAAAAAATGCAAAAATGCATTAACAAATTTGTTCCACGATAATTAGCTAAAAAAAATTATAGGCCGTTAAACCATAAATTTCACTAAACCTAGAAATAAATATCCAAACAGCTACCAAACTTAACTAAACTGACAGCCAAAGCACCAGAGAAAGGGTCTATTTGAAATGGATTTTCTGTAAACATTTTAGTAGAATGAAGGGCAATGACGGTTGAATCTGAAACTTAAGGGTTTGCAGAACAGTATTCTTGCAACATTTTCTTTTCACAAATGGTATTTGTTTTACATTCTTTGCCTAAACATTGCCAATTTTGACGCTTAATATTGCAAGTTTGACGTTTTGAGGAAAACTCCAACATTTATTGCTTTAACTGCCCATAACTTCTTTGTCTTTAAAGCTATGGACCTAAATTTTGGAACGGAGTTCACTCTTTATAATACAAACACGTGTACCAAATTTGGTTGCCCTTACTTTGTTATTTTCGGAGATATAATTTTTTTATAAAGAAAACACAAAATTTTCCGGGAAAGCCTGGTCCGATTTTCCTGGCTAACGAACTTATCCAAGCCACTTGCAAAAGGAAGGTACTCTGCAAATTTTATCAAGATCGGTCCATTATTTTTTGAGTTATCGGTCGGAGATATATATATATATATATATATATATATATATATATATATATATATATATATATATATATATATATATATATATATATATATATATATATATATATATATATATATATATATAAACACAGATCTCCCCATAAGCGAATTTAAAAAAAAAATTCGCTAATATTTCATAAACTCTAACGAAATAAATAATAAGCATTTTTCTTAAATGATAATGTATTGCTCAATTTTTAAGTCTCTTCTTTCTGGCTTTCGTCTGTGCAAAAACATCAACTATGTCGTCATAATCAATTTCTTGAAGTAGTTGAGCTTCAATAAACAGTAATGCCAAAGCATTAAGTCTATATTGGCCCATACTTGCGCGTAAATAAGTTTTCATCCTTTTCAAGGTGGAAAAAGATCTTTATCCTGAAGAATTCGTAGCGGGAATACTCAAAAAAATACGTAGAGCAATATCTACATTCGGAGAAACATCTCGAAGATTCCGAAAATGCAATACATTGCATATTTCTTGTCCAGAACCTACATCTTCCGTATTTGCTAGGGAATCTTTGAGTTGATAATGTAAAGAAATACGTTCATTCCCAAAAGTTTCTTCCAAATCATCAGGGTACTTATTAACTAGTTTATTTGCAAGATTTTTCAATTCATTTGTATCTATTTTAGATAAATTATCAAAAAAAAATTGAAATTTTCGTAAACCTTTTGATAAGCACTTTTACGTCCGGCCAATTGTACACTCAAAGTATCTAAAATTCGGTAATACACATTGGTGCGAAAATTTTCTTGTCCAGATAAAGGTGTTCTTTCATTCACCCGTGATTTATCATTAATTTTCATTTTTCGAAAAAATGTATATAGAATAAATAGGATTTATTTTGAATAAAAAAAATATTTTTATAAACAAAAAAATATTTTGAATTTCAAATGAACACCAGAAGTTAATTCATACATGTTAATCCACCATGTTTTATTTACCACCGAAAACAAAATTAAAAATCAAGTAATTTTAAAAGCTTTACATATGTAAGAGTAATGTCACTAAAGACAGAAAAAGTAAAAAAAACTCTGGACGCAGCAAGTGCGTTATGGTAGTGAATTTTCATAAAACTATTTTTTAATAGCAATAGTGTGTTTCTTTTAAGAAAGCAGGCATCACATTTGGTTACCAGTATAATCTATATAGTAAAAACAATGTGTCATGTTTCATCAAAATAACTTTATTGTTTGAAAATGTACAAAAATTTCCGAAAGTAAACTTAAAGTGTTCCCGAAAAAACTCGTTTCTTGGTCAACCTTATAGGTTAATAGCAAATTGAGCTATTCACATATTAAGCATTTGATCAAAATTCGCTACCATAACGCACTTACTGCGTCCAGAATTTTTTTTTCTTACAAACATGCATTATATTTCGATGGAAAATGCAAAAATGCAATAACATAAGGCGTGTTTGATTAAAAAAAAAAGAAAATTTGTATCACCAACGACTTATGGGCCACCCTGTGATTGTAGAAATAATTTTTTAAGATGTAGCTCAAGACACCCTATAATTAATATATACAATTTTTTTTCATATCTTGTATAATAACAGATATATTGAGCTTTATTGATTTTTTTTACGAAAATTCTACAAAAATTATAAACCATTAACGATAAACTCTATAGCTAAGGTTACTGCCAAGCGTCAGAGAAAGGGTCTATTTGAAATGAATTTTCTGGAAACATTTTATTAAAATGAAGGACAATAACGGTTGAAACTAAGACATCAGGGTTTGTAAAACATTCTTCTTGAGACATTTTATTTCCATAGCCTGTATTAGATTCAAGTTATTTTCCTAAATGTTGCCAATTTTGACGTTTAAATCGCAACTTTGACGTTTTGTGAAAAACCCCAATTTATTTTTGTTTAAATGCCTATAACTTTTTTGTCTTTTGACCTATAGAGCTAAATTTTGGTAGGTAACTTGCCTATAATGATATAAACCCGCGTATAAAGTTGGTTGTCCTTACTTTGTTAATTTTGGAGATATAAATTTTTTTCGCAAGGAAACACAAAATTTTCCGGGAGAACCTTTGCGGATTTTCCTAACTAACGAACCTATTCAAGCCACTTGCGAAGGGAAGGTACTCACCAATTTTGACGTTTAAAATCGGGATTTTGACGTTTTGAGGAGAACCCAAATTTATTTTTCTTTAAATGCCTGTAACTTTTTGTCCTTTAACCTACGAAGCTAAATTTTGGTATGTAACTTGCTTATAATGATATAAACCCGCGTGAGAAATTTGGTTGCCCTTACTTTGTTAATTTTGAAAATATAAAAAAAAATCGATTTTTTTCGAAAGAAAACACAAAATTTTCCGGGAAAACCTCGGCGGATTTTCCTGGCTAACGAACTTATCCAAGCCACTTGCAAAAGGAAGGTACTCACCAAGGTTAATCAAAATCGGTCCATTATTTTTTGAGTTATAGGTGTGACACATAATATATATATATATATATATATATATATATATATATATATATATATATATATATATATATATATATATATATATATATATATATATATAACATATAAAGTCTGAAACTGACCTCGGATTTGGGTTCCGGGGGTCCTAAATAGCGCTCATTTGAAGAAATTTTTTCAAAATTCAAAAGTCGAGATCTCCTTATTAGTGAATTTTTTTTAAGAAAATTCACTAAAAGGATTTAGTATATCTCAAAGAAACTTATCAATTCGATTATTTCTTTTTAACAACATTATTCGATAGAGACTATTATGGATTATCAAAATATTAAAGATGCACCTACGAATCGAAAAGTAGATTAAAAAATAAATCATATATTCCATAGAAAATTTTCTGTTAATTCATAAAAAAAATAAGAACCAATTTTTAAAATAAATTTTCGTTACAAATTTCGGGTCTAAAATTTTGGCGTTCTGAAATGTTTGCCACCCTCCAAATCGTGCCGCCCTAGGCCCGGGCCTCACGGGCCTAGGCGTAAATCCAACACTGCTTGTAAGGTAGTTTTATAATCAGGAATGATTTTTAATTACCATGCTCAAGGTCAACTGTTTCTGTGAATTGACACCGCATAAGCTACGTCAAGTGCAGCTCAAATCAGGAAATGATTCTTCCTATTCTGTTTGATCTGAAAAACGAATATATAATAATTTTTACAATTAGTTAAAGAGAATTTCTGTGTCTAAATTCAGGCATATAAGTCTTGAGCATAATTAAATAACAATCACACGTTAGTTATGTGTATATAATCAATTATATTTTAGAACAATTAATTCACACGGTATCCTTTTAGCGAATTTTTAGGAAAAAAATCGCCACATAAGAAGTACCGATGGTGAGACTTTGCAATATATATATATATATATATATATATATATATATATATATATATATATATATATATATATATATATATTTGTGTGTGTGTATATGTATATGTATCCACACGTTAACTCAAAAAGTTATTAACCGACTTTGATGAAACTCGGAAAGAACCTTTCTTTGATTAAAGGCTTGGATGAGTTCGTTAGCCAGCCCTGTCGGACCAGTTTTTCTTTAAAAAAAATTTTAAAAAAATTGTATCTCAAAAAATAATAAAGGTATTTTGATGAAATTCGGTTGGTATATTGCCCTCGTAGATGCCTTTCTGCACCCCGAAATTCAACTTTATTCAAGTTTATAGAAAATTGACTTAGACAAATTTTAAGCATTTAATGCAACGTCGCTACCATAACGCACTTGCTGCGTCCCGAAATTGTTTTGTTTCTCTGTTTTGGTCTTAAAATTATAAATAGTCTCTCATTATTTTTCGCGTAATTATCTCAAATATAATTGTAATTTTTACTGTATATAATCGTGTACAAGATTTTTATAAAGAATAAATCAATATATAAATATTGTGTGTGTGTGTGTGTGTGTTTGTTTCTTTAACGTCGGCCTATTTCCGCGACTATGGCCAATCACCGACCCCAGAGAGCAGTTTCACCTCACTATCCTGGAAATTTTGCCGAACCCCTGCCTTTCTGTAAGGAGGGTAGGGATCTTTAACGTGCCCAACATCGCATGGACACGGGACCGACGGCTTTACGCCCCCTCCGAAATACAAATACAATGCCAGAACCTCGGTTGATGTAAATTTTACAGTTTCTACTGAAAAAGTGAAAGGAGTACACTGGGATCGAACCCAGTACCCTTCGGTTCAGAGGCACACGTTCTTACCCCTGAACCACCGAGGTTCTTTATATAAATATTGATTATATAAATTTATATTAATAATAATTATAGGTATTTTATTAAGACAAAGAAAGTATAAATGTGTAAAACTAGTATTAATAATGCAGAAATACATAAATTATTATACAATTTTTGAAAGTTAATAATCTGAAAATATTACATTAATATTCACAGTTTAAAGGCGATGTCGCCTTGAAAACCAGTTTATTCATTCCTCTGATGACGCTAACTTTGTTAGCGAAACTATCGGCAGGTCTAAAACTCTATTGTGATGAATTGGATTCTTTAAATTGAACTTATTAGTGTTCTTCACAGGTTCCGATCCTCAATCATATATATATATATATATATATATATATATATATATATATATATATATATATATATATATATATATATATATATATATATATATATATATATATATATATTAGGATATCTTTAGATCGAGAAAGGATATTAATATAGGGTTTTCACTGGTTTGTTGCTAATTAAGTCTATTTTTATAGGGCGCGGTCACAACTTACATGTTTCTATTTAATATTTTCAGCAAAAAACACGTTTAGTACAAAATTAAGCAGCGCCCTCTGGCATTCACAATATTTATTATAATTTGTCAAATTTATAAATTTTCTGTTGGCTTAGAACACCTTCTTGGAAAAAGTTTACCACCGGTTAGGTAGAACGGGAATTAGAATCGTTTTTTTCAAAAGAAGATTTCCGCTCTCCCCCATTTCTTATTTCCCAAAATATAATGAAATTATTCTAACAAAAAAAATTCCGATTTTTCCAAAGATTCTTATTTAACATTTTCAGTAGACCTTGATTAGGAATTTGGTTGCAAAAGTAGGTTTTTTGATTTGGTTTATGGTTTTCAGTTACGCCCTCTGGCGGTCAACGTACAACCCTGTAAATTATTTTCAGGCTTTTTTCGTGGCCACTTTCCTTATACATTTTTTTACCAAAATTCTAAGATATATAGATATATGATTTCCGAGATACAGCTGTTCGATAGCCTTATATATATATATATATATATATATATATATATATATATATATATATATATATATATATATATATATATATATATATATATATATATATATATATATATATATATAAACGGACTTTGGATAGGAGTTCTAGGTACCCTAATTCGCACTCATTTAAAAAATTGCCGAAAATCTCACCATCGTTACCTCTCTATTAGTGAATTTTCTTAATTAAGATTTACTAATTGGGTAAACCTATGTCTGAGGATCTCTTTGGCCAGCCACTGGGGCTCTTTTCAATCAATGCGAGAAGCCGACCTAAAAAACAAATTTTACATATTATTTGCCTTCCATTATTATTTGCTCACGTAAAAAAGCTTTTAAGCTAAATAATGGTACTAATAATAATAATAATAGTAATAATAATAATAAACAAACTAAAAACCATCTAAAAGATCTCCTTGCCTGCGTGGAGGAGGAAGACAAATATAAATATCTGGGGTACCTTCAGGGGTATACACCATCATACGGCAAAGCAAACAACCAAAGAAACCTACCTTAAAAGAATTCGCTCCATTCTCCGTACTAAACTGTCGGCGAGAAATGTGGCAAAAGCAGTCAACACCTATGCCACATATGCCATAGCCTATAGCTTTGGTATCATAAAATGAACAAACACCGAACTAAATGAACTGAACATAAAAACAAGAAAGGAATTTTGAAACCACAGGGCTCATCATCGAAGATCCTCTACTGAAATATTCCATCTCCCGCGAAAGTTCGGAGGCAGGGGAACTCCGGATGTGAGTGTAAGACACCATAGGCAACTGGAAAACCTAAGAAATTATTTCCATAAAAAGGCAGAAACCCGCGATCCACATTTAGCTATTACCAAAGCTGATAAGAGAGCCACGCCATTAAGACTAGCCGATAAGACCTATTGTCCCCTCGCCGAGTCCACGACCCCCGAACATCAGCTGCAACAGTGGAGAAGCAAGCCACTTCATGGGAAATACATGGCTGTGGTGGAGGGAGAGATCATGCACACACAAGCGTCTATGTCTTATCTACGCTGGGGTAACCTTAATGTTGAAACCGAAGGCTTCATATCAGCTATACAAGACCAAGTAATTCCAACAAGGGCATATAGAAGACTAGTTCTGAGATAAAGGTTGGAAAACGTCAAATGTCGCATGTGTGACAAGATGGAGGAGAGCGTGGACCACATCCTTGCAGGCTGGCTCCGGGGTCCTACCTGGATCGACACAACAGAGTTGGGGAGATCATACACCTAAAGCTGCGGGAGAAATACATGGGCCTTACAAATACAGTTTAATATTACCATTATGATCCGCCAAACATCTGTGAAGATGAAGATATCCGTCTTTATTGGAACAGGAAAATACAAACAGATCGACCAATCCCAAACAACAACCCTGATCTCGTTCTGAGGTTTTTGGTGGACTTTGCGATACAACTTTTTGGTAGCATCCAAAAAACATACACGGAGAAAATTAATAAGTATTTACCACTGTGTGATGAGGTTCGCCAGATGTGGCATATGGATACGGTTATGGTGGTCCACATTGTCGTCGTCGCCACAGGCGAAATACCAAAAAGCCTGAAGAAGAGCCTTGAACAACTGGGCCTAGAATGGGAATTATACCTACCCATTCAGAAATCGGTTGTATTGGATGCTTGCAGTCTCTTCCGGAGGGTAATGGGGGACACCCATCAGTCATTTTAATACATAAATTCAAGCTGGACATCTTGTCCTGGGCCGATGTGTCATTGCTTTATGTTCACTTCTTTAAAGGAAGTGTGAACAACGAATAATAATAATAATAATAATAATAATAATAATAATAATAATAATAATAATAATAATAATAATAATAATAATAATAATAATAATAATAATAATAATAATAATAATAATAATAATAATAATAATAATAATAATAATAATAATAATAATAATATTAATAATAATAATAATGATTACAATGTACAAAAGGTGGATTTTTAGGCATAGCAGTCGAAGCTTTTGTCATATTACAGGCGTTTTTGTCATCATATCTTTTTAAAATGTTACTTTGTGTATATGTTTACTGTTCGAGACGATTTGTCAGTGTCTTTTATTTCTGCGGGTAGTTTATCAAGATATCAAAAAAGATATAAACTTGATATTACATAATAACTAAGCATGCGACGTCTGTTTTATATTTTTAAAACGTCCCAAGGTTTTAATTTGAATAAACTGCAAGAGTAGCTGCAATGCCGTAAATTTCTTTAATATTTGCGTCTTGTCAGTGATGGACTGTGCTAACGTCACTGCAAGCTGTGCCAATATTGAACTTGTAACCCAGAAAACTAATAACGCATAATGTCCGCTATTAACACTCCTATCCAGAAAATGCAGGCTCATTTATCAATTTTCTTGATGCTGTTAATAAAAAGAACAGAGCGTGACAGTGATCTCTAAATTCTTCCAGGGAGACAAATCAATAGCCGCAAGCGATTAAATAAATGCTTTCAATAACTTCAGCATTTGCTTCGTAGTATAGTGTGCTTTTTGTGGCATTATACGTATTATTTGCTGATAAATTAATTATTCAGATAACGGTCTCTGTAGCTCAGTGGATTGTGTTACGACTCGTGGTTTCCGTGCCAATTTTTTTATTACAATAGTGACCTATTGTTTTATTTAGATGCGGAAATTAGTTAGTCTATAAAGTTGGCGTAATTTAAATTTAAAATGAAATGTTGTCGAGACAGACTATCTTAGCAGCAAGAAGCTGGCCAAACTCCAAAGGCTGGCAATCCTGGGTATCATAGGCGCTATGAGGACGACACCCTCAGCCGCGCTAGAGGTCCTGTTGATACTGCCATTGCTTCCCATCTGTATCAGAAGGGAGTTTCAGGCTATGGCGTCGCATCTTAGAATCCGGGACTCAGGTAACTGGTGCGGAGAGGGAGCAGTAATAGGGCATGCAAGAGTCGCCAAGGAGGTGGAAAAGGAAAAGGATTTCCGCCATAAAGGTGAGGGATGCCGAGGACGATATTAGGTTGACTAGGCCATACACCCTCAGGATCCCCAGTAGATCAGTGGAGGGAAAATGAGGTTGCATTCCAGTCCGCAAGCCTGGTCTGTTTCACCGACGGATCGCTGCTGGAGGACCAACAATCCTCCGAGGGCCTGAGGGTGCGCAAGAGCTATGCTCTTGGCGCATACACCACGGCATTCGGAACGAAACAGAGGAGTATGCTATCCTGTCCGTGGCCAATAGACAGAATGTGAAGAGGAGTCCCGAGAAATGCGTGTACATCTGCTCGGATGACCAGGCGGTCCTCCGGGCAGTCTGCTCGGCCATAGTCAGGTCACTACTGGTTCAGGAGTGCGCTGACGCCCTCAGAGGACTAGCCAGGACGAAGGAGGTGCAACTGGTGTGGGTTCCGGGACACTGTGGCGTAGCAGGGAATGAGGTGGCGAACAATCCCGCAAGACTCGGTTCCCGGCGGCCGTTCTGTGGCCCGGAGCCTGCGATAGGCATAAGTAGGAGGACAGTCTCTGTCGCCTTAGACAGGTGGACCGAGGAAGCAATGGAGATGCACTGGGGGTCGGTTGGTGGCTGCAGGCAGGCGAGGGACTTCGTGGAGAGGCCGGACAGAGATAAAGCTGTCTGGTTACTCGGAAGGAGTCGACCTACGCCACGCCGCATCCTTGGGGTGCTGACAGGCCACTGCGCCCTTAGAGGACACCTCACATTGATAGGCGTAGAGAGGGATCCCATTTGCCAGGAATGCGGCGAGGATGAAGAACCGTCCTACCACTACCTGTGTGAATGCGAGGCTTTTGGGAGTCTTCGAGCAGAATTGTTCGGATCAAGGACTCTGCAGAGGAATCAGGTAAGTACCGTCCAATTGAAGACCGTCACGGCCTTCATCTCGAGGTCGAGGTGGTTTGGCGATGGAACCGAGGAAGAGTAGAGCATGGTTGCTGGGTTGCTGGGGTTGGCAAAAAGGGCCCATTGTGGCCTACTTGCTTGGCGTTGGCCTCCCCACCACTGCTACTACTACTGCTACATCTCAGTTGCTTGTCATTATTCTCAGGACAGAACAGGTAAATACTTTGAGTAACATTTGTTCGTATTAAAGGTATACCCATGTTATAGTTAGCTACAGGAAGATGAATCGTCACTAGGTTGAAATCAAGCAAGCAGAGGACTCTGCTTTCCCTTTATTAACTAAAATGTTTAGATACCATCTATTAAAAACTATACAGATACTCCAACAAACGCTTCTTCAACTTTGTAATTTTTTACACGGTTTTATGGTAAGAAGGAGTTCGAAATTGCTATTGTGAACATTTAGGTTGCGAATGTCTGCCCTGAAGCGAATTTTATAGAGAAAATGAGTCACAGTAGGCATTGAAATTTTTTATATTATTTTAATCTTTAGTCACAAGGTATAGTATACAAAAACTAATATTACAGGGCAAGTTAGGTGAGGCAGATAATTTCTATGAAAATTCATTATCTTAATGCACTGGCTGGGTCGAGACTTACTTTTTGTTTCAGGCTGCATCATAAAGTTCTGTCCTTGAATTCATCGCAACACGAAATCTCTTCTCATAAAGCAAGGTTGGTATATCTTCTAAAACGAATGTCGGTTAAAATTTGGCATAAAAAAATTGAATTCTTCTAAAACTGCGATCTGCTGCTTTTTAGCTTTGTTTGCGAAAACGCTGGATAGTAATTGGTATGTATGTTTTTGAGAGATCACTCAAAAAATACTCAATTGATTTGAATTAAACTTGGCACACATCTTTATTGTAGAGTTCATGTATCATCTACATTTGTACTTTTTTCCCCCAAAAATATACAAAAATATTTTTGAAAACGCTATATTTTTGTAAGTATCAGAGTAACTGGCATGAGACTTTACATGTGGCTATAAATGGTGTAATTTGGTACACAATATTTAGAGTTTGTATCCTTTGGCTATGTGTGTGTGTAAGCTCCCCGCAAAGGTCTAAGACTTCTGGGCGCGGAGTTTGTCTACTGTGGTGATATATATATATATATATATATATATATATATATATATATATATATATATATATATATATATATACATATATATATATATATATATATATATATATATATATATATATATATATATATATATATATATATATATATATATATATATATTGTTGTTGGATAGAGGAGGGGAAAATGCCTCATGCAGCTCATTCACAACACCGTAGTGCGTGGATTATCGAGGTACTGTGACACTCATACTCACTAAAACTCCCTCCCATGGAGTAGCGGACCTTAGTCCATACCTCCGTCGGAAAGATTTCACACAATGTCGTTTGGGTTTGAATGTTTCCATTCTCTTTTTGCCGCGGGGGCGTTAGCGGGCAAGTATAAGCTTTGGGCGCTTATGCTGATGTGGAAGTTGCTCATCGTAGGCGGTCGCACTACAGAGAAGAGCATTTGGGTGAGAAGCGGCTTTTGCGAACTGAGTTGTGGATAGTTAAGTTATAAACTGAAGTATCGAAGGCATTTCCAGATCAGAGTGAATCTGATTGTTTCTGACAAACCATGACGCTCCGGTAACCATTCTTAGAATTATATTCTGGATGATTTGAAGGGCCTTGATATGTGTTGCGACCGCGGTGACCCATGCAGGGGATGCATAGCTCATGGCTGGCCGGATATATATATATATATATATATATATATATATATATATATATATATATATATATATATATATATTTGCGTTTTTGCCGGGTTCTGGATAAGTGAGACTTTAAATTTTAACAAAACAACTTTACTTACGCTCTAACTATGGATACAATAAAAGTTCTAGAATATCTCTCTCACGAAACACTTCGTTTATTTGGCCTTACAATCACTAATCTGGACAAAAGTCACTACACTGGCACTACAGTCGCTGCTCTCTAACACTTCACACTGGTTACTGCTTCTTCGAGTGACTTCCACATTATCTAGCTGAACTGAACTGCCTGAGCTAGCTTGCTTTCGCCTTTATATACCCGTCGTACCGTCCACCTCGTTTCGGGAGTATTTCATTCCAGAATGTTCCAGGATCTTCTATTGCTAGAAGGTTCTAGCAGATCGGCTCCGTGTTTATACAGGGGGATGTATATACAGGTTGATCCAAATGTGGGCATCAATCCTATATTACACAAGAGGTGATTCTCGTACTATAAGATCTCTCTGCGTATACAGGGTGTAAGGGCTCTCTGCGTATACAGGGTGTATATACAGTGTGTTCGGAATGCACAGACCTCAGTTATCCGTTCCGACGGGGTACCCCCAGATGTTGGGGAAGTTCACCGCACCGACATCTATTGAAGTACTTTGCAACAATATATATATATATATATATATATATATATATATATATATATATATATATATATATATATATATATATATATATATATATATATATATATATATATATATATATATATATATATATAGTGAGAGGCAAAGTGATGGAATTAATTCATTAAAATTTTTGCGATTTACGTTTTGACGAAATACTCGGAGACGTCAACTCTAGTTTTCAAAAATACACATTCTTGTATTAAACTTTTTTCTCCCACTCCCACTTTTCAAATATGACGTCATCAAAATTTATTTTTAAATGATATAATGATAACCTCCTTTTTGTTGTTAGGTCATTAAATTGTCTACACGGTACGATCAAAATGTTAATACCTCACAATGTCAAAATTTTGAATTAACGTCATTTAAAGAGTGGAAAACGAAAAATCTTCTCATAACATTAATCAAAAGGTAAAGGCTCTTATTCAACAAATTAAAGTATTTTGTTCTTTGAAGATAACGTTAGAAATACAATTTACCAACTTCTTGACAATAAGCATATCTGTTGACACATTCCTCTGGTACATCGCGAATTATGTTAGGGCTAATTCGATTCATGTCATACAAAATTCGATTTTTCAAATCCTCTAGATTATTTGGTTTGTTAACATAGATTTTTAATTTTAAATACCTCCATAAAAAATCTAGGGAGTAAGATCTGGGGAACTGGGGGGCCACTCTAATGGTCCTCGCCCCTCGCTTACCGATCCACTTGACAGGAAAGCAATCATTTAAAAACACGCGAACAGGACTTGAAAAGAAAGTGCAGAGGCGCACCGTCTTGCTGAAACCAAACATGACCACTTAGTAAATCCCTCTCATCTTCATTTGAAAAACTTGCCAGCAAGAGCAGGCATAAGCTCATTTCTTAGAAAATTATGATATAGTTGTCCAGTAAGAGTTTCGTCGATGTTGTATCTATCGTGGACTACTCCTGTCTACACGTAAAATTTACGTGGGTGGTGTGTATGTGCTGTAGTTATCCAGTGAGGATTTTATCTACTCCAATACCTGTAATTTTGTTTATTCACTGTTCAATTAAACCAAAATGATGCTTCGTCAAAAAAAAAAAAAAGAATTTCGCGAATAAAATTTTAATTACGGTTTCATAAATATTGCATTCTTCATAAAAGTACATTCGTCGGTCAGAGGTCATCTTCATTAAGTTCGTGCAGCAGCTGTATTTTTAATAACAGTAAGTTTCTAATTCTTACGCACTGATCGCTGAGAAATTTCATAGTCTGCTGCAATTGTTCTAGATGCAAGATGATGATTCTCACCCACACTTAATGAAATATCCAGTATTTCTTTTCGATTTTACTCACAGTGCATTTGCTGATACGTCTATCTGGATATTTTACATTAAACAAATTTACCTAGAGGAAATAACCTTATCTTATCCGTTATCTTTTGATTGTTGTTTTAAATAGAGTTTATGTTTCCACTTTTTAAATGACGTTAGAGTTTATGTCTTTCACTTTTTAAATGACGTTGATTTGTAAATTTAACAATGTAAGGTATCAAAATTTTGATAGTACCGTGTAGACAACACAATGATCTATCAAATAAAAAAAAACAGAGGTTGTCATTAAACAAATATCGGTGACGTCATATTTAGAAGCCAGGAGTGGAAGAAACGTATCTTTTAGGTAAAAATGTGTATTTTTAAAACCAGAGTTGACGTGTTCGAGCAGTTCGTCACAACACATATCGCTGATATTTTAATGAATATATATATATATATATATATATATATATATATATATATATATATATATATATATATATATATATATATATATATATATATATATATATATATATATATATATATTCTCTTTCCAAAACTAAGACTTGTTTTCTCCTTTCATTGTTTATTCTTATATACCTTATTAACTTAAATACAAATAGCACAAGGAAGCAGATCAGACTGATTGAATCGGATGACATTAATTTGCTAGGAAGCGGAGACTGAAGTCAAACAAAATTAGGCTAGAGAGTAAGTGTTCGAAAACATTATAATTTTGTAATGTAAACAGGTTTCTTGTTACCTGACAGGTAATAGAGTGTATATCGCTGGAAAGGGGCTCTCTCTAATTACGAACGCAAACACCATATTTTCTTGCCGTAGAGCAGTAAATTATTTTTACAGAATGCCATTTGATTGGCGGGAAACGTAGAATGCGAAGAAAGGGGAGGAAGAATGAGAGGACGGATCAGAGTACGTCGACGAGCGAATTCTAGTATTGTACATTCTGAAATGTCACGAACAGTACGATGAAAATCAACCATGTAATTAACCATCTCCCTGTTATATTTGCACATTTTAAACATCAGGGATTAATTAGTTCGCACAGTGCTTACTTGTAACACAATCTAAAATGTTTTGTTACACAAAATATCTGTTTATTTGAGTTGTGTATTCATAAAAGAATGTATTTTAACGTTCCACATTGTAATTATTATTTTGTCTCAGCAAGGAACAAGTCAGTAGACAATCAATCATGTTAAAAAAAATTTTCACCTATCAGAAATTATTTAGGAAACTATGAGATATGTGGGAAAATCTAAGTATATTATTAACACACTGTACTTAAAACGTGAACGACATGCGTTCTGAATAAACATAACTTTAATAAATGCCACTAATTATTTGAATAATAACAGTCTATATAAGGCTAGATGTATTTTCACCATAATTAGAACCGCAGACCGGTTTCGCTATGATTAGAGCCATCGGTACGGTATACTAATTACAGCGAGAACACATATATAAAGTAATACGGCTATGGTAGCCAGTCTCCTGGAATATTGTGAGATGTACGACAGGGTCGCCATCTCGGTGCGGAACCAGGTAGTATATTGTCACGACAACTCCAAATAACACAAAATGTTATGAAATAGAGACTGTGTACAACCAGCTAACATTTTTGTGAATTGTCATCCCTGTTCCATTTCTTCCCTAAGATGAGGACAATGTATGTAGGCTAGATATTCTCAACATAATAAGGCATTACGGAAAAATGTGCCAGGGCAGACAATTTACAAAATTGTTAGTTGGTGGTACACAGTCTCTATTTTATAACATTTTGTGTTATTTGGAGCTTTATTACAACATACTACCTGGTTCCGCACCGAGAAGGCGATCCTGTCATACATCTTACAATCTTCTAGGAATCTGGCTACCATAGCCCTATTACTTTAGAGGTGTATTCTCGCTGTTATTAGTATACCGATTTGATGAGCTCTAATTGGAGCGAAACAGGTCTTCTGTTCTTATTATGGTGAGAATACATCTAGCCTTACATACAATGTCCCTATATTAGGAAAAAAACGGGCCATGGCTGACAATTTACAAGATTGTAAGTATGTTGTACACAGTCTCTATTTTATAACATTTTGTGTTATCTGGAGGTGTTATGACAACACACTACCTGGCTTGACTCCGAAATGGCGACCCTGTCGTACATCTCACACTCAAAGTCTATATACACATTATCTCTCTCAATCTCACTCTAAGGTTAAATCTAATTATACATGTAAATAAATAAACATAATTGCTCTTGGCAATTGCTTAGTTTGTAAACATCAAAAATAATATTAATAGTTCTGCTCTTGACACTTGAAGTTTCATCAACTATTAAAAATACAGTAAATAAAAATCTTCATTAATATTTGCATATTCAAGGCATTCCTAGCAAGACAGCATCGGAACTGCATTGTCATCGACCTTTCCTTTTAATTTTTAATTATTTCTAGATCGTTTTTGTACATAACTCAATGCTGATTGAATTGTTATTGAAATGGCCTTTTAGGTAAAATATTGTTTCTGAACAGTAAGGGACAGATTCGACACACGTCAAAACAGTACCCGATGCTTTAGGAGTATAGAAAAAGCTCAGGACGCAGCAATTGCGTTATGGTAGTGAATTTTTATTGAATGCTTCAAATTTTAATAACTCAATTTTCTATAAAACTAGAAAGTTTAATTTTGGTATGTAGTAAGACCTTTCCTAGGGCAAGATATTCACCGAATTTCATTAAAATAACTTTGTAATTTTCGGAGAAAAAAATTTTTTTGAAAGAAAATTTAAAATTTAAATAACTCAATTTTCTATAAACTTAGAAAGTTGAATTTTGGTACGTGGTAAGGTCTCATATATAGTAAATTTCATTGAAGCAGCTTTGTTATTTTCGGAGAAAACATTTTTTTTTAAAGAAAATTCCAAATTTTCCTGGAAAACCTCCTCCGATTTTCCTGGATAACGAACTCATCCAAGCCATTAATAAAAGAAAGGCACTTGTTAAGTTTCATTGATATCGGTTAATTATTTTTTGAGTTATCAGACGGATACAAATACATATATATATATATATATATATATATATATATATATATATATATATATATATATATATATATATATATATATATATATATATATATATATATGTTCAGAAAGATTTCCGCGGTCTTTAATGTGAGACATGCTTGGTTCTCGGGTTAAACCGCGTCCAGAATTTATGGAAACTCGACGTTTCGGCTCCTGTTTTGGAGCCATTTTCAAGAGGTAAAGGAAATATGTAAGGACACTCTAAGGCCTCAATCTGCCTACTCCTTAGAGTGATGGACAAAGGTGGGTAAAGGAAATATGTAAGGACACTCTAAGGCCTCAATCTGCCTACTCCTTAGAGTGGTGGACAAATGTGGGTAAAGGAAATATGTAAGGACACTCTAAGGCCTCAATCTGCCTACTCCTTAGAGTGATGGACAAAGGTGGGTAAAGGAAATATGTAAGGACACTCTAAGGCCTCAATCTGCCTACTCCTTAGAGTGGTGGACAAAGGTAGGTAAAGGAAATATGTAAGGACACTCTAAGGCCTCAATCTGCCTACTCCTTAGAGTGGTGGGTAAAGGTAGGTTGGGTTGTTGTAGCTCGATTACGGGGCCTCAATCTGCCTACTCCCCAAATCTCGCTGGAGATCGTCTGTGAGGTCTCAGTGTGTTCAACCCTAGGCCTCAGAGAGATCTGGCAGTTCGTTGCAAGTCTTGTCTTATATAGGTCGTTTCGTCTACCTGTTGCGTCATCAGTGAAAGTAGTGGGGTCACCGTCAATTAAGTGGGGGGATAATGATGCAACAAAATTGTCTGTGGAATTCATTTCCCTTTTATGTGTTTGCAAAGAAGATATAATAGGTTTCCAAGTAGTCGGAAGGCGAAGACCATCATCTCTCTTATTTAAACAATCGGGACGTTTTTCAATCTCGATTGCTTCGCGGATAATTCTCGTTTTGAAATTGTAAGCCGGTGCTATTGTTTTGGCATTATCGAAATCTATTTTGTGCCCTGTATGAATATGATGCATGGCCAGCGCCGATGAGGGGTCGGATTTTCTAACTGCGAGGGTGTGTTCGTATATTCTATTGTGGATGCGTCTGTTTGTTTGTCCTACGTAAGTTCGGCCAAAACAATAGCACCGGCTTACAATTTCAAAACGAGAATTATCCGCGAAGCAATCGAGATTGAAAAACGTCCCGATTGTTTAAATAAGAGAGATGATGGTCTTCGCCTTCCGACTACTTGGAAACCTATTATATCTTCTTTGCAAACACACAAAAGGGAAATGAATTCCACAGACAATTTTGTTGCATCATTATCCCCCCACTTAATTGACGGTGACCCCACTACTTTCACTGATGACGCAACAGGTAGACGAAACGACCTATATAAGACAAGACTTGCAACGAACTGCCAGATCTCTCTGAGGCCTAGGGTTGAACACACTGAGACCTCACAGACGATCTCCAGCGAGATTTGGGGAGTAGGCAGATTGAGGCCCCGTAATCGAGCTACAACAACCCAACCTACCTTTATCCACCACTCTAAGGAGTAGGCAGATTGAGGCCTTAGAGTGTCCTTACATATTTCCTTTACCTACCTTTGTCCACCACTCTAAGGAGTAGGCAGATTGAGGCCTTAGAGTGTCCTTACATATTTCCTTTACCCACCTTTGTCCATCACTCTAAGGAGTAGGCAGATTGAGGCCTTAGAGTGTCCTTACATATTTCCTTTACCCACATTTGTCCACCACTCTAAGGAGTAGGCAGATTGAGGCCTTAGAGTGTCCTTACATATTTCCTTTACCCACCTTTGTCCATCACTCTAAGGAGTAGGCAGATTGAGGCCTTAGAGTGTCCTTACATATTTCCTTTACCTCTTGAAAATGGCTCCAAAACAGGAGCCGAAACGTCGAGTTTCCATAAATTCTGGACGCGGTTTAACCCGAGAACCAAGCATGTCTCATATATATATATATATATATATATATATATATATATATATATATATATATATATATATATATATATATATATATATATATATATATATATAAATGAACATACAAAAATTGAAACTGACCCCGGATATGGGTTCTAGGGGTCCTAGTTCGCGCACATTCGAAAAAAATTTTGCAAAGTCTCACCATCGATACCGCTCTATTAGTGAATTTTTCTTAATAAAAAATCACTAAAAATTATGTCGAAATATTACCGTTTCATTTTCCCACTATAAATGATAAAACGAAATAGTGACATTATCAAAAGAAAAATCCGATTAGTTGATTCAGAATTCGATTTTAATTTTACGTTTGATTTGTATGTAAAGTGTTCAGCAACTATTTCGGTTGTAAAATCAAAATAAAGTCTGGACGCAGCAAGTACGTTATGGAAGTGAGTTATGGAAGTTAATTTTCATAAAAATGTTTTTAATAGCAAATATATTTTTTTTACTGAAAGCAGGAATTAAATTTGGTTCCTAGTATAACTTATATTATAGTAGAAACTGTACAATTTTCTTCAAAAGAACTTTATTCTTTGAAAATGTACAAAAAGTTTCGGAAAATAAACTTAAAATGTTCCCGAAAAAACTGGTTTCCTAGCCAACAAACCTACATAAGTTAATAGCAAATTGTGTTATTGAAATTTAAAGCATTTAATAAAAATTCGCTACCAAAACGCACTTGCCACGTGCCGAATTTCTTTTCCCACAAACATGTATTTGTTCTATTTAGATGAAAAATGCATAAGGGGTGCTCGAGTTAAAAATGAAAATTTGTATCACCAACGACTTATGGACCAGGCTGTGATTATAAAATTAATTTTATAAGATGCAGCTCAAGACAGCCTATAATTAACATATAACATTTTTTCTTGTATCTTGGATATTAACGGATATATTGAGCTTTTTTCTACGATAATTCACTAAAATCTATAGACTATTAAACCATAAATTCTAACTAAACTACTGCCAAAGCATCAGAGAAATGGCCTATTTGAAATGAATTTTATGGAATTATTTTAGTATAATTCACTAAAGTTTGAACGCAGCAAGTGCATTTTGTAAGGGTTCATAAAACTGTTTTTAATGTAAATATGTTTTTTTAAAGAAAGACATTAAATTTAGTAGATAGTGTAACCTTTATAGTAATAACAATTTCATCAAAGTAACTTTTTGTTTGATAAAATATAAAACATTTTAGAAGATAATTCGCTCTAATTAGAGCTCGCCAGTGCGGGACTTTGTGTTATTTGGAGCTGGCGTGACAACATACTACTTGGTTCCGCAACTAGGTGGCGTCACGTTACTTCGTGTCTCACAACTCACTTAGTGTTAAAGGACGGCTACCCTAGCCGTATTACTTTAGAGGTGTATTTTCGCTGTAATTAGTATGCCGTACTGACGAGCTCTAATTAGAGCGAAACCGGTCTGCGGTTCTAAATGTTGCGAGTGCATCTAGCCTTACATACTTTGTCCCTATATTGGGGTAGAAATGGGCAAGGGCTGAAAATTTACTAAATTGTTAGTTGGTTGTATGCAGTCTCTATTTTTTAACACTTTGTGTTATTTGGAGCTGGCGTGACAACATACTACTTGGTTCCGCAACTAGGTGGCGGCATGTTACTTCGTGTCTCACCACTCACATAGTGTTGGAAGGCCAGCTACCATAGCCGTATTACTTAAAAGGTGTATTTTCGCTGCAGTTAGTATGCCGCACTGATGAGCTCTAATTAGAGCGAAGCCGGTCTGCGGTTCTAATTGTTGCGAGAATGCATCTAGCCTTACATGCTATGCCGTATAATAATAGTGTACAATTCTTATGAAAATTCGCTACTATAACGCACTTGCTGCGTCCCGAATTTTTTTTAAATTTTCAGACAACTAACTGTGATTAACGTTTGAAATAACTGTCACCAGCCTGGTCGTCAGTAATAATTAAGGACTCCAATTATGTTTAGAAGGGCGTCATTGAAGATATTTTATAGTGAATTTTTTTAGAAAAAAATCACTAATCGGGAAATTCCGACTTTTGAATTTTGAAAACGTGTCTTCAAATGAGCACGAACTAGGACCCCTAGAACCCATATCCGGGGTTAGTCTTAATTTTTTGTGTTCATATATATCTATATACATACATACATACATACGTATATATATATATATATATATATATATATATATATATATATATATATATATATATATATATATATATATATATATATATATATATATATATATATATATATATATATATATATATATATATATATATATATATATATATATATATAATTTTGATGAAATTTCGCAGGTACCTTCGTTTTGCAAGTGGCTTGGATAGGTTTGTTAGCCGAGAAAATCGGACCTTCCGTGAAAATTTTGGTTTTCTTTCGCAACATTTTTATATCCCCGAAAGTAAAAATACAATGGTAATCAAATTTGGTAAGTAGTTTAACGTTATAAAAGGTAAACAAATGGCCAAAATTTAAATTTCTAGGTTAAAAGTAAAAACTTATGAGCATTTAGTGAAAACATCTTTGGTGCTATGAAAATTCCAGACGCTAACGCACTTGCTGCGTCCAGACTTTTTAGTGAATTTTCGTAGAAAAAATTCACTAATGGGGGATCCCGACTTGAATTTTGAAATTTTTTTTCAAATGAGCGCGAACTAGGACCCCTAGAACCCATATCCGGGGTCAGTTTCAATATATCAATATATATATATATATATATATATATATATATATATATATATATATATATATATATATATATATATATATATATATATATATATATATATATATATATATATATATATATATATATATATATATATATCACACCGATAATTCAAAAAATAATGGGCCGATTTTGACAAAATTTGGAACTTACCTTCCCTTTGTAAATGGCTTGGACAAGTTCGTTAGTCAGGAAAATCGGACGAGGTTTTCCAGGAAAATTTTGAGTTTTCATTCGAAAATTATTTTTTCAAAAAGTAAAAAGGCTATGATAACCAAATATGGTAGGTACGTTTACGATATAAAAATTAAGCTGTACACCAAAATTTAGATTTCTATGTTACAAGAAAAAAAAAGTTATAATAAAATATTTTGTTCCAGACCGTTTATATTTTCCTTACAACTCGCATCGTTTTTAGTCTATTGTTATTATTAAAAGTCAATAGTTTCTTCCTAAAATTTGCTCTTACCGAACACACGTGGCTTTCATTTACTTCTGCTTCTGCCGCTGTTACAGTCTTTACTCTTAACATGACGCTTTGCTTACTCTTACTGCTATACTATTTTACATACGTATCACCCTACAAAAACCTACTTGTATTCCACCGCATAATACGTTCCTGTAGCTTCACTTTCGGTTTATTTTCCTCTCTTTCTTCTTTATGATTCATTTGCAAAGCGCACTAGTCTGTTCTATCGAGAATGAAAATTGTAGAAGCATCCTCTTACTAGGCATCGTGTGCCCATTTGCTCTGATTGTACCTTTAATTTACACTGTTAGTCAATGATCGCTCTCTATGTAACTTTTATTTATGTGACCTAACAAATTACTTGAAATTTCCATGCAACATTACTTTTTACATGCCTTACGTAATGTCCTGCTACATTCATCACCTTTATAACGTGAGGCCACTTACAATTACATTTCCTGTTCCCTTAGTTAATTAATTTTTATAGAAAAAAATTCACTAATTGGGAGATCCCCACTTTTGAATTTTGAAAACATTTTTGCAAATGAGCGCGAACTAGGACCCCTAGAACCCATTTCCGGGGTCAGTTTCAATTTTATATGTTTATATATATATATATATATATATATATATATATATATATATATATATATATATATATATATATATATATATATATATCACACCGATAGCTCATAAAAGAATGGGCCGATTTTGTTAAAATTTGGCATGTACCTTCCCCTTGTAAATGGCTTGGAGAAGTTCGTTAGTCAGGAAAATCGGAAGAGGTTTTCCAGAAACATTTTGAGTTTCCATTCGAAAAAAATTTTTATCTCAAAAAATAAAAAAGCTATGATAACCAAATTTGGTAGGTAGGTTTAAGATATAAAAAGTAACACAAAATTAGATTTCTATGTTACAAGAAAAAAAGTTATAATAAAATATTTTGTGCCAGATCATTTCTATGAAAATTCACTACCATAACGCACTTGCTGCGTCCAGGCTTTTTTTGAAATATATGCTTCTATGTGCTGACTTACTCATTTTGTGAAATCCATGGCTATTTTTCAGAACCTATTTTACTTCTTTTATATGTCATTATTACCTAGGAGCAACGTGGCTAGAGAAAGAGTGCGTTTGAATTTAACTTGAGTTAAAAATAAACTTGCTATAATTAGATATTCATTGTAACAATATTAACGACAAAAAGTCGCCTACAAAATTAAGTGGATATAACTATTCATTGGTCTTTATTTGATTTCAATGTGTAAGCGAATCTAGTAAAAGGCATAAAACTATAATTACAAAATTACTGCGACTACGAACATTTGGAACCTTTCCAGTTAATATAACCAGCTAAAAATGTGTAAATGGGCAGTCAGCCAATTGATTCGAAATCCACCTAATGTAGGGCGTAGTCAAAAACTTGGAAAATTAATCAATGAGACCACTTATTTCTTGCAGAATGCTTTGATTTCGTGTCCGTTCATATTAGACTACCATCCTGTTGCAAATATACTTCTGAGCTATTAGCAGATTCATCTTTTAGTGAATTTTTTTTAAAAAACTTCACTAATGAGGAGATCCCGACTTTTGAATTTTGAACAAATTTCTTCAAATGAGCGCTAATTAGGCCCTCCAGAACACATATCCGGGGTCAGTTTCAATTTTTATATGTTATATATATATATATATATATATATATATATATATATATATATATATATATATATATATATATATATATATGCATCACACCTATAACTCAAAAAATAATGGGCCGATTTTGATTACGTTTTGTAGATACCTTCCTTTTGCAAACAGCTTAGATAAGTTCGTTAGCCAGGATAATCGACCAAGGTTTTTCCGGAAAATTTTGTGTTTTCTTTAGAAAAATTTTTATATATCCCGAATTAACATAGCAAGGGCAACCAAATTTGGTGCATGGGCTTATATCATTATAGGTAAGTTACCTGCCAAAATTTAGCTCTGTAGGTAAAAAGAGAAAAAAGTTATAGGCATTTAAGGAAACATAAATTGGGGTTGCGATTTAAAACGTCAAAATTGGCAACATTTGGGCAAAGAGCTTGAATCTAATACGGGTTATGGAAAGAAAATGTCTCAAAAAGAATGTTTTACAAAGCCTGAAGTCTTAGTTTCAATCGTTATTGTCCTTCATTTTACTAAAATATTTCTAGAAAATTCATTTCAAATAGGCCCTTTCTCTGATGTTTGGCAGTAGCCTTAGCTATAGAGTTTATCGTTTATTGGTATATAATTTTTGTCGAATTTTCGTAAAAAATCAGTAAATCTCAATATATCCGTTATTATACAAGATATGAAAAAAAATTGTATACATTAATTATAGGGTGTCTTGAGCTACATCTTAAAAAAATATTACTACAATCACAGGCTGGCCGATAAGTCGTTGCTGATACAAATTCTCTTTTTTTTAATAAAACACGCCTCATGTTATTGCATTTTTGCATTTTCCATCGAGATATAATGCATGTTTGTAAGAAAATAAATTCTGGACGCAGCAAGTGCGTTATGGTAGCAAATTTAAATCAAATGCTTCATATTTGAATAGATCAATTTGCTATTAACCTATAAGGTTTACCAAGAAACGAGTTTTTTCGAGAACACTTTAAGTTTACTTTCGGAAATTTTTGTACATTTTCAAACAATAAAGTTATTTTGTTGAAACATGGCACATTGTTTTTACTGTATTTATTTATGTCACCTTCTCCTAATAAATGTATAACTAGTTGCATACGATATTTTAATATATGTATCGATATTTTAAATTTCCCGGTTTCTGACACCCACAACTCAAAGGGTATTAGTGAATTCTCACTTTTTAGTGAAAAAAATCACCAATGAGGAGATCGCAACTTTTGAATTTTGAAAAAATTTCCTTCAAATAAGCACTAATTAGGCCCACGAGAACACATATCCGGGGACAGTTTAAATTTTTATATGCTAATATGCTAATATATATATATATATATATATATATATATATATATATATATATATATATATATATAAATCACACCGATAACTGAAAAAAAAAATCGGCCGATTTTGATCAAATTTGGTGAGTACCTTTCTTTTGCTAGTAGCTTGGATCAGTTTGTTAGCCAGGAAAATCTGCTCAGTTGAAATACGTTAAACAATGATTTGTTTTAATTAGACAGACGGATTCCCCGGTCAGTATCAGTTCTGAGCTGACCTTAAATGTATGAAATTTCGACCAAGAAATTGTAATGCATGTTTTGTAAGAAAATAAATTCCGGACTCAGCAAGTGCGTTATGGTAACGAATTTTTATTGAACGCCTCAAATTTGAATAACTCAATTTGCTATTAACCTATAAGGTTCGTTGGCCAGGAAACTAGTTTTTTCGGGAATATTTTAAGTTTATTTTTCACAAATTTATGTACATTTTCAAACAGTAAAGTTATTTTCATGAAATATGGTACATTGTTTCTACTATATAGGTTATACTGGTAACCAAATTTGATGTCTGCTTTCTTAAAAAAAAACACATATTTGCTATTTAAAACATGTTTATGAAAATTCACTATTATAACGCACTTGCTACGTCCAGACTTTTTTTGAATAGAAACACATATGCCTAAAACAAAATTAATGTCTCTATCATGAAAGAAAATTCAGTTAATAGTTTTAAAGTAAATTTTGTCATTTTGGGATCACCTTTTTTTTTTAACGGCCACAAATAAAACTAGCATATTTTGATAGTACCTCATACAACATATGTAACAGTGGTAAAAAAGATTTCAAAAGTGCATCGGAGCTGAGATATACAGGGTGATTCAGCAGGTGAGCGACATTCATATGTCGGTAACAGTGGCAACTGGAACTAGAGATTCGGGAAAAAAACTGTTCGAAAGGTTTTTTCAAGTACAATTTAGATGATATTTTGTAATTTTCTAATTCTTGTCACCAGATGGCGCTTTTTCGGATGAAACTTTTTAAAGGCTGTTATCTCAAAATATTCCTATTACAATGTTATATATATTTTTTACTTTTCCTGAAACCCCGAGTCTTGTTCTATATTAGTTACGAACCTATTATACAGGGTGTTCACGGGAATCGTTTAGAATAGCTACCTTCGTCATTGTGTTGCATTGTATGTGTTTGATAAAGTCTTAAATTTCTGTTTAAATAGTTATTTTATCTTTGCAGAACTTTGCTCTCGTTGACGTTAACGGGACAATCGGTTAGGTTTACCATGAGGTTTGACGGTTGTCAAAACGTAATTGTAAAATGATTTCCATAGGTAGATTCGGAAACATATATGGCTCAGGGAGAATAAAACATTGCGTGATATATGTTTGATAAGTCCTTATTCTTATGGGTTTTCCCAGCAAATTTCAAGGATTTCCCAGAAAATTTTGTAATTTATTTCGGAAAAAAATTATATCTCCGGAAATAAGAAAGTAAGACGTGTTTGTATTATAAATAGTGAACCACGTCAGTTAAAAGACGCAGGCTTATATCATCAAAAGTAATTACGTACCAAAATTTAACTCTATAAGTTAGAAGACAAAAAGTTATAGGCATTTAAAGAAAAAAATTTGAGGTTTTCCTCAAAACGTCACAGTTGCGATTTGAAACGTGAAAATTCGCAACATTTAGGCAAAGAACCTGAAAAAAATACCGATTATGTAAAGAAAATGTCTCAAGAAGAGTGTTCTGCAAACCCTTAAGTTTCCGCTGCAACCGTCATTGTCCTTCATTTTGGTAAAATATTTACAGAAAATTTATTTCAAATAGACGCTTTCTCTGATGTTTTGGCTGTAGGTTTAGTTAAGTTGATACCTTGGCTGTAGGTTTTGTTAAGTTTTTAGTTTAACGGTCTATAACTTTTAGCTAATTTCGTAGAAAAAATTCCTTAATGAGGAGACCGCGACTTTTGAATTTCAAAAAGATTCCTTCAAATGAGCGCTTATTAGGCCCCCTAGAATCCATATCCGGGCTTACTTTCAGTTTTTATCTGTTTACGTGTACACAGGGTGACGAATTTTTACGGTGAAGTTGAATATAATTTTTATTACACAAGATACGAGAAAAAATTGTATACGTTAATCATAGGGCATCTTGAGCTGCATCTTATAAAATTATTTTGACAATCACAGGCTGATCCATAAGTCGTTGGTGATACCTAAAAATTTGTTCCAACACCCTTATATTATTGAATTTTTGCATTTTTTATCGAAATATCAAGCATCTTCGTAAGAAAAAAATCGAGACGCAGTAAGTGCGTTTTGGTAGCGAATTTTCAATAACTCAATTTGTTATTAACCTAAGGTTTGTTGGCTAGGAAACCAGTTTTCTCGGAAACATTTAAAGTTTATTTTCGAAAAATTTTTGTATATTTTGAAACAGAAAGTAATTTTGATAAAATATGATACATTGTTTCTACTATATATGTTATACTGTTAACGGGATGGATGCCTGCTTGCATTAGAAAGACGAAATATTTGCTATTAAAAACATTTTTATGAAAATTCACTTCCATCATGCACTTGCTGCGTCCAGACCTTTTATTAATTATGTAACTAAAAATGCTCTTAAAGAAATACACTCTCTAGAAAGACGAAATATTTGGTATTAAAAACATTTTAATGAAAATTCAATTCCATAATGCACTTGCTGCGTCCAGACCTTTTATTAATTATGTAACTAAAAATGCTCTTAAAGAAATACACTCTTATGAACATTCGCTACCATAACGCATTTGTACGTCCAGAGTGTTTTTGTTTTATCAGAGTACGTGATTTACAATCAAAGGATATTCTAAAAACGCATGGAAAATAAACATCAAGAGGAAAACTGTAGTTAAATTGGTGTTGCCAACAAGCTGCAACAATTTAAAACAAAATTTTTAACGAGCTTTCAAAATACGCAGAGTGCACAATGCAGTGGAAATAAATGATCTGGAAGCAATTGAAATATGTGGTAGCATAGGGATATTGATAGTATATATATGTCAACTGAAATCGAATAATTTGCAGTGAAATAGTCGCCAATGGTGTATTTATATGTAGCGTTTATCCCAGAATGTATACCACTGCGATAGATATGATGATGGGTAATTTTATATTATTTTAATAGTTTTAGTATTTAAAATACACTAGAGCCTTTGGCTACAACATTATAACGGCATGAGCTGTTGCTTTTAGAACCTCCTCAATTAGCTCAGAGATAAAGCTTAGTAAAGTAAGCTACGTATAATATGTAGTAACAAACTTTGCGAAAGCATTAAGGATTAAATGAATATTACCAACCAGGACCTATTTATCAAGGCAAATATAATAACATTATTTTGAAACCGCAAACTGAAGCATGGTAGTGTGTTGTGGAAACAAATTTTCGTAAAAATATGTTTGATGGCAAACATATATTTTTTAAGAAATTCATCAATTTGGCTACTGGTATAACTTATCTAGTCAATGTTCTATATTCCATTAAAATAGTTGATTGCTTCAAAGGATACAAAAAATAAACTTCAAAATTTCCCGAAAAACTCATTCGATTTCGCTGACCAACAAACCTTTTAAAACTATTTACACACCTGCCAAGATATAATTATTCACAAACATCATTTTGATTAACACTAAAAAAAACATTTTTTTAAGAAAATTGGCAAACAATTTCTTTGACAGAAATTCGCCTTTTTACAGTAATTTGTAATCTTTTTAGATTCGTTGTCTAAAAATTGCAAGTTTTGACGTTTCAAATCGCGACTTTGACGTTTTATGAGGAAAAACTATAAATTTTGAGTAACATTTTTGGTACTTCTTGTCCTTTTTGCTCCAAGAAACCTAATATTTGTTATATTATATTATATATTGACTTTTCCTTCACGTGATAGTAAAGGACTTTTCACGCCCGATGAGGTACCACCCCTTACATCAAGGGGCCGGTAAAGTCCCAAAGGAAGTTTCCGATTCTAGTGTAAGAGTCGGTTTCCCTTACAAACAAAAATTATGATGGCTTCTCCTTGCACAAAAGATTCCGGAGATAAAATACCCCCCCCCATTCTGATTTCCGGGCGAGAGTTGCAGGGGGCGCAGGCATCAAGATTTAACATATCCTTCTCGAATATATGTGGCCTAAATTCTAACCTGAACTCCGTCCACCATTTCCTCCAGGCTAATGGGCCCCAAGTGTTCTTCCTCAACGAAACCCAAATCAGTGCCAAAACAACCACTAATCACCTTAATTTCCCGGGGTATGAGCTCCTTACTTTTGTTAGATTTAATGGAGGCGTGTGTGCATACGTCCGTAGCAATCTACCCTACACCAGACTCCCCAACTTAGAAGCTGGAAGAAAAAGACATACTTTGGATGAAACTCTCTCTCAGGGCTGCAACAAAATTCATCTGTTGCATTTACCCGTCACCTTTTGAAAACAAATTTATTCAGCTCTTCGACTACCTTTTTAAAAAACCGGCCATATGATTTCTGAATATCCTTTCTCCGAGGTCACTATTCTTGGTGACGTCAATGTCCATAATAAGGAATGCCTAGGATCTTCAAAAACCGATCCACAAGGGAGAGCAGTGGAGTTCTTTGAAGTCAGAAATTCTTTAGTCAATATGGTTCAGCAACCTACTTACTTTCCTCGCATCCCAACACACAGCCCAAATCCCTTGGATCTCCTTCTTACTACAAAACCTGAATGCTATAAGACATCAGTCACCACCCCACTTGGTCGCTCAGACCACGGCATGGTTACTACTTCCTGCACAATACAACCCGAGGTCACACAGTCATCGCACCCACGTATCAGTTGGCACTAAAACTCCGCAAACTGGGACGAAATGCAGGATTAATTTTCCTAATTTTCATGGGCGTCTGTCTGATTCTCTCATCCTGCCACCCCCCCCCCCCATTTATCTCAGAAAACGTCACCGAAGTTATCCAAGTTGGCATGGAATTATTTATTCCACGTACACAAAAAACCTCTTCAGCCACTCAAAAGCGCTTGTTCTCTGAATCCTGTGACAAGGCCAGAATTGAAAAGGTCAAAGCTCACAAAACGCTTCTACACAAGCCTAGTCAAAAAAACCGTCAAGCATTTAACGACGCAAGAAACCGCTATGTCCGCATTCTTTTCGAGGCAAAAAACTCGTTTAATAACAACATCAAAAACAAAGTCCTCTCAAGCTCCAACGGCAGCAGACCCTTCTGGACTCTTGCTAAATCTATTGGGAACAATTACTGCAAAAGCACGTTCCCACTTCTTGTTTCAGGGGATGAAATTGTTTCTACCGCCCTCGGCAAGGTTGAACTTTTTGCCTTGTTGTTCGTCGACAATTATACTGTAAACCCACCTTCAAACCACCAACAGTCCCCAATGTCACGCATAAAATGACGAATGTCATTTTAAAAACTAAAAATGTACGAAAAATGCTCTCTTCTCTTATTACCAGGAAATCCTATCGCCTTGACGAGATCCCAGCAATTGTCCTCAAAAAATGCGCACCAGAATTTGCTTCTGTCCTGACTCGCCTGTTTCAGACATCTTACAATAGAGGCATATTCCCTAGTAACTGGAAAACTGCTCTAGTACAACCCGTCCCCAAGGAAGGATCCAAAGCGCTTCCTAGCAACTACAGGCCTATTTATCTCCTTCCAGTCGTCTCTAAAGTGATGGATAAGTATATAAACACCAAATTACTAAAATTTCTTGAAAAACAGTCTAATCCTCGACAGGCAGTATGGATTCCGTCAGCGCAGATCAACCGCCGACCCTCTTTCGTTTGTCACCCATTCTTGGAACAAGCCTATGGAAGTACACGGCGAATCCCAGATTGTCGCTTGAGACATATCCAAAGCATTCGACCAGGTCTGGCACGTAGCGCTGCTTAATAAACTTCAGGCCTATGACCTACTACCAAAACTCTGTACCTGGACAGCAAATTTCCTCTCCAACCGGAGCATTTCTGTTGTCGTGGATGACTATTCCTCTAAACTGTATCCAATTAATGCATGAGTCTCTCAAGGTTGAGTTTTAGCCCCCACTTTGTTTCCTCTCCACATCAATGACCTTCTCTTTAACACATCCAACTCAGTTCACAGTTACGCGGATGACTCACCCGCCACTCAAATATACAATATTCTAAGCCGGTCTCTTTAGCCCAATTAGATGAGGATCGCAGACTCATGGAGGGTTCTGTCTCTGTGGAACTCCAAAAAATATTAGGCTGGGGAAGTATAAATCTTGTAAAATTGAACTCGACCAAATCTCAGTCGTGCTTTATATCTTATAAGAGATACACCAGCCCTAGATCCATCACAATGAACAACCAAGTTATTCAAAGTAATGAGACCTTTTAACTTCTTGGCATTTCTGTCGATCGAAATCTCAATTGGCATCATCATGTCACATCCATTGCAGAAGCGGATGCTAAGAAATTTGGTTTACTCTTCCAGGCCCGAAAATACTTTTCACCAGCTAATCTCTATACCTTATATACTTTACAAATAAGGCCAAACCTCGAATACTGCTCCCACAACTGGGGTGCCGCTGCCGCTTCTACACTCGCTATCCTGGACTCCATTCAGAAGAGAGCTACACGTCCCATAGGTGACCCTACCCTCACCCAAAGGCTGCCATCCCTTGCCCACCGACGTGCCGTTGGTGCCCTCTCTCTCTCTTTTATAGATATCTGCACGGGCACTGCTCAGAGGAGATTCCTTCTATAGTTCCTCCACCTGCTGCCCCGACAGATCTACCAGGGAAACAGAGCGAATACACCATTTTACTGTCCAGGTCACCAGACATAGAACATCTTGTTATGCCCGCTCTTTTGTCCCGAGGACTGCCAAGTTGTGGAATTCCTTCTTGCCGGCACATGTTTTTCTTCTCCTCCGAACCTCCAAACTTTCAAGTCCAGATATAACAAGTTGCCTCTTTCCTCTTTGTCGACACCTACGGTACGATAGTATTAAGGTTGTAAACCATCGTGGTGTCTTGTTGAAATATAAGAAAAACAACCTTTAGGTATGTCAACCCCAGATGTATTGACGTTTAAAAGTTATAAATTATATATGCTTATATTGAGCAAATATACCTTCTTTAACCGTAAAATTGTCTCCTGAACATCAAATACATCAGCATAATACATGTTCCTACTAGAAACTGCATTAGTTCTCCAAATTACAGAGCAAATATCCAGAACTTTAAAACAACTTCTTTCGATACGAGTTCCACATCTCGTTCAGCATCTATTTCCTTTATATTTTATGCAGTCGAATCGGCCAACCTTCCACGAAAACTCCACAGTTTATGATCTTTTGCGTGCTGGATCTGTATGAATTTTTTATTCCTTAATTCCCGTTTCATTCTCTACTCTTTACGTGAGAAGATGCTTGTAAGATCTGCTCGAATATAACAGTGTCTTGTTATGCCTACAAAAGTCGGATATCCTAATGTTTGTTTGGAGAAGCCAGGTTCCCTTTTATGTATTTATTTCATTGGCTTTTATGATGACTCCTTTTCTCTATTGAAAATTAAGCATAACTATCTAAATATGACTCTCTGTCTACATACAGCACTTCTTGCTTTTAAGTTGTTTATGTAGTCTAAATTTCTAAACAGGCTCTTAGTCCAATAGCTTTGAACCATATAGGTAGATAGATATATAGATAGATAGATAATCCTTATTAGGTATAAAAACTATAAACCCTCGTCACTGCATTGGTAATAAAAATACAAACAGCACAATAACCACATAAAGTATAGCAAAAACACGTAGATAAGTACTAATTAAAATAAAATTAAAATATCGAAAATCTAAAAACACAAACAAAATGAAATGAGTGACAAAATAGAACAGGCATCTAAAATGTTCTTGTCTTTAAACAATATAAAAGAAAAAAAAATCAATACTTAATCCACGGTTTATTGTGAATAAGGAACTCTGACACAGATTAAAAGCTGTACTGTACCAAGTGTGTTCTATTCAGTTCTTAAAATCTCGTTCTTACTTGATTATAACATTATATGGTATCCTGTTAAAAAACTTGTTGCACCAATATGAATTCCCACACTGCGCTCTATTAACACGATAATAAGGTATGCTTATATCATGCCTGCTATAGGTTTAACCGTGAAATGTTAATTCTTCACTGACTTCTTATAATACTGGTAGGAAAATACTACACACACAAAAATATATACTGAAACGACAGTAAATATCTTTGTCTTTTTAAAAAGGAGTGGCTAGTTAGATTTACAACTGAACATATGATTCGTACCGCTCTTTTTGGTATCACTAAAATGTCATATATACTCGCACTACTTCCCTACACAATGATTCGCAATTTATGTTTTTCGTTATTAGGTTGAAGATAGTTTGCGCTGAACCACTTATTGACTCCATTCGGTGTATTGCTTGATTGTTGATTAAGGTAATTTAGATGATTGCTAATCTTTATAAGAGTTGATTGTACTCCTGACGAATATGGGAGGTCAGATCATCGAAACGTCCAAAGCAATAACGTACCCGGGAGTGATGCTCGGCGGAAAGCTTAGTTTCTCGGCGCACTTATGTAAATCGGTAGACAAGGCCGCGGCCGTCGCAGGAAAGTTGAGCAGACTGATGGCTAACGTTGGAGCTCCGTCCCCTTCTAAGCGAAAACTGCTGATCAGAGCGGCAAACGCTATTATGCTGTATGGGCCACGGCGCTGAAGTTCCCGAAATACAGATTGAGGATGGAAGCGGTCCAAAGAAAGGGAGAGGTCAGAATAAGTAATGCCTACAGGACAATCTCGGGCACTGTGGCGCAGGTTGTAGCAGAAGTGGTCCTGATAGACCTGCAGTCCGAGGTACGCCGAAGGATATACCTGCGGAAGTCAGAGAATACGATGCAGACCGTAAAAAAGAGGAACGGGAAGAAACCTTACAGAAATAGGGATGATTTATGACGGAGTGTTCACAAAGTTATAAATTTCTTCAATAATTTGAAGCAATTTATAATTTTTAAACACTTTTAGCGAGGAGTCAGAGCGGTATTTACCCTGTAACGATTTTGCATAAAAGCTGCACATCGTAATTCAACCACAATATTTTTCCAAAATAATAATATGAATGAATAATATTGTTCCTAAACGTCTAAATGTTTGGGGTTGACATCTTTTGGGTGTGTCGAATAAAAAGGCTCGTTCTTACAAACAATTTCTTTATTCCTTTTCCCGACGCGTTTCGACCTTTTAAACCAGTCATCCTAAGGCAAATCTAGAATTTTATAAAAGGCTTGTCAGAAAAACTGAGTTTTCCGGTAGCAAGGGTACATTACAGAACACAAGATAAAAAGATAATGATGAGGCGACATAAACCTCAACACTAAGTCAAAAGTTACAAGATTACAAACTGTCTAACTACACAGCTATCAAAAATTACAAGTCCAAAGTCATACACTACTACATACAACAAAATACAAACACAGTTAAATTGAGCTGCAAGAAAAGCTAGTTTTGTTCTGAAAATGAAACCTACAATGAATCTGAATTTAAAAACTCCTAAAAACTTAAAAAGTCACAAAAAAGCTACCCCTTATAAGGTTTTTTTATAAGTTAAGCTGGAGGTAATAATCTATGCAAAAGCAGACAGCATAAACACTAGCAAGCCATGCAGCTGATAAGAAACTTTCAGAAAATATCAAACCTATTGACCGAGCAAGAGTGAAAACCGAAGTGAATTATTTTTTTATTTCTTTATGACACATGAAAACGCCAAAATGGCGATATTTTTTACTTACTTGTCCAATGTTGACAAGGACTAAAAAACTATACGGTTGGATACCCAAGAGACATGCTTCATCTGTTGTAGCAGGTTGGACCCACTGAGCCAGAGGTGTTACTAACCCGCAAGGGGGCAACTTTTTTTGAAAATTAAGAACGAATTTTTGTTTTAACCTGTGGAATTAAAAATGAAACAGACGTCTATAGTAACGAATCACATGCTCAGACCAAAACAACACGGCGCAAGATCGGCCTCGAAACCCAGAACGAAAAATGACAACTGACAGTAGTGACTCGAAAATGCAAGGACATAAAAATCAAATGACAGGTCTGGAAACCACGGGGCAAACCATCTCATAGAGCTAATTCATTGTCTATTTGAATGACGTGTGGATTGGTGATCTGCTAGTTGACTGTATAAGGTTGGGAAACTTGTAACTTCTGTATTGGACACATTTAACACATTTTTATTCGAACAATTGATATGCTTATAAATTCCCATCTCTTCAACAACGAACTGTTCAACACCAAAATTAGAGGGGTGAAGAATTTTTGGTTCCAGCCTATCTACACAAAATCAACCTAAGAACGAGTCATTTGTGTGAGTGTGGTGAACTGGGCGATTCAGAATTGAATCCTGCCAAGATAGATGCCCATGTAAGTCATATCTATAAAATGAAAATAGTGCAACTACTATTCAATTTATTGAATTTACTACAGGGAAGAAACTTAAACATATACAAATTGTTAATAGACCTAATAAAATAAATTAGAATAAAAATATAAAATTGTCGGTATCGTATTAGAAATAAGAAATAATAATGTGTAATGTATATGCGTTTATAACTTTAAAATATTAAATTTAACTCCTTCTGTCTACCTCAGTGTGATAATACCTGTGAATCCGTGGTCCGTCTTGTGTGTCTAGAAGTGGCCATGACAGACCCTTGGTCCAAGTGTCCCCGTTTATAATCCCTAATAAATAGATTTTAAAAAATGTAAACAGTTCAAAAAAAGAATATCCGTTATATTTAAAACAAACAAAAACACAGAAGTATTGTATGAAAATATATAAAAAGTATCACAAAATGTTAACTAATATCTCTGTTATATATGTATGTATATATGTGTATATATGTATATATCAAAAGAAAATTAGCACACAAATGGGATCCAAACCAAGAATCCGGAAAAAATGTGCGAATGGTCTGACGACCGCAGCCATGAAAGAAGACAACACACACATGAATTTTTGCGTCGTTTTTTGCATTTTAGAGTTGATATGTCACTACTGTCAGTTGTCAGTTGTCATTTCCGTTCTCGATTTCGAGGCCGATCTTGCGCCGTGTTGTTTTTGTCTGACTATGTGATTCATCACTAGATACCTCTGTTTCATTTTTAATTCCACAGGTTAAAACCAAAATTCGTTATTAATTTTCAATAAAAGTTTCTCCCTTACAGGTTAGTAACACCTCTGGCTCAGTGGGTCCAACCTGCTACAACAGATGAAGCGTGTCCCTTGGGTATCCAACTGTATAGTTTTTTAGTTCTGTTCAACATTGGACAAGTGAGTAAAAAATATCGCCATTTTGACGTTTTCGTGTTTCATAAAGAGATATAAAAACAATTCAGTCCGGTTTTCACTCTTGCTCGGTCAATAGGTTTGATATTTTTTGAAAGTTTCTTCTCAGCTGCATGGCTTGCTAGTGTTTGGGCTGTCTGCTTTTGCTTCGATTATTACCTTCAGCTTAACTTATTAAAAAAAAACCTTATAAGGGGTAGCTTTTTTGTGAATTTTAAGTTTTTAGGAGTTTTTAATTTTAGATTCATTGTAGGTTTGATTTTCAGTATAAAACTAGCTTTTCTTACAGCTCAATTTAACTTGAGTTTGTATTTTGTTGTATGTAGTAGTGTATGACTTTGTACTTGTAATTTTTGATAGCTGTGTAGTTAGACAGTTTGTAATCTTTTAAGTTTTGACTTAGTGTTGAGGTTTAACTTTATGTCGCGTCATTTTAGTGAATTTTCTTAAAAAAAATTCACTAATGAGGAGATCCCGACTTTTGAATTTAAAAAAAATGTCTTCAAATGAGCGCTAATTAGGCCCCCAGAACACATACCCGGGGTCAGTTTGAATTTTTATATGTTTATATGTATATATATATATATATATATATATATATATATATATATATATATATATATATATATATATATATATATATATATATAATATATGTATCACACCCATAACTCAAAAAATAATGGGCCGATTTTGATTAAATTTGGTGAGTACCTTCCTTTTGCAAATGGATTGGATAAGCTCGTTATCCAGGAGAATCGGCCCAGGTTTTCCCAGAATTTTTTCTGTTTTCTTTCGAAAAAAATCGAAAAAAAATTATATCTCCAGAATTAACAAAGCGTGGACAACCAAATTTGCTGCACGGGTTTATATCATTATATGTAAGTTACCTACCAAAACTTAGGTCTGTAGGTCGAAAGACAAAAAGTTATAGGCATGTAAATAAAAATTAATTGGGGTTTTCCTCAAAAAGTCAAAGTTGCGATTTAAAACGTCAAAAATTGGCAACATTTAGGCAAAGAACTTGAATCTAATACGGGCTATGAAAAGAAAATGTATCAAGAAGAATGTTTAACAAACCCTGAAGTCTTAGTTTCAACCGTCATTGTCCTTCATTTTACTAAAATATTTCCAGAAAATTCATTTAAAATAGACCCTTTCTCTAATGCTTGGCAGTAGCCTTAGCTATAGAGTTTATCATTTAATAGTATATAATTTTTGTCGAATTTTCGTAAAAAAACAATAAAGTTCAATATATCCGTTGTTATACAAGATACGAAAAAAATTGTATACTTTAATTATAGGGTGTCTTGAGCTACATCTTAAAAAACATTTCTACAATCACAGGGTGGCCCATAAGTCGCTGGTGATACAAATTCTCTCTTTTTTTTTAATCAAACACGTCTTATGTTATAGCATTTTTGCATTTCCATCGAAATATAACGCATGTTTGTACGAAAAGCAATTCTGGACGCAGCAAGTGAGTTATGGTAGCGAATTTTGATCAAATGCTTCATATTTGAATATCTCAATTTGCTATTAACCTATAAGGTTGACCAAGAAACATGTTTTTTCGGGAACACTTTAAGTTTACTTTTGGAAATTTTTGTACATTTTCAAACAATAAAGTTATTTTGATGAAACATGGCACCTTTTTTAATTATATAGGTTATACTGGTAACCAAATTTGATGCCTGCTTTCCTAAAAAAACACATATTTCCTATTAAAAACATTTTTATGAAAATTCACTACCATAACGCACTTGCTGCGTCCAGAATTTTTTATCTTTTTATCTTGTGTTCTGTAATGTACCCTTGCAGAAGTAGCCTACCGGCAAACTCAGTTTTTCTGACAAGCCTTTTACAAAATTCTAGATTCCCCTGAGGATGGCCGGTTAAAAAGGTCGAAACGCGTCAGAAAAAGGAATAAAGAAATTGTTTGGAAGAAAGAGCCTTCTTATTCAACACACCCAAAAGATATGAATTAATAAACCTTAATTTTAACGTTTAGTGCTAACACGTAATTGTATAGGCTGTTTAACAAACAATGGTTATACAAAGTATAACAGTTTCATAATAATTAAAATTATATGTTTCAAGAGGAGGACAGTTGAGGGACCGAAAATAATGAAATTTGTTTAAGAATTTGAGCTGTTCTTTGATAATACTTAGGTGCTCTCCAGCAGTGGTAAGCAATTACAGCGTTCGAGAAAATGAGGTAACTAACGTCAGGGTTCTTTTCCAGTTTAAAATGAAAACGTAAACAGAACAAAAAGACACAAGCAGTAACTGAAATAGGATTCGAGTCTAGTCACACACACGGCCCCAACTACGAACATACCTCGCTAAATCGAAAAGAACAACAAAATCTAGAAGTTCGGCCAAAGTTAGTGGCATTATCTGTGAACAGTACAGTCCCTGAGGTCTTTGTAGTGCAAACAAATACTAATGCCGTGTTTGGATACATAAAGCAAGTGTTTGCGTAGGGCCCTTCCATGATATAACACAAATTAGTGCAATTAAAGTAACCACGAAAAATTATAATCCTTACGGTCGTTAAGAAGACTAGTTATTTATTTGATATAACTTGAAAAATAAAATTATGAGGATTAAAGGAATACCATGACTAAAGATACCGCTGCCACAAAATCAAACAAAATTTTATTTTTCCATATTGTCAATTCGTCAAGAATTTGTTAGATATTGTAGCAATCTTTTAACTCTACGTTTCTAAGTAAAGTATAATTAATAGTGATTAGACCGAATAGCTCAGAACGAGAGGTCAGTAAGCTCTAGAATCGGACTAGGAGGTCGCAAGTTCGAGCCCGTATTCAGACAGTCGGTCTTTTTCACTCAAATCTGGAGAGGCCGGGTTCTGGTGAGTTATGGGTCGTATCCTTTTTGTCTACATGTGTGTGTAAACGGGAAACTTAACCGTGTTCTATTTAAAAAATGTGTATCACCAGCGACTTATGGGCCACACTGTGATTATCAAAATAGGTTTATAACATGCAACTCGAGACGCAATATAACGCATATAATTCTTTCTCATATCTTGTATAATAACGGATATATTTAGCTTTACCGTAGAAATGGGTCATCCTGTTTATCTGTAAACAGACAAAAACTTAAACCGACCCCGTTATGGGTATTGGAGGTTCTAGTTCGCGCTCATTTGAAGAAATCTTTTTAAAATTCCCAAGTCGCAGTCTTCTCAATAACGAATTTTTACTATTAAAATTTTCTAAAATATACACTAAAATTACACCATAAACTCTATAGCTGAAACTATTGCCAAGGCATCAGAGAAAGGTTCTATTTGAAATGGATGTTCCTAAAATATTTTGGTAAAATGAAGGACAACGATAGTTGAAGCTGCAACTTGACGCTTTGTAAGACACACTTGTTATGGCATTTCTTCTACATAATCCATCTTTGTTTCAGATTCGTTGTCTCAAATTGAAAATTTTGACGTTTCAAATCGCGATAGTGACGTTTTAAGAAGACAAAATGTAAAATTTTCAAATTATTTTTTCTGCTACATCTTGAGACTAAGATGCTTTTCTTTTACTTTCAAAAGGAACTTCTTTTCTTTCCTTTTCCAAATCTAGAATGACGTAAACGCAAAACTGCTTGTAGGGATAATTATAAATTGCCGTTGTAGATTTGCAAAGCCAGTAGAAAAGCTGTTTCATCTGCATTAACTTAAAAAAATTATTCTGAACACGATTGGGGAGTTAAACTGATATGTATTTAATATTCGTAAACGCTCGAACGCATTTGCAGTTTATTTTCAAATACCTCCTTTTGGTTGTTGGATATGTCACTGGAGTTCAGCCACGTCTAGGTATTAGGACACAGCATTAGACTCGGAAAGTTGTCTGCGTTGGATACACTTTGGATAAATCTGCTCACTATAAAACGTGTAAGGACAGTGCATTCCGCCTTTCAAAGGACCTTAAACGAAAAATACACCCAGTGCGCTTCGTTCACGTCTAAAACACTCATAAATCAGGATTAGAGAGGAGCCTTTTAGAATTCCACAAGAAAACAATTCGATATGGGCAAGACGGCCTTTTCAAACTTCGTGGAATATGAATGTAAGCTGTGGAATTTCACGTCACTCCAATATTCAAATTATCTTTGATATATGTGGATAAAAATTCGTGCTGCATTGAGTTCGGAAACTATATAAAGTTTCACTTAGGATTTCTGATACAGGTGACTTCTGGTCACGTAATTATATTGCATATAAATGTAGTAAGCAGGCTGTTTTTGTATTCTCAAAGAAATGTACAGCTTGTTAAGGTAAAGGTAAACAAAGGTTTCTTGGAAATTTTTATCTTATTCACTAAGATAAGATGTCCTTATAAAAGGATAAAGAGGCATTGCTACCTTTGATGTAGCAAGTTTCTTTCCACGTATTTTCAAATACTTTACTTAGAGAGGGCATTCGTTAAAATATATTTTTCCAGAAGAGTTTTTATATTTTATATAATTAGAGCTATTTTGTGAAAAATCTTTGACGAGTTAAGTTACATAGCTCTCCCATACTCATTAACATCTAAGTCTTAAATCCTAGATATCCTAATAAGCACACTTGGAGAACCCAAATCACCACAGCATATTTTAAAAAACCTGACTATCGTTTCACTAACCAAGTTAGAGTCATCAGAGGATGAATAATTTAAAAATCTTATATCCACAACTCTGTTTACATTCTTCTGCAGGTAGTGTGTCACTAACGATTTAGGGAGGTTCAACAACACCAAAAATTAACATATTTCGTTTGGCGGAAATATCTGTATTCTTCTGTTATTTATCGGATGTGTTTATGCCGGTATTTATTTTGTAAAGTAATTTATCAGGAGACTACGGAGCGAGATGCATACACTTCTTATTATTACTATATTTAGCAATATATATATATATATATATATATATATATATATATATATATATATATATATATATATATATATATATATATATATATATATTGTAATGGTATAAAATCGTTGGCTATAACTTTAAGTATATTTACTAAAATTTTCATTAACTTAAACTAGCCTTTCTCACTTTAATTATTTTTTGGCTTTGTTTATGCTTGCTTTACATGGTATACGATTTGGTTTGTTGAATTGTTCACTTGTTGCCTCTTTGCTTTTCAGTGAATTTTCTTTAAAAAAATCACTAATGAGGAGATCCCTACTTTTGGAATTTGAAAAAAAATTTCAATTGAGCGCTAATTAGGCCCCCTAGACAACATATCCGGGGTCAGTTTCGATTTTTATATGATTATATATATATATATATATATATATATATATATATATATATATATATATATATATATATATATATATATATATATATATATATATATATATATATATATATATATATATATATATATATATATATATATATATATATATATATATATATATATGTATCACACCCATAACTCAAAAATACTGGGCCGATTGTAACAAAATTTTGTAAATACCTTTTGTAAGTGGCTTGGATGAGTTCGTTAGCCAGGAAAATCGGCCGAGGTTTTCCTGGAAAATTTTGTGTTTTCTTTATAAAAAAATTCATATCTCCGGAAATAACAAAGTAAGGGCAACCAGATTGGGTACTTCGTTTTATATCGCTATAGGTAAATTACCTGCGCTGTAGGTCAGAAGACAAAAAAATTATGGGCATTTAAAAAAATATATTTGGGGTTTTCCTCAAAACGTCAAAGTGATAATTTAAAACGTCAAAATTTGCAACAGTTAGGCAAAGAACTTGAATCTAATACGGGCTATGGAAAGAAAATGTGTCAAGAAGAATGTTTTACAAACCCTGAAGTCTTAGTTTCAACCGTCATTGTCCTTCATTTTACTAAAATGTTTCCAGAAAATTCATTTCAAATAGACCCTTCTCTGATGCTTGGCAGTAGTCTTAGCTATAGAGTTTATCGTTTAATGGTATATAACTTTTGTCGAATTTTCGTAAAAAATCAATAAAGCTCAATATATCCGCTATTCTACAAGATATGAAAAAAATGTATACATTAATTATAGGGTGTCTGGAGCTACATCTTCAAAAAATATTTCTACAATCACAGAATGGCCCATAAGTCGTTAGTGATACAAATAATTTTTGTTTTGTCGAAAATGCCTTATGTTTTTGCATTTTCCATCGAAATATAATGCATGTTTGTAAGTATAGAAATTCTGGACGCAGTAAGAGCGTTATGGTAGCGAATTTTGATTAAAGGCTTCATATTTGAAAAGCTCAATTTACTATTAACCTATTTGATCAAGAAACGGATTTTTTCGGTTATATTTTAAGTTTACTTTCAGAAATTTTTGTAGGTTTTCAAACAATATAGTTATTTTGATGAAACATGGCACATTGTTTTAGTGAATTTTCTTAAAAAAAATTCCGACTTTCGAATTTTGAAAAAATTTCTTCAAATGAGCGCTAATTAGGACCCCTGGAACCCAAATCCGAGGTCGGTTTCAGACTTTATATGTTTATATATATATATATATATATATATATATATATATATATATATATATATATATATATATATATATATATATATATATATATGTGTGTGTGTGTGTGTCACACCTATAACTAAAAAACTAATGGACCGATTTTGATAAAACTTGGTGAGTACCTTCCTTTTAGAAGTGGCTTGGATGAGTTAGTTAGCCAGGAAAATCCGCCGAGGTTTTCCCGGAAAATTTTGTGTTTTCTTTCGAAAAAAAATTATTTCTCCGGAATTAACAAAGTAAGGGCAACAAAATTTCACACGCGTTTATATCATTATGGTTAAAATACCTACGAAAATTTGGCTCTGTAGGTTAAAGGACAAAAAAGTTACAGGCATTTAAAGAACAATAAATTTGGGTTTTCCTCAAAACGTCAAAATCACGATTTTAAACGTCAAAATTGGTGAGTACCTTCCTTTCGCAAGTGGATTGAATAAGTTCGTTAGCCAGAAAAATCCGCCGCGGTTTTCCCGGAAAATTTTATGTTTTCTTTCGAAAAAAAATTATATCTCCAAAATTAACAAAGTAAGGGCAACCAAATTTCATACATCATTATAGGCAAGTTACGTACCAAAATTGAGCTCCGTAGGTTTAAGGACAAAAAAGTTACAGGCATTCAAAGAAAATACATTTGGCTTTTCCTCAAAACGTCAAAATCGCGATTTTAAACGTCAAAATTGGTAATATTTAGGCAATGAACCTGACACTAATATGAGCTATGGAAGGAAAATCTCTCAAGAATAATGTTTTACAAAGCCTGAAGTCTTAGTTTCAATCGTCATTGTCCTTCATTTTACTAAAATATTACCAGAAAATTCATTTCAAATAGACCCTTTCTCTGATGTTTTGGCTGTCGGTTTAGTTAAGTTGATGCTTTCGCTGTAGGTTTAGTGAAGTTTATGGTTTAACGGTCTATAATTTTTAGCTAATTTTCGTAGAACAAATTCGTTACTGCATTTTAGCGTATTTTATCGAATTATGATGCATGTTTGTCAGAAAAAATCTGGACACAGTAAGTGCGTTTTGGTAGCAAATTTTCATTAAATCCTCCAAGTTTCAATAACTCATTTGCTATTAACGTAACTTTTGTTGGTTAGGAAACCAACATTTAACTGTATTTTCGGAAATTTTTTGTATGAACGCAGCAAGGGCGTTTTGGTTTCGAATTTTCATTAAATGTTTCAAATTTCAATAACTCAATTTGTTATTAACCTATGGTTCATTGGCTAGGAGACAAGTTTTCTCAGAAACATTTAAAGTTTATTTTCTAAAAAGTTTTGTACATTTTCAAATAATTATTTTGATAAAATATGATACACTGTTCTTACTATATAGGTTATACCGGTAACCAAATTGATGCCTGCTCGCATTAGAGCGATATATTTGTAATTAAAAACATTTTTATGAAAATTCACTTCCATAACGCACTTGCTGCGTCCAGAGTTTTTACTATATATGTTACACTGGTGATCAAATTTGATGCCTGCTTTCTGAACAAAAAACACACATATTTGCTATTAAAAACATTTTTATGAAAATTCACTACCATAACGCACTTGCTGCGTCCAGACTTTTTATGGTACAGACTGTATTGGGTAGCAACAGCTGGTGTCGTGCACCGAAACTATCACAGAGCGAGTGACAGTGTCGGATAGATATGGGAAGACTAGGTAAAACAGAGAGCGAGATGTCACTAGCGCTGGCTCATAGCGAGTTTAGAAAAATGTATCGCGGACGAGAAAAGGAACAGGTAAAAGATAGAGTGCTGGTTGAAAGTGGTATCCAAGAGAACAGGTGGTTGTACCGCAGATTTGACGTAAGTTAGGTGCCGGAGACTGGATGGACAGAGAGGCTGTATCTACCCTGGGAGTTGGGAATTTATCCGCACTTAATTTATAATTGCGTGTGTCCGGAAGACGTGAATGAAGGCACAACAATACCCACGAGAAGGGGGGGGGGGGGGGCAATGTGCTATCTCACAAACGTGGTATGTTTGTGAAGAAATTGTTTGAGGGAATGCGAAGTCAGAAGAAAAGATCGCACACTGGTCATCGTGTGAATTAATTACATATTTGAACCAGGAAGTAATTCAGGTGCCCTCAGATAGGAGGTAAAAGGGGTAACTAGCAGTTGCTTTATCAAGTTTTTTTTTGCGTGTTTTATAGGGTCCCAGAGCCGGCTAGAAATTAGTAAACTATTCTAGTATTGGGGAGAAAGTTGTCCCAGTGCCGGCTGAAAATTAGATGTCCTAGTGTTGTGCAGAACACACCCTGGTAAACTATCCTTGTGACCGGCAGAAGCTGGCCCAATATGGGGTTATTTTTTTTTTTTTTGGTATCTATGTGTCGTTGTAATGGCCTTTTAGCAACAGGTGGCTAAATGTATGGTTAAAGTCAATTTTAAGCCTCTGAAGTCGTATGGTGGCAGCTCAATTTCTTAGTAGCAGTACACTTTCGTTGCTGCAATTAACCGTAGCAGCAGGTTTCCAGACTGCATAGGTGTCCTAAAAGGCTGGCACGTTTATGGACAGAGTAAATTGTATTCCTAATTTAATAAGGAAGTTAAGGAAGATCAGACAGGGAGTCATATTCATTCAGATAAGTTCTAGTAGATAAGAGTGATATAAAGACATTTTTGATAAATTAAATGCTTGACATATTTAACTGATATAGAATTGTTATTCACTACTTTCATTTGTGTAAATTAATAATTTTTATTGCAAAGAAACAAATAAAGCTCTCGAGTAGGTCGATGAATGTTTCACATCCATATAATTACTTTTCATTTGAGGAAACTGTGATACTCTGTGAGATTTGATCACTATAAAACTCGACTTCAAGTTATTTTATTGACTCAGAATAACACTTTGGTATCATTTTAAGTTCTTGTTTACTTAGTCTAAGTAGATGGATATTAGATATATGAGCTAAGCGTGCGCACGTATGGTAACCCTTAATTGTTGATTTAATTAGTAAGATCGTAGTCTACTGAGCCACTAGATGATTGACAATAACGATTTGAAAGTTTAGAGAGCTAGATTGATTGAGCTGATGTGCAGATTTTTATGGTTTTCAGGTCAGGACATTGATTATTGCATGTTTATTTTAACTTGTTGTGTTTGAGTGTTCTTTTAATAATAAATTGGTATTATATTCTTTGGTAAACGGGTTTATTTGAATTTGGTCTAACTCCTGAAACTTTCCCAGTTGTTTAATTAGTGCATTTGCTCATTGATATGGGTGCGACCATTGACGCACAAGAGTGCCTCTGAGTATGTGTTTCTCTTGCAGTGCTTATTAGGTATACAGTCTCACCATCTATGCCTCTCTATTTGTACATTTTCTTAATGAAAATTCACTAACATATAATTTTTGTGATATTTTTAACTTCGTCACATTTTTTATTTATTTTACATTAGATTTATTTTGCGCGAAATGAATCTTATTTACATTTTGTCTAGCAGAGTATATTATATTTTTTTTTATTTATATGAACCCCATTCTATTAGATTAAGCCCTGTGTAGAACTTTATTAGATTTACATTTATCAGAGAGAATATCCAGTTCTCCGTTCTCTCAGTCTCAGTGAAACCGAACAACAACACAAACAAGGGGCAATAAAAGTCAAGATATTTTGTTGTGTTTACGTCCGGGCAAGCAAACCCAAATCTAATTAGAATAACTAACCTACGCGACCGACTCGTTCGCAAGCAACGTGAAACCGTGTTCTCGTAAAACTGTGTTAATTTATTGTCAAGATGGCGTCTATTAGATACACGTGCTCGCGGTAATGAGCAAATTAAACAGATTATTCCTATCTAGAGTCTGCCTTTAACACAACAAAGGTCACTCGGGAAATGTACGTTGTAGATAAAACACGAGATAATCATTATAAATGGGAGGTCGCTAAGTTTCGGATCCAAGTGTTTTTTAAGACAACTTATCAGTATTTGAAAGTGAACAAAATATTAAAATGGGTTACATTCAAACTGGTAAGCAGAACGAGAGAACGAGACTTGCCTTGCAAGACTTTCTATAGAGCCTCGGTGATTCAGTGGTAAGACCGTGAGCCCCTGAACCAAGGGTACTGGGTTCGATCCCGAGGTAGTCCTTTTTCAGTACATACGGTAACATTAACATCAACCGAGGTTGTGGCATTGTATTTGAGCAAGTTGAATGTCTGCACGTTCCGCACTTCGGAGCGTAAAACCGTCGGTCCCGTGTACATGCGACGTTGGGCACGTTAAAGATTCCTAGCCACCTTACAGAAAGGTAGGGGTTCGGCAAAATTTCCAGGATGGTGAGGTGAAATAGCTTCGGTGATTGGCCATAGTCGCGGAAATAGACCGACGTTAATGAAACAAAAACACACACACACACTTTTTAGTTAATTTTCTTAAAACAAATTCACTAATGAGGAGATTCCGACTTTTGAATTTTTGAAAAAATTTCTCCAAATGAGCGCTAATTAGGCCCCCTAGAACACATATCCGGGGTCAGTTTCAGTTTTTATATGCTTATATGTTTATATATATATATATATATATATATATATATATATATATATATATATATATATATATATATAGATATATATATATATATATATATATATATATATATATATATATATATATATATATATATATATATATATATATATATATATATATATATATAATTTGCGTCCAGATAATTTTTTTTTAAAGAAACGCTGAAACACATCAACTAACTCTGCGCACCGCTCTTCTATTTATATTATCCATAGAGATTTTAGACCTTCTACACTTTTCTATACCTGTCACTTCTGGTTCCTTCTAGAAATATAATTCCAGATTGTTCGCTCTTACCAACACACTTTATAAACGACATCTGACCATAAAATAAACAACAAAGTCCATAAACTTAATTCTAATAGACAAATATGACTATATATATATATATATATATATATATATATATATATATATATATATATATATATATATATATATATATATATATATATATGTGTGTGTGTGTGTGTGTGTGTGTGTATGAATGTGTCACACCGATAACACAAAAAATAATGGGCCGATTTTGATAAAATTAGGTGAATGCCTTCCTTTTATTAAAGCCTTGGATCAGTTCGTTAGGCAGAAAAATCGGACAAGGTTTTCCGGAGAAATGTTTGGTTTTCTTTCGAAAAAAAATCATATCTTTGAAAATTAAAAAGATATGGTAACCAAATTTGTGAACGCTACTTTCTGCCATAAAGAGTATCCCTTGTAGTAAAATTCAGATCTCTAGGTTAAAAGACAAACAAATTACAAGCCTCTGATTAAAAAAAGTTGAAACGTCAAAATTGATAATTCTGGTAGTCGTACATTAGTACGCATTAGCGCTTTGTGAGTTAAAAATACGGCTCGAAATGACTAACAAGCTCCTATATATGTGTCTCAGCCGTCATTTTTTTTTCATTTCGTTAAAATATGAGAGAAAAAAAAACAATTTTAAACAAAAATTGTTTGGTGTAAATAATCAAGATGTTAGAAAAGTAATATACTAGAGTATATACCTGTTAGTAGATACATATGTCATGTCTAGAATGTCCGAGAGGTAAAGGCAGCCGTGTTGATTTACCAATGGACTCCTATAACACGCGTTCTAATCCCAGTTAGTGACATCACTTTTTTTTAAATTTTTCATCTTATTTGATTTTACCGTTTTCTGATCATATTGTGTGATTCCGATGGTTTTTATTGCAAGCTTTGTATGACAAATTCAACTAGGACGAGTTGAATACTTTTAAGACTTAATTCAATTTGAATAGCACATCTGGTTGTTTGTTATTGCCCTAACTTAGTGAAACCGTTCCATACTTAATACAGCCGTAGAGCATTCCTGGAGCTTCACAAGTGCTTGTTCTTTTCTGCAGCCGATTTGAATTTTTACTGGACGCAGCAAGTGCGTTATGGTAGCGAATTTTCATTAAAGTTTCAAATTTCAATAGCTCAATTTGCTATTAACCTATCGTTCGTTGGCCAGGAAGCAGTTTTCGGGATTATTTTAAGTTTATTTTCGGAAAATTTTTGTACATTTTCAAACAATAAAGCCATTTTGATGAAATATGGTACACTGTTTCTACTATATAGGTTATACTGGTAACCAAATTTCATGCCTGTTTTCTTTAAAAAAAAAGACATATTTGTTATTAAACATATTTTTATAAAAAATTACTACCATAACGCAGTTTCTGCGTCCAGAATTTTTCATTTATTTTAATTTTCTGGTTTAGTAATGGCAAAAGTCACGTACACGTCTTCGATCGCTTGGATCTTTACCCTACATTTACCGTATTCCTTTACACGAAAAGCGATACTTAGCCATCTCTTCTATAATGCAATTCTTTATTTACAAAATTATTGCCGATGAAGAATCCAGTAACACCATGTCAACCATAGTGCAGCCACGTTCGTCGCTCCCATTTATTTGTACAGTTTCAGCACATTCGTTGATAATCCCTCAATATGGGAGACTTTATCATGTCTTCAGCGACATGTTATCTGAGGGAAGTGCAGAATTCACAAAGGAACTTTTGCATTTACACTATTCCTCTGCCTTTCACACGTAAAATACGTCTGGCTATCGAATAGCGTTTGATTTAAAGGAAAAGATATTGCTTGAATAAGGTATTGGAGTCTCCAGTTTTACGTAACGTCTATTTTATCTCCTTTTTAGTTGGTCTTATTTAAAAGCTTACTGCTTATCATGCAAGAGATACATAAGTACACTGTGGAGAACCCAATTCACCGCAACTTATTTTTAAGACATGACGATCGTCTCGCTAACAACGTTAGCGTCATTAGATGAATATCTAAGCGAAAAAAGACTATCAATAATATTTATTTTTATATTGGTTAACAAGCAATCACCAACAGCGCCCTCGACACAAGTGCATAAATAAACCACCATTGTTTGCCGAAAGTCGCTGTAAATTGATTATAATTTCTAGCTATTGATAAGACCGTGCGTCGGTAGGACGATAACAACCCGAAGAACGAACTGAATTTTAATTTCTGACTGTATATATATATATATATATATATATATATATATATATATATATATATATATATATATATATATATATATATATATATATATATATATATGTGCCCGGATCGACGCATGAATAGGTAAAAAAAATGTAATTTTTTGAGTTGAAACTTCATTTTCTGTGAGGCCTTTTTTCTCCCTTAGGGCTCGTCCGCGTCTTTGCCACCCCAATGGCACCGCAGCCTTTGGCTTATTGTGCATGCATTTGTCTTTTCTACTCCACCCATTCCAAAAGCATTGTGCCTTGAACTAGTCTGCACGGCAATTGGTAGGGTGAAGTTTTATATTGCTCTGTCTCCGCTCTAGGCTGTCCGTATATCAGTTGTCTTTTGCAGTCCATAGCTTCACACTGCCACAAGATGTGCTGGGCTGATTCCTCCCCCTCGCCGCAGAGTCTGCATGCCAGATCCCCCTCGAACCGCCCCATTTTATGAAGGTGTTTCTTGACAGCCGTGTTTCTTGACAGCCGTGTTTATTGACAGCCGTGTTTCTTGACAGCCATGTTTTTTGACAGCCGTGTTTCTTGACAGCCGTGTGTCCCGTCAAGAGTCCTGTTATGTCCCTGAGCTGTCCTCTGCGAAGATTTAGCAGCTCCAGAGCTCTCTTTGGACTGGGTTGCCCAATTAATGGCTTCCCGTGTTTGAGTCTTGGACAGGCTGCTCAGTATGCCCTGCTTGAATAGAAAATAATTTGTGTCATAATTCTAATTTCCCAAAATCAAGTATGTCTTGGAAATTTACACTAGTAGAGTGCCTTTCCTCTGGGAGATGCGAAAAAATGTTATTACGAAAAGACGATCGGAAAGAAAAACTGAATAGGAATACATGTTAAAATTCTAAGCCTATTTTAATATTTCACATAATTTTCATTCCACGCACCCTCCTTATTGAAGCTATTAAATTTTTTTGTTAACAAAACTTGTTTTGAACAATAAATTGAACGCGTCGCTTTCTTTGTATCCCTCTATTAGACATTTAGATATTAAAGAAATGAGAACATTAAAATAAGAAAATGCAAAAAAAAATTAAAAGTCTGGACGCAGCAAGTGCGTTGTGGAAGTGAATTTGCATAAATATGTTTTTAATAGCAAATATGTCTCTTTAATGCAAGGAGGCATCAATTTGGTCATCGGTATAACCTATATAGTAGGAACAGTGTATCATATTTTATCAAAATAACTTGTTTGAAAATGTACAAAAAATTTTAGAAAATAAACTTAAAACGTTTCCGAGAAAAGTCGTTTCCTAGCTGACGAACTTTAGGTTAATACCAAATTGCGTTATTGAATTTTGAAACGTTTAATGAAAATTCGCTACCAAAACACACTCAATTTTTTTTTTACAAACATGTATCATATTTCGATGAAAAATGCAAAAATACAATAAGGAATGTTCAAAAAAAAGTAGGTATCACCAATGATTTATGGGCCACCTGTGATTGTCAAAATAATTTTATAAGGTGCAGCTCAAGCCATCCTATAGATAATGTATACAATTTTTTCTCGTATCTTATATAATAACAATTATATTGAGCTTTACCGTAGAAATGCGTCACCCTGTATATATGTAAACAGAAAGTAAACCCGGATATGAATTCTAGGGGGGCCTAGTTTGCGCGCTCATTTGAAGAAATCTTTTTATGTAAGCCGTGGTCTCCTCATTAATGAATTTTTTCTACAAAAATTAGCTAAAAATTATAGACCGTTATAATAGGGTGTCTTGAGCTACATCTTAAAAAATATGTTTCAAATCACAGGCCGGCCCTTAAGTCGTTGGTGTTACAAATTCTCTTTTTTTTTTAATCGAACACGCCTTGTGTTATTCCATTTTTGCATTTTCCATCGAAATATAATGCATGTTTGTAAGATAAGAAATTCGGGACGCAGCAAGTGCGTTATGGTAGACAATTTTCTTTAAATGCTTAAATTTTAAATAGCTCCATTTGCTATTAACCTATAAGGTTGACCAAGAGACCAGATTTTCGGGAACACTTTAAGTTTACTTTCGGAAATGTTTGTACATTTTCAAACAATAAAATTATTTTGGTCAGACATGGAACCTAGTTTCTACTATATATCTATATATATATATATATATATATATATATATATATATATATATATATATATATATATATATATATATATATATATATATATATATATACTGGTAACCAAATTTGATGTCTGCTTTCTTAAAAAAAACACACACATATGCATTTGCTATTAAAAACACTTTTATTAAAATTCATTACTATAACGCACTTGCTGCGTCCAGACTTTTGTTGTTTATTGTTTGCAAAAACTGAATGGGTTGACTAAAACAAAACCATGCAAGCAATTAATAAGGAAAAATACCTGTCATATTTATAATTAGACAGGTACATTCCCTTTGTAAATAAATATTTTTTTCTGAAAAACTTTTGTAATTTTAATGAAATTTATAACACAATTTTTTAAAGGAACTTGCAGTACTTAGATGTTGTATTTAAGACCAAATTTTAATCTTCTAGCTCTATATAAAATATAATTTTTTTCAAATAATCGCTAACGAGGGCTTTAAAACCGATCTCCATTTAAATTTAAAGAATTAGTTTTAATAATATATCTTAATAATAGTGTACAATTCTTATGCAAACTTAGCGCGTACTATAGCGCACTTGCTGCGTCCCGAAATGTTTTATTTATAGCATATATTCGCATGCTAAAAGTAAGCGATTTTGACAACAAACTTTATCCTGGTACTAGGAAATAAATGGTCCAAGGCTGACATTACACAATTCTTAGTTGATTGTACAGCTCTATCTACAAAATTTTGTGTAAACTAAAGCAACATACTACCTGGTCCTGCAACGAGATGGCGTCTCTGTCGTATCTCACAACGTTCTCCCGGCTGATAACCTGCGAAAATCTCCATTGTTTACATTTTTATCTATGATCTATTTAAATAGAATAGCGGTACAGATAACGTCATCTGTCTCTGTACAACATTGTAGATATTGCATTACAGAATCTGAAGTGATGTCGAGGATTAATTTATTATTAATTTCAAATAACTTTATTTTCCTTTGAGCAAACGACTTGAAAAGTGGTAAACAACCACGTCTGTCTATGTTCTTTTAACTTGTAAATATTCGTTGCAATCACTTAGACAATTTGAGATATATTGCGTTTTAAAAAATATTTTTTAAATTTTTTACTAAGAAAATTTGGCCGCTAAGATTTGATGAACGAACTTATCCAAGCCATTAGCAAAGTAAGGGTAATTCCCAAATTTGGTTCAAATCAATGAAGTGTTTTTTTGAGTTATCGGTTGGGTACATATATATATATATATATATATATATATATATATATATATATATATATATATATATATATATATATATATATATATATATATATATTGTATATATATAAACATTTTAGCTGACCATGGAAATGGGGTCCAGAGTCTCTAATTGGCGCTCATTTGAAGAAATTTTCGGAAGGTCTCACCATCGATACCTCTCTATTAGTGAATTTCTTTAATGAAAATTCACTAAAAAATACATATTTTACAATAAATACATTTTCGTGAAAATTCGCACTTGCTGCGTCCAGACTATTTTCAAATGTTGTGTTCCTTCACCTATCCGAACATAGGGTAAACTACCCAGTGATTGGCCTCCTATTTTCGAAATTAGATTCCGCTGCTCCTTATATTCAACTAAGGGCAGTAATTGCGATGACGCCGTGTTTTTTTGATAGGTTGTAGATCAACCTCTTCGAGAAGTACGATAGATTGACTCATCTGTTAATGAATTTCGCAAAATTAATTAATTAGTTTTCTAGATATTGAGAGCTAGTCATTGGCCGAGCTGACTCAGTCATTGGCCCTCAGATGCTTCAGTTATTGGCCACTGCATGTAAACGAGCGGGAATAACTAAATAACTAATGAAGCCAGTTCTTCAAATTCAAAATAAACTTTATTAAGCACAAATACCAAAAGAAAAACTGAAACTCTATCACATTTCATATTATACAAAAATTAACACAAAATGTATGAGTAACAAAACGCATTTCTCTTCCTTTGATTCCAATCTATCAGGCTTATTCTTTCCATGCATATTTTTGATTCCTCAAACAAGTTTGACAGGTAAATATACTGGAGGTCGATTTGTGTAAGTTGAGTCGTTGGATGCATGAGGCATGGTAAACACGTCTGCATGAATAACATTTCACTCCACAGTTTTGAGAACTAAAATTTTTGGTACAGCAGTAACATAACCCTTGATATAATGTCTGTTTTGTGAAACTCAATTTAACTTCTGAATTTGTCTCCGTGAAGAGCCATTTCTTGACTTTTTCGATACCTTTTTTCTCTCGTTCCAGCTCTTCTTCGTGTGTTTCCTCCTCAAATTGTTCAAAATTCTCCTTTGGTGAGCTTCTTCTAATGTCAGCTGTTGACAGAATATTCTCTTTCGCATAATCATTTTTTCTGTAGTTTGTAATGCTATTCTCATTTTTTTCTTCCCAGGATGCGGAATGCTCAGTTGCGATGATCCTAGTCTGATCTTCTGACTTGCTGTTTCTATCAACGACATTTGCTCCAACGTTTTGAATATCAATTACCTCACAGCTCGTTAAATTTAGGTCACAATTTCTCAAAATCTGTTTCGTACCAACATTATCTTCGTTTGTTTCCGTTTCTTTCGAACAGCTATTAGAAATTTTGGTGTTCTTGCCATTCTTGCTTGCACGTCTAGTGACCCCAGTCGTTCTTTTATCAATCTGTTTTTGGAGTCTTTGCTTCTTTCTCTCTTCTTTTTCAATGAGTTTCTGTCTTTTTGCATCGTCTGCTTCTGATTTCTGCTTGCGCCATTGCGTTGAAGTAATTGCGAATGGTATTTTTTCACTCTGTCTTTTTCCCTTCCTGGTAGGTGTTTTCGCATACCACAATGTTTTGTCCAGAGGAATTGAACTATCTGGAATGTTTGCGTTTAACTTCACCCCTGTTTCAGGATAATTTCCCAAACATCCCTCACATTCTGTCAATAACTTGGCTTGCGTTTCATTTTGACTTATTATATCTTCTGCAGAATCAACATGATTTTGAGTTTCATCTGTCACAAACAGAATAGGAATATCAGTTATATCAATTGAAAAGCAGTTGTTTTCTTCGTTAGTCGTAATTTCTCCCAGCTCTTCTATGATAACGCTTTTTGCTAACGGTTGATTTGAGTGAGAATGTTCAACTCCTTGATAAAATTCCTCTCCTAATGGCGCAAAATTTCTCCATAGCTCATAAAGGAGAGCCTTCTCACTTGAATCATTCTCACACTTCTGCTTACGCGAGGAAAATTCATCCAATAATTCACATCCAACAATATTTGCAAAATCTTTGTAGCTCAAATATGTACCATCCATATTCCTATTTGTTGATTTAGATGGTTTGTTCTGACCTCCGAGACATTTTGAAGAATCGATCGCGTCTGGATTCCAAGGATAAAGTCCAGAAGCACGGAATCCATTCTTGATTGTGTCACTCTTAGCACAACGTTGTACTACAAGTTCGAGAACGGGAGCGAAATGTTCCTTAGTCAGCGTCTCTAACGGATGATTTCTTCTCCACTCAATTATGGCTTTTTTCCAGCCATTTTTTATTGGCTTGAACGCCGCGACATCCGCGGGTTGCATGATTCGAGTAGCGTTGGGATACAAGCAAATTAATATAATTTGAAGTTTTACACATAGGGAACTAAGTTTATATGAGAGATGAGTACTGTGACCGTCTAAGAAGAGAATTACAGGGAAAATCGTATCGATATTCTTCAGATGAGGATGTAGAATATTCTCTATATAGTCACACATGACGTCAATTTTCATCCAACCAGTGTCTGAAAGGCCAATCCCCCATCCTGAGGGCACAGACATTGCAATATTTGAGGGGAGCCTTTTATAAGGATACACGATCATAGGCGGTGTCACTTGGCCAGAGGCTGTGAAAGTGAACATTACTGTTAACGTGGCCTTAGAAGAAGCATGCTCCACCTCATACACATTACGTGTCCCTTTTGGAGCAAGCACTTTACTACTTTTAGGGCACACGTTGAAACATGTTTCATCAGCGTTCATTATTCTATTCGGATCGCTCAGAATTTCCTTGTATCCTTTTGATGTCAAGTAGGTATCTATTTCTTTGAACCATTTCTTTATATCTGCATCTGATACGTTTGCGCTTGCTGCTGTCACAGCTTCACCTGTACGCTCCGAAATTCTTGGGTTCCTTCTGAGAAAAGCCCTATACCATGTCTCACCTGGACGATTATTGACGAAGGGATTCTCTCTCGGATTTTGGTCCAGAAACTCTTTTACTGATTCTTGGACATCTTCTTTGCGGCGAGGAAATCCACGCTTGTGGTTCTCAAAGATCCAGGTTACCAATGTTTGCTCTTCATCACTAGAGAGAACTGGGTTGGGGCCAAACCCAGGTTTCACATAACTTTGATTTTTCCTGAACTGCAAAGTAGCCCTCGGAATTTTGTAACGTCTTGATACTTCTCTTATAGGTATTCCATTCTTAATATCATCAAGAGCTTTTTGTAAGTTATTCTCTGTATATTTCTTGTGATATTTCTCTCCTAGAATAATTTTTGGCATCGTTTTGACCTGAAATAAGTAATGTTTCTTCAGTGATTGGCCTTTTATGAAATCTAGTTATTGGCCCCCGGCCAGCAACTAGATACGCGGCAATTATTAGCCAGATTCGTCGATAAGTGGCTTCTTATGTTATAGGGTAAACTACCCAGTGATTGGCCTTTTCTAAATTAGCAGTCAGTTATTGGCCGTTGAACCAAAAGATGCATTAGTAAGATTTCATTCACTTTATTATTGTATTTGTGGAGATGTGCACAATCTGACAACACTACTTGATATTCGGCAACAAACGCGTCACTCGTCCTCCCGCCAGTTTAACACATGTGAAGGTTATAAAGTGGTGAACCGACCAGGCTGTATTCATCGAGAATATATTGTGTGATCCGACAAGAGAGTGCTCCTACTCGTAAGTTATTTATCTAGCTGTAGACATACTATACCTATAAATATGATTAATTCAGTGCTTCTCTAATGAACATTTTTGATGATATTCTGTCGAACTGTAATGATATAACCTCAAATTTTCCATAAAAGTGGGGGCCAATCACTAAACATTATGTTGAACGTTTCATTTAGTGATTGGCCACACGGCCAATCACTGAATTGTTCAAGTAATGTAGGAAATTCATTGTTTGGTTCGTTTTCCATCCAAATATAACATAAGAAGCCACTTATCGACGAATCTGGCTAATAATTGCCGCGTATCTAGTTGCTGGCCGGGGGCCAATAACTAGATTTCATAAAAGGCCAATCACTGAAGAAACATTACTTATTTCAGGTCAAAACGATGCCAAAAATTATTCTAGGAGAGAAATATCACAAGAAATATACAGAGAATAACTTACAAAAAGCTCTTGATGATATTAAGAATGGAATACCTATAAGAGAAGTATCAAGACGTTACAAAATTCCGAGGGCTACTTTGCAGTTCAGGAAAAATCAAAGTTATGTGAAACCTGGGTTTGGCCCCAACCCAGTTCTCTCTAGTGATGAAGAGCAAACATTGGTAACCTGGATCTTTGAGAACCACAAGCGTGGATTTCCTCGCCGCAAAGAAGATGTCCAAGAATCAGTAAAAGAGTTTCTGGACCAAAATCCGAGAGAGAATCCCTTCGTCAATAATCGTCCAGGTGAGACATGGTATAGGGCTTTTCTCAGAAGGAACCCAAGAATTTCGGAGCGTACAGGTGAAGCTGTGACAGCAGCAAGCGCAAACGTATCAGATGCAGATATAAAGAAATGGTTCAAAGAAATAGATACCTACTTGACATCAAAAGGATACAAGGAAATTCTGAGCGATCCGAATAGAATAATGAACGCTGATGAAACATGTTTCAACGTGTGCCCTAAAAGTAGTAAAGTGCTTGCTCCAAAAGGGACACGTAATGTGTATGAGGTGGAGCATGCTTCTTCTAAGGCCACGTTAACAGTAATGTTCACTTTCACAGCCTCTGGCCAAGTGACACCGCCTATGATCGTGTATCCTTATAAAAGGCTCCCCTCAAATATTGCAATGTCTGTGCCCTCAGGATGGGGGATTGGCCTTTCAGACACTGGTTGGATGAAAATTGACGTCATGTGTGACTATATAGAGAATATTCTACATCCTCATCTGAAGAATATCGATACGATTTTCCCTGTAATTCTCTTCTTAGACGGTCACAGTACTCATCTCTCATATAAACTTAGTTCCCTATGTGTAAAACTTCAAATTATATTAATTTGCTTGTATCCCAACGCTACTCGAATCATGCAACCCGCGGATGTCGCGGCGTTCAAGCCAATAAAAAATGGCTGGAAAAAAGCCATAATTGAGTGGAGAAGAAATCATCCGTTAGAGACGCTGACTAAGGAACATTTCGCTCCCGTTCTCGAACTTGTAGTACAACGTTGTGCTAAGAGTGACACAATCAAGAATGGATTCCGTGCTTCTGGACTTTATCCTTGGAATCCAGACGCGATCGATTCTTCAAAATGTCTCGGAGGTCAGAACAAACCATCTAAATCAACAAATAGGAATATGGATGGTACATATTTGAGCTACAAAGATTTTGCAAATATTGTTGGATGTGAATTATTGGATGAATTTTCCTCGCGTAAGCAGAAGTGTGAGAATGATTCAAGTGAGAAGGCTCTCCTTTATGAGCTATGGAGAAATTTTGCGCCATTAGGAGAGGAATTTTATCAAGGAGTTGAACATTCTCACTCAAATCAACCGTTAGCAAAAAGCGTTATCATAGAAGAGCTGGGAGAAATTACGACTAACGAAGAAAACAACTGCTTTTCAATTGATATAACTGATATTCCTATTCTGTTTGTGACAGATGAAACTCAAAATCATGTTGATTCTGCAGAAGATATAATAAGTCAAAATGAAACGCAAGCCAAGTTATTGACAGAATGTGAGGGATGTTTGGGAAATTATCCTGAAACAGGGGTGAAGTTAAACGCAAACATTCCAGATAGTTCAATTCCTCTGGACAAAACATTGTGGTATGCGAAAACACCTACCAGGAAGGGAAAAAGACAGAGTGAAAAAATACCATTCGCAATTACTTCAACGCAATGGCGCAAGCAGAAATCAGAAGCAGACGATGCAAAAAGACAGAAACTCATTGAAAAAGAAGAGAGAAAGAAGCAAAGACTCCAAAAACAGATTGATAAAAGAACGACTGGGGTCACTAGACGTGCAAGCAAGAATGGCAAGAACACCAAAATTTCTAATAGCTGTTCGAAAGAAACGGAAACAAACGAAGATAATGTTGGTACGAAACAGATTTTGAGAAATTGTGACCTAAATTTAACGAGCTGTGAGGTAATTGATATTCAAAACGTTGGAGCAAATGTCGTTGATAGAAACAGCAAGTCAGAAGATCAGACTAGGATCATCGCAACTGAGCATTCCGCATCCTGGGAAGAAAAAAATGAGAATAGCATTACAAACTACAGAAAAAATGATTATGCGAAAGAGAATATTCTGTCAACAGCTGACATTAGAAGAAGCTCACCAAAGGAGAATTTTGAACAATTTGAGGAGGAAACACACGAAGAAGAGCTGGAACGAGAGAAAAAAGGTATCGAAAAAGTCAAGAAATGGCTCTTCACGGAGACAAATTCAGAAGTTAAATTGAGTTTCACAAAACAGACATTATATCAAGGGTTATGTTACTGCTGTACCAAAAATTTTAGTTCTCAAAACTGTGGAGTGAAATGTTATTCATGCAGACGTGTTTACCATGCCTCATGCATCCAACGACTCAACTTACACAAATCGACCTCCAGTATATTTACCTGTCAAACTTGTTTGAGGAATCAAAAATATGCATGGAAAGAATAAGCCTGATAGATTGGAATCAAAGGAAGAGAAATGCGTTTTGTTACTCATACATTTTGTGTTAATTTTTGTATAATATGAAATGTGATAGAGTTTCAGTTTTTCTTTTGGTATTTGTGCTTAATAAAGTTTATTTTGAATTTGAAGAACTGGCTTCATTAGTTATTTAGTTATTCCCGCTCGTTTACATGCAGTGGCCAATAACTGAAGCATCTGAGGGCCAATGACTGAGTCAGCTCGGCCAATGACTAGCTCTCAATATCTAGAAAACTAATTAATTAATTTTGCGAAATTCATTAACAGATGAGTCAATCTATCGTACTTCTCGAAGAGGTTGATCTACAACCTATCAAAAAAACACGGCGTCATCGCAATTACTGCCCTTAGTTGAATATAAGGAGCAGCGGAATCTAATTTCGAAAATAGGAGGCCAATCACTGGGTAGTTTACCCTATTTGGATGGAAAACGAACCAAACAATGAATTTCCTACATTACTTGAACAATTCAGTGATTGGCCGTGTGGCCAATCACTAAATGAAACGTTCAACATAATGTTTAGTGATTGGCCCCCACTTTTATGGAAAATTTGAGGTTATATCATTACAGTTCGACAGAATATCATCAAAAATGTTCATTAGAGAAGCACTGAATTAATCATATTTATAGGTATAGTATGTCTACAGCTAGATAAATAACTTACGAGTAGGAGCACTCTCTTGTCGGATCACACAATATATTCTCGATGAATACAGCCTGGTCGGTTCACCACTTTATAACCTTCACATGTGTTAAACTGGCGGGAGGACGAGTGACGCGTTTGTTGCCGAATATCAAGTAGTGTTGTCAGATTGTGCACATCTCCACAAATACAATAATAAAGTGAATGAAATCTTACTAATGCATCTTTTGGTTCAACGGCCAATAACTGACTGCTAATTTAGAAAAGGCCAATCACTGGGTAGTTTACCCTACATGATGCCTGAAACTTACATTACCCATCTTCGACTAACAACGGGAGATGCTAGGAGAAAGGATATGGTTTGTGGAGAAGAGATCGATGTCTAGGGCGATGAGGCATGAAGAGGGCCGCACAGGTTGCTCATTCTCATTCCAGTCAAGTAGGCCTGGAGCGAGTCGCAGATGCGATGCCCAATAACAAGACGGAGATGCCAGTGCCTTGTCGTCATGCATTTTTATTCCCCCTCCGCGAATGTTTTAAGAAACAGCAAGGTATTAAGGAACCGGCCGACAAAGCTGAAAAGAATAATGATTCTTAATTTTCATTTCGTTCCTATACTCTAAGACGTGACCAGAAATCCAAACTAAAATATGTCATGGGGAATTTTTTACCTAACTTTCCTAACTCGGGCCATTTGTTAGAAAATTCAATAATACTGTACTAAGTTGTCATCCAGTTGAACATCATCGGTCAATGTGAAATATGGCATTATTGCTGCAGTATCCTCAAAATACTCCGTCGTCTATGATCTTCACTGTTGCCGCCAGTAATGTAAAATACTTTAATCAACACAAGTTTTAAAATTTATATTGATGCAAATAAATAAAAAACTAGAAGTAATTTAAGAAATGAATAATTAAGAAATTAGGTTTCCTCTTCCGGGCAAATACTTTTCACCAGCTAATCTCTATCCCTTATATGCTTCACAAATAAGGCCAAACCTCTAATACTGCTCCCACATCTGGGGTGCCGCTGCCGCTTCTACACTCGCTATCCTGGACTTCATTCAGAAGGGAGCTATAGGTTTCATCGGTGACCCTAACCTAACCTAAATCTGCCATCTCTTGCCCACCGACGTGCCGTTGGTGACCTCTCTCTCTTTCATAGATATCTGCACAGGCACTGCTCAGATGAGTTTTCTTCCATTTTTCCTCCATCTGCTGTCCCCAACAGATCTACCAGAGAACAGAGCGAATGCACCCTTTTACTGTCCAAGTTACCAGACATAGAACATCTTCTTATACCGGCTCTTTTGTCCCGAGCACTTCCAAGTTGTGGAATTCCTTGCCGGCACATGTTTTTTCTTCTCCTCCGAACCTCGGAACTTTCAAGTCCAGAATTAACAATTTGCCTCTTTCCTCCTTGTCGACACCCACGGTACGATAGTATATAGAGTGTGAGCCCTCGTGGTGTGTTGTTGAAATAAAAATAAAAAAAATTAGATCAAAAAACTACACAGGCAAGCGATTGTTACAGTCAAAAAGAGAAGTCGTCTGGTTCTAGCAGCGATAAAAATGTCTGAGACACAACTTATCATTTCGTTGTAGCTTCTTTACCTCATCAATTGATGGAGACAAGCTTTCCAGAAGCTTTTCGATATTAAGAAAGTCGCGTATACATTGAGAGGCTTTGGAAAAAATTCATCAATTGAGCGCGCCTTAGAACCAAGGAAATTAATCTACATTAATTATAAAAAGTCTCGACGCAGCAAGTGCGTTATGGAGGTGAATTTTTAAATGTTTTAATGACAAATATGTCTTTTCTAAATAAAGGGCAATGAGTTTGGTATAAACTACATATAGTAGAAACAGTGTAACTTATTTCTTCAAAATAACTTTATTGTTTGAGAAAGTACAATAGTTTTCCGAAAATAAAGTTAAAATGTTCCCGAAAAAACCGGTCTGATTTTCTTGGGCAACGAACCTCTTCAAGCTATTTAATCACCTTCCAAAATATAATTATCCACAAAAAGCTTGTTTACAAAAATTCCAGAGAAAATGTTTGCATGAAAATTTGCAAACTATTTCTTCGACGAAAATTGCCATTTTCTCTACAAAAGTTGGTTAAAGTGACGTTACACGAAAGTTATGTTTTAGCGAATTTTTCGTCAAACGAAAAATTCACTAATGAGGAGATCTGTGTTTATATATATATATATATATATATATATATATATATATATATATATATATATATATATATATATATATATATATATATATATATATATATATATAACGTACCGATAACTCAAAATAGGTCTATTTTGATGAAAATTCGTAAGTACCTTCCTTTTGTAAGTGGCTTGGATAAGTTCTTAAGCCAGGAATCCATCATTTTGAAGCCACATTGTTCTACGAAGTTCTAATGGAGTGTCTTCCAGCAGTTCTGGCAAATTGTTTTGTAAAAACGCCAAATATCTTTGCCCATTTAAAGTAGAACGCAGTTCCACTCGTCCCAAAAGTGTTCCGTTAAAAATACCGGCCCAGAGATTAGGCAATACTTGAATCCGACATACCCAGGCAGGTGCACGTCAAAAAATCAGAACAACAGCTCAAGAAATTGCAAGAAGCAGTCTAAGAAGACTAGGAGGGTCGTTCCTAAGACGATATAGTTTATGTATAAGACAGAATGGCCGTTGAATAGAGCACCTGTTATGAATAGAATAATTTTTGTAAATGTCACAATCTGTTTATTTTTATTTATTAGCTACCTGATTTCTCTTCCAAATTTACATTCAATCGTCGACAGTGAATTACTTTTAAAAGATATTGATAATGTTTCATTCCATTTTAGAATCTCCATAAAACAGAAAAGTTTTTTAAATTATGAGCCAGTAAATTTTAATAACATTTTTTTTTCAGTACGGAGGTTTATTCCAAATTTTAAAAAAATGGGGAAGAAAAGTCAGATTTTTATTTTTTCTTCAGATTTTCTGAACGATAATACAAAATATTTCAGATTTGTTCGATAACGCTATTATCGAGGATTCACAGGCACAAAATACACATTACGGATTCTTTTCTGCATGTGGGGGTCAAGATACCTTAAAATAAGACAATTTGATTTTTTTTTTTCATAAAATTGTCAATATCTTGAAAACCGTAAACTTTTTGATAAGATCATATAGGGTTTTTCTGAAAGAGCTTGAGCTAGCCTATCTTTGTGTGACGTTTGATTTACGATTTTTGGGACAGCCTGTATATATATATATATATATATATATATATATATATATATATATATATATATATATATATATATATATATATATATATATATATATATATATAACGTACCGATAACTCAAAAAATAATAGGTCGACTTTGATGAAAATTCGTAAGTACCTTCCTTTTGTAAGTGGCTTGGATAAGTTCTTAAGCCAGGAAAATTGAACCATTTTTTCCGGGAGAATTTTGAGTTTTCATTCGGAAAATTTTTGTATCTCCGAAAATAACAGAGCTATGACAACCAAATTTGGTACATACGTTTCTACTACAGCTACTACAGACTTGCTCTACATACCGAAATTCAGATCTCTAAGTGAAAAGAAAAAAAGTTATAGGGATTTAAGGGAAAAAAATTGGGCAGCATCCAGGCGGGGTCGTTAGCCTGTATCAATGCTCACAGAGTATGCCCAAGTCTCCACGTGTAATCCACCCCTAGAGACCACAGCCACCTCCGGGTTTGTCCAGGCCCAACACTTGCCAGCGTTAGTTTACATTTTACCCAACAAATCGAGCTTCCGATAAGAGACGACACCTGCGAGGTGAAACTTTGTTTGACAGATGTACTGCCATCTGAGCAAACTTACTTGCCCGTCTCAAAGCTCAAAGAGAGATAACCTCTCTCCGAGTTCGTCTGGACCAGAAATCCGTCAGTGTTTGACTCGGGGCAGTATCATGAAGTCCTGCATCCGAGCAGCATCCAAGTGAGGTCGTTTGTCCGTTTCGAAGTTCACAGAAGAGGCCTCAACCCTTAGTTGTATCCCACCCCTAAAGATCTCAGCTCTCCTCCGGGTTCGTCTAGGCCCGACACCCACCAGTGCCAGACTCAAGGCGACATCCTATCGAGCCCCGCTCCCGAGCATCGCACAAGCGAGGCCGTCCGTCCGTTCCGAAGCACACAGTGGGGGCATTAAACTTAGGGTGTTTACCACTCATCAGAGTTGTCAACCCCCTCTAGGTCGTCTAGACACACGACACCCACCAGCACTCAACCCAAAGCGGCACCCATCCGGAACCCCGCTCTTGAGTAACAACCATGCGAGGTCAATTGTCCATTTTTAAGCCGAGAGTGGAGGCCTCAAAATCCGGGTGTACATCACTCCCCAGAGATATCCGCCTCCCTCCAGGCCCACCTGGACAAGACCCCCGCCAGTGCTTAATTCCAATTAGTCGCCTTTTACGACAGGCAGGAGTTACCTTGGGCCTATTCTTTTAATTAGTCCCCGGACGCAAGAAGGCCAAGAAATAGCAGAAAAAATATTTTAAACATTATATAATTTTCCTTCTTCAAACGTCAGAGTCGCGATTTGAAACGTCAAAATTTGCAATTTTCAGACAACGAATCTGAAACAAATACTGACTTTGTAGAAGAAATGTCATAATAAGTGTGTTTTACACAGCCGTAAGTTTCAGCTTCAACCATTATTTTCCTTCATTTTATTAAAACAATTTCGGAAAATCCATTTCAAATAGACCCTCTTTCTGACGCTTTGGCAGCAGGTAGGTACTAGCTATAGAGTTTATGGTTTAATAGTCTAGATTTTAGTAAATTTTCGTAGAAAAAAATTCGTTATTGAGAAGACCGCGACTTATGAATTTTAACAATATTTCTTCAAATGTGCCCAAACTAGAAGTCCTAAAAGCGATGTACGGGGTCAGTTTCAATGTTTGTCTGTTTATATATCTACAGGGTGACAGACTTCTGCGGTAAAGAGCACTATATCCGTTATTATACAAGATATGAGAAAAAATGATATACGTTGATTATAGGGTGTCTCGAGCTCAATCCTATAAACCTATTTTGACAATCACAGTGTGGACCATTTGTGAGAAATATAATTTAGTATAACATTACTAAAGGCAATTTCTGTAAAAAAAGTATTCTTTTTTCATTTTTTTTTGGTCCTAACCTGTGTGTATAATTATAGCTTAGTAGGTGTGTAAATAGCTTGGAGAGGTTCGTTGGCCATAAAAATCCGGACCAGTCTTTCTTGGAACCGCAACTGCTTGAAAACTAACATACAAAGAGTAGTTCTAGTGTTTATTCGCCTAAGTTATTCATCTCTGATGACGATAACGTTGTTAGCGAAACGATCGTCAGGCCTAAAAACTGTATTGTGATGAATTGGGTTCTCAAATTGTACTTAACTTATAATGCACTTAATCGGCTCAATCACAAGACAAAGACCACGGAGCAGAGTGCTAAGTTCTAAGAAGAGATGGCGACTTTTTAAGATTACATATTAGTATACTAGTGCTAGCCACAAGTTGTATATTTATTAATGTAATACAAATTTTGCAAACTGGCAGCACTGTCTCTATCAAGCTCTAGCTCCCCACTTCAACGGGGTATTTTACCCCAGTCCCGTGCGCGACAATAGCTGACCGTGATCAATCGAGCGCGAGCTATTCGCTGAGAATATAAATTGGCCGACAATCATTTGTTAAACTGCTAATATAATCCTTCAGGACTCAATCTATTAACATTTCCGCCGCCATTTCGTTATCCCTTATGTCTTTATTTTTAAGGCCCAGTGACGAATAACGCGGTTGATGACCTCTATAAAATTGCAAAGACAAAGTCTCCAAAGCCATTACGTTGTGATCAACATTTAACAGAACATGGCACAAGAATTAAATAGCAGTAGAGAGGAGTACAAGGATTATTTTGTAGAAAACCAAAGAAATATTTTTTCTAATTTATGTTGCAAAACATACATCAGGAACCGTTTTTTTTTACTTTTCGTGTGTACTAAAATCAAAGTCATTGCGGTACCGGTTATTTAAGCTTTTAAGGGATTTTTTACCATAATGCACTTGCCGAACTTTTGGCGAATTTGTTTTTTTATTCACTGATGAGGAGATCTGCGTTTATATATATATATATATATATATATATATATATATATATATATATATATATATATATATATATATATATATATATATATATATATATATATATATATATATATACAGGGTTTTTCACGATTGCCGTGCATTAGAAGTTTATGAAGTTTCCTGATATCATAAATTTTGAAATTTTGGCAGCTGTCACAAGTCGTAATTGTCTTTTATTCTAAAATATTTTCAAGGTCACATCACTTCCGGTTAGACCGTAGCAGTAGTCATCAACTTTACTAATTTAAATAGAATGCCCTATTTTTTATTGCATATTCGAATTCTCCATAATATTTTGTCAAGATTTATATAAGGCTTTCCTATACCCATCTTCAACTATTTCATAGATATTGTGATTTTTTTAAATTTTGCGCATCTTCTATCCTCATTTATAACACTTTGTATTTCACATGTTTTTAAAGATAAAAGGTTGGAATTTACAATACTATAACCTCTAGGATGAAGCCTTCATTTTATCTACCTAAAGTTTACCTGTATCATACAGTGTGTTTTAAATTTAAAGACCAACTTACACATATTCAATGTTGCAAAAGTCATTTTTTTTCAAATGGTGCACCCTGTATCTTATTAAAAATTCGAGTTCTAAATTTAATTCTACACCGGTTTCGTATAAGTTTTTCTATACCTATCTCTTACGAGTAACTTGCTACTAGAGTTTTTAGGTAACAAACTCGTTTTCTAGAGAATATACGAGCTTTGGGAATATCAAGTTCATCTGTGCATAGAATATTGAAATCTCATAAAATGCACCCATACTCCGAAATAGTATTACAAAGACTTCGACCTGGTGATCATTAAAAAAGATTGGAATTTTGCGAACACATGTTTCTGAATATTCAACAAAATGAGAATTTTATCTATATAATTATCTGGACCGACGAATCAAAATTTAGAAGGGAAGAAATTGTGAATAGGAAAAATAGTCATTTTTGGGCAAGTGAAAACCCTAATATATTTAGAGAAGGACGTTTTCAAACAAATTTTCGTTTTAGTGTGCTTTGCATTATTATGGACAATAGGGTCTCTTATGAAATTTACGAAGAAAATTCAAACGGTGAAAAGTATTTGGAACTATTAAGGGGATCTGTCCGTAATTTTCTGGCAAGGCTACCACTAGATATACGGCAAAGCTGCTGGTATCAGATAGACGGCGCGCCTGCCCACTCCACTGGTGAAGTTTACTGGCACTTCACCCAATTATTTGAAGACAGATGGAGTGGGCCCAATGGTCCTTGGAGATGGCCTCCCCGCTCTCTTGATTTAACGCCTGCCGATTTTTATCTCTGGGGGCGTATAAAAAGTGTATGACACAACAGTGCGAAGTAGAGAGGATCTTTTAAATCGTGTAATTAGAGCTTTTAGATATTTGGATCCAAATGAAATCGAAAGAGCTACTACGAATGAGATGAACCGTAGAATTTTGCAGTACCTTGACCAAGATGGTGGCCACATAGAACATTTACAGTGATTGTAGCATTTAAATTTGAATTAACTTTTTTTTGGTCTTTGTTCAGTTTTTTTTTTGTTTATTGTTAATATTTGTTTTTTTTTAATAACTACATTAAATATTTTATGAAATCATATCACTTTTCTTATCTGACTGACAATCACAGCTGCATTTGCTGTGTAGTCTAACGTGTACTCTTTAGAAGAGGAGGTTGTTACCTAAAAATGCTAATAACAAGCAATATATTGAAGATAGGCATAGAAAAACTTATACCAAATCGGTGTAGAATTAAATTTAGAACTCAAATTTTTAATAATATACTGGGTGTTCTATTTGAAAAAAAAACTTTTGCCACGTTGAATACGTCTAAGTTAGTAACTAAATTTATAACATTCTATATGACACAGGTAGAGTTAAGGCAATAATATGAAAGCTCCCTCCCACAAGTTACGAAATTCTAAATTCGAGCCTTTTATCTTTGAAAACATGTGAAATACAAACTATTATAAATAAGTTTACAAAATCACCGAAATACAGAGAAATCACAATATCTTTGGAACAGTTGAAGATAGGAATAGGAAAGCCTAATATAAAGCTTCACAAAATTTTATGGATAATTCGAATATGCAATAAAAAATAGGGCATTCTATTTAAATGAGCAAAGTCTGGTCTGAGCGAAAGTGATGTGACCTTGAAAATATTTTGGAATAAAAGACAATTACGAATTGTGACCGCTGCCAAAATTTCAAAATTTAGGATATCAGGGAACTTCATAAACTTCTAATGCACAGCTATCGTGAAAAACGCTGTATATATATATATATATATATATATATATATATATATATATATATATATATATATATATATATATATATATATATATATATATATATATATATATATATATATATATATATATATATATATATATATATATATATATATATATATATATATATACCCGACCGATAACCCAAATAATAATGGACCAATCTTGATCAAATTTGGTGAGTACCTTTCTTTTGCAAGTGGCTCTCTAGCTTTAAAGACAAAGAAGTTATGGCCAGTTAAAGAAGCAAATTTTGGAGTTTTCCTCAAAACGTCAAACTCGCAATTATAAACGTCAAAATTGGCAATGTTTAGGCAAAGAACGTTAAACAAATACGGATTGTGGAAAGAAAATGTTGCAAGAAGAGTGTTCTGCAAACCCTTAAGTTTCAGATTCAACCGCCATTGCCCTCCATTTTACTAAAATGTTTACAGAAAATTCATTTCAATTAGACTCTTCCTCTGGTGCTTTGGCTGTCGGTTTAGTTAAGTTGATGCTTTCGCTGTAGGTTTAGTGAAGTTTATGGTTTAACGGTGTATAATTTTTTTTAGCTAATTTTCGTGGAACAAACTCGTTAATGCATTTTTGCATTTTTGCGTTTGCAAAAAATATATATCTAAACGCAGTAAGTGCGTTTTGGTAGCGAATTTTCCGTTGCCTAAACCACAAGGAAAACTTCCTGTTCATACCCCCCAAGGAAGTTACGTGGCCTGGGGGCAAATAGGGGTGCTGTGCGGGGTAGGCAGGGTTTAATGGGGATATGGCTTAAAATAGACAGCTTTTAAGCAGTTTCCTTGCATTTTCTGCTCATATTTCCTTTTTCTACCTACCCCGCCCAGCACATCTATCCACTCGCAGCCCCGTAACTTCCTTGGGGGTGTGACAAGAAATTTTTCTTGTGATTTGTGCATCCAGGTGGGGTCCTAGAAATGTTTCTGAAATTTTTTTCTGAAAAACGTTTAGGAGCTAATCTGCAAATTTACCGAATTTTTATTAAATCCTTCAAATTTCAATAACCTAATTTGCTATTAACGTAAGCTTTGTTGGTTAGGAAACGAACATTTAAGTTTATTTTCGGAATTTTTTTGTATATTTTCAAAACATAAATATTTTTGATAAAACATAGTACATTGTTTCTACTACATAGGCTATACCGGTAATCAGATTGATGCCTGCTCGCATTTGCTATTAAAAACATTTTTATGGAAATTCACTTCCATAACACACTTGCTGCATCCAGACTTTTGAAAAATGTTTATATATTTTCAAACAATAAAGTCATTTCGATGAAATATGGTACATTGTTTCTACTATATAGGTAACCAAGTTTGATGCCTGCTTTCATCAAACATCAAAGACATTTGCTTTAAAAATATATATATTTTTTTAAATCGCTACCATACGCACTTGCTACGTCCAGACATTTTAAAATTAAATTGTTTTTATTGTATTATGAGCGCTATATTTTGTTGCTTCTAGAAGTCACCTTTGTGGTATTTTTTCTGTTGCTGTACTAACTTTCCAGAATTCATAGCCATAACATTTAACAAATCCTTTACACTAAACAGATCTCATAGTTATCTGCCTTATACATTCACTTTTCCCCCACCAAAAAGAAATTAGCCCCCATTCACTGCAAAAAAAGATCCACTTAAAAAGGAACCGTCTTTTTAGCAATCGCGAATAACAAATCCATTCTGAAAAGCAGTTTTCACTTAATGTAAACCTATTAAATGAGTTTCTTTAAATCTGCTGCAGCATTTATTCCGCTCTTAAGGCACTTGAGCCCTCGCACATCAAAAGCTTCATTTCCTGTATGTAAACAGCACAAATATCTTTCATGAAGAGGCAGTTTGAAAAGCCATAATGTCCTTACTACATAGTTTAAGTAGCTAGGTCCACGCAGGAGCTCTCTTATCTTTATTGTAATGCGCCGACTGAAAAGTCACTCTACCGAATATGGTAATTCCAGAGATATGCCAGACATTACAACGTTCATGCATTCATTGCTACTACTATTCAGGCGAAGCACTGTGGAAGGACCAAAAAGGAAATACCTTGTACAAGGTGATACGTAAACTGCTGGTTTAAAAATGAAGCGGCATCTAATTAGCTTCATGAATTTGCTTTTACATTGCATGTATACAGGATGAGTCAACGATACAATCAAGTAACTTTGTTGTTTGAGCGTAAACTTTTGATATCAAATGTATATACAGTGTGTATTTAAATGAAGGAGCACAAATGATACCAAAGATTGTTACCTCCTTCAAAGAAAAGCTTTAAGTACAAGAACCGTGGTATATCTGATTGACCTCAGGTGGATATAGATCTGCTCAATGTTGAGGTCACAATTGCATATAACACCCTACCTACCCTAAAGTAGCTATCTATCAGATTATCAAACTTATTAAGATTAGCAGCACTTTTTAGGGGGTTGACAGATCTGGATATAGTTTGATACTCACGTTATCTTCCTTTGTTTGCTTCGCACTGCCCAGAGTCCTATATCTGTGGGCTCTTCAGATTAGTGCCAGGTTACATTGAATATTAGGTATCTAGATAATAGTTAGTAAGAATAAATTCTTTGTGCCAACGTCAAAAGGAAAGTAGATACTAGAAAGGAATTTCTCTTCAATTAAACAGATATGTTAATGTAACAAAATATTGAATTTATTCATATAAATTATTAATTTACATACATGTACCAAAACAATAAGATAACGATAGTTAACACATTACTAAAATGCTACTGTTAATTACTTAGGGTATCGCTCAAAAACAAACACAAGTGATTAGGTAAATTACTTGACGTTTGTCAATCAATTGCTAGGTTTTCTAGTGAATTAACTCGCCAGTTCTTTGAGTGGGGCTCCAAAAAAAAAAGAATATATAATCCTACGTGAAATTTCTACATTAATTATGAAAAACAAGAGTTCTAAAGAGAAAGTATAGGTTAGATATTTTACAGACAAAATTTGCTAATTACAATTTTTAAAAAATTAATAAAACTTATGTGTTTAAATTTACAAAATTGACAAAATCTTAGAGATTAAACAGGAAATATATAGTTATGCTGACAGCACCTCCCTGACATAGTTTAAGCTCAAGCTTGAATACGTGATTTTGAAAGTTCAGGTTATTAAAACTGCAGATGTTAGATTTCGGCATGAAAATTATGCTGATTCAGAGAAAAGATTTGTTTAGACTCACCAGTCTTCTGGTATTAGGTTACCTGATGACCCTGTGAAGATGCTTTCCAGGTAGGATCAAATATGAGTGCTTGACACAGGGTCCAGACTCCAATGAGAGCGCAAATACTGGTGAAAACGACTGGGACTTCCCATCAGATATTATTGGGCCGGTGGATGTTATTGCTCCAATACTACAAGACCGTTTGTCACCTATGTCGATGTTCTGAATTCGCTTGATGGAAACTTTGCAAATCGCAATTAAAACGTGAATTTGCTCAAGTAAAATTCACTATCAATTGACCTAAGGTTCGATAATAACCAGGAATTCTTTCTGATTAGGGAAAGAACAAAGAACCACGAGTTAGCTCGCGTTTTTATGCTGAATACGATGTTTAATTAAACTCAAACATCACTTTAATTACTCCTAACAATCACTGACAATAATTATTAAGTAGTACAGATAACAGAAAGAACATTACAACCCTGTTTTAAGATAATTTAATAGCCACCGAAACTGACGGATGTTCACTCTATGAACGCTCAGCAGAGAGTCTCCTATAAATGTCGGGTTCTGCAATTGCTACTCGCTGCACGCAAAAATTCTTACCGTGACCGTTGCTGGCTGTGCTCGAGCTCTTTCTCGCCTCCGTTCTTCGAATGAGATAAAACGAGACCTCCAATCGGTGGTGAAGTCACGACGTCTCAGCTCCCGTGTCCAAAGTTGAAGGTTTTGCCGGAAATTCTCTCAACCGTCGCCCTTGACGTCATACGGAAAATTACAGAGCCAGTAGCAACGATATTTATTTCTTGGAAATATTCCTTCCGCAAAATTTGACGCATCATTTACTAACAAAGCCATATCGGTGCTATCGGGGCGGCAAGGCCGCGGACGAGCCCTGAGGGAACAAAAAAAAAACAAAGCCATATTGCGTCATTAGATATTTGACTTTTAACGTACACATTTAAAATGCAGTACGGTGTTTACGGTACTGGAAGATTTAGCGACTTTTCATGAGAATAATTTTGAAATTAAAACATGAATTGCCTTACAGATATTGGATTGTCGGCTATTAATTAAGTCTCTTACGGGTTTATTTTGAATGATTAAAGCAGTAACGAAACGTAATCGTTACAAAACTCCTTTGGTGAAAATAAGTTGAATAAACCTAATATACCTATATCAGAAGTTGCATAATAAAAGAGATACAGTGTGTGAAAGTGAAAAAAATGGTTTTTCCTTGATAATTTCTAGCGTTTTAGGCAGACATGTTTCAAATTTCAAAGCGAGACATTTTTTGAGGTTTTGAAAAATAACGTAGTAATAATTTATGGCTGTCGCGCTTCCTATAGTCAATGTTGTGCATTAAATATGCATTAACTTTTATTTCAGCATTCCTATACCTAGATCTTTTAGCAACAAATAATTATAAGTACACTTGGAGAACCCAAATCACCACAACACATATTTCAGAATCCTTACGATCGTTTCTTTGACCATGTCAACATCTTCAGAGGAAGAAAAATTCTATAATTAAACTACCAGCTACCGTGTATTTATATCGCGAGATAAATAGAGCCACAACAACAGGCTATTGTGCAACAATGTATCCTGGCCTCCTTAGAAACCGCAGTGTCATCATAATAGTGAAGTGGCGCCTGTAGGAATGCAGGCGTAAAACCAGCAAGTGCGAACGGAATATCTCCGGTGACATTCAGCATTAGCAGATCCAGGTCACCTCCAGAGACAATAGTGCCACGCCTGGAGGGGAAGACTATAAATAGGATAAGCACCGAGATAGGAGTGTTCATTGCTTGTTTCCTAGTTAGTCTGGCACATGGCGTGTCAAGTATTTTAATATCACTTATATATATATATATATATTTTTTGTCTCATTATTGTATTAAGTAATCATTGTGTTTAAGTAATAATAAATTGTTTAAAAAAAGTTAATTGTCTTAACGCTAAAGTTAAGTGGCGCAGTCGTTAGTATTGGTTAAGAAACCGAAAGAATATCGATTTCTAAGCGTATCGACGCCCAATAACCAATTAGAACCAAGTTACGCAGAAGTCATAGCCAAGCAGCCAAATGCGAGCAGAAACCATCATAGTATTGTAAGTTGTTTACTGCTATCCAATTTCACATTTTCCTGCCATATTTTTCAATTGTATGTGTGTGTATTGATATAATTATATGTCAGACTCAGAAGACGAGTCACAAAGCTTAGGGAATATTGAGTACAGATTGAGATCGATAAGTATAAGCGATAATATCGCAACAGTAACTAATTCAAATAGTAGTAATAGTAGTAGCAACATGACTGACCAGTTCAAAGAATTTTTCTTAAAAGCTATTCCCGAATTTGACGGGCAACCAGCTAATGTAGGTAATTTTTTAAAGTCATGCGACCTCGTAATGAACCAATTTTATATGCCAAACGAGAATTTATATATGAATCATTTCTTATTAAATTACATTCAAACAAAACTAACGGGAACAGCGAGGCTTATAATTAACACTAAGATAATAAACACATGGACCGACTTGAGAAGCGCTATTGTGGATAATTTTTGCGATCAGCGCGATTCTAGTAGCCTACTAGCAGAACTATTCACCTTGAAACAAAGGAATGCGGAAGATGCCCTTGCATTCGCTAACAGATGCAGGCATATCGAACAATTACTCATATCTAATCTAATAGCTAACGAACAGAACGAAGGCGTTAAAGTAATAAAAATGAACATTTACCAGGAACAAACATTAAAAGCATTTTTAGGCGGAATTAGGAACCCGTTAGGTCTAGCTCTTAGAAGTAGGTCACCAGGAAGCATAGAAGACGCCCTAAAGTTTGTATTCGCAGAAGAAAATTTCGATTATAGGGACAAAACAGTACAAAAAATTTTTAATCAGAATAGGTCAGACGGACAAAAATTCTTTCCAAGACAAAATAACGCACCGTTTAACAATGTGCAGTTTCAACGACCGTTTCAACCTAATTTCAGACCTTTTCAACAACACAATAACCAACAACATAACCCAACAAACTTTCAACCTAATTTTAGACCATCTCAGCAACAAAATAGACCGCAATATAATCAAACGAATTTTCAAAATAGACAAAATCCGCAATTTATGAATAGAACTAATTTTTCAAACAATTTTAGACGACAGAATTTTAATAACCCACAGGGACAAAACCCTATAATTAACAATAGGAACTATCACGAGCCAATGGAAGTAGACAGCTCGAATACGAGGTTGTCACAAAGACGAGCAGCCCCATTACATAATACAGAGTTTAGCGATTACAACGTAACCAACGGGGGTTACGAATCAAATAGCATAGAATACGAAACAAACAATACAAATTACGCAAAGTATGAGGCAAGCCAGGGAAATTCACCTGCTGACGAATACGATAACCAACACGGAAATTTTCCCATCGCGAGCACCTCCCAACACGACACGTAGTCGATGTACTTAATATTAATGATTTAAATAGGTTACCATATATAGAAATTAAAGGAATTAGAGGAAAATTATTGATAGACAGCGGATCGTCGAAAAATTTATTAAACCCAATAATAGCCCATCAAGATTTCGCAAACAAAATAAGGACACAACAAAATTCATTATTCGGACCCCGCACGGAACTTCGACGCACTCAGAACGCATAAATATCACCCTTAAATCAATTTCGAACAAGGCACAAGAATTCTGCCTTTTCGACTTTAACCCTTTATATTCAGGTCTCATTGGGATCCAATTCCTAAGGGACAATGAAGCCAGAATAGATTTTAAAAATGAAGTCATGCATCTAGGTAAGCAAATCATTAAAATTCAATACCCTCAATTAAACAATGTCAATCAACCGGCAAGAATAAAAGCCAAAGCAGATGGTTCACAAGACCCAGATACTACAGCCACTGTAAACAGTATCATAACAAAAGAGTACTTCAATTGTAATGGAGAACTTGAACTCGTAAATTACATGTTAGCGCACAAGGACGAAGATTATGAAACACCGCAGAACCTACAGACTAGCCGATTACGTAACCAATATAAGTATCACGTTACAGATGAACGTAAGCGCAGCTCGAGGACGCCTACTATAACACAAGATAATGTTATATCGACAATTCAACCATATAATACGAATACTCGACATACAGGGAGCGAGCAAAAACAGATTAACTGCGAAAACATTATAATGGAACAAATAGACGTAGATTATTTAAACGATGAGGAAAAACAGTTGTTATTTAATTTGTTATCAGAATATAAGGACATATTTTTAAACAAGGACGAACCATTGACGCACACAAATGCTATAAAACATAGAATAAGGACCATTGACGACATACCAGTCCATTCTAAATTATATAGATATCCATACATACATAAACCGGAAGTAGATCGACAAATAAATGACATGCTAAGGCAAAAAATAATCAGGAAAAGTCACAGCCCATACAGTTCACCCATTTGGGTCATATCAAAAAAACTAGACAAGTCAAATAAACAAAAATGGAGGATTGTAGTGGACTATAGGAAACTAAACGAGAAAACAATACCGGACAGACACCCAATTCCCAAAATAGATGAAATACTGGACAAAATTGGACGAGCTTAATATTTCTCGACAATCGATTTGATTTCTGGATATCACCAAATTGAAATGGACCCCCGGGACATAGAAAAAACGGCGTTTACCACCGATACGGGACACTGGGAGTACACTAGGATGCCGTTTGGGTTATCAGGGGCTCCAGCGACCTTTTTCAGGCTCATGCAGAACGTGTTAGAGGGTCTAATTGGCCAAACATGCCTTGTATACATGGATGACGTCATAGTTTTCTCCACGTCATTACAAGAACACATAGAGAAACTAAAACTGGTATTCGAACGTTTCAGACAAAGCAACTTAAAGATCCAGCTAGACAAAAGTGATTTCCTAAAGAAGGAAGCCGAGTTTCTGGGACACGTTGTAAGCCCAGACGGGATCCGTCCGAATCCGAGGAAACTAGACGCAATAAGGAAATTCCCGATACCAAAAACCCAAAAAGAAATTAAATCATTTTTAGGACTAGTCGGATATTACAGAAAATTTATTGAAAATTTAGCACACGTCACGAAACCACTAACCAAGTGTTTAAAAAATAATTCTAAAATAGACGTTAATAACGAGGAATACATTGGTGCCTTTAACTCATGTAAAGACATTTTAATGAATTCACCCGTGCTTATACCACCCGATTTCTCTAAGGATTTTATACTAACAACCGACGCTTCAAACGTGGCGATAGCGGGCATATTAAGCCAAGGGGAACCCAATTCAGACCACCCGATAGCCTATGCCAGTCGTACATTAAACGAAACCGAATCTAGGTATAGCACCATAGAGAAGGAATTGCTAGCCATCGTGTGGGCAACTAATTATTTCCGTCCATACTTATACGGACGCAAATTCACTATATATACGGACCATAAACCATTAAAATGGCTATTTTCGTTAAAACAACCAAATTCAAAATTACTCCGTTGGAGATTAAAATTAGAAGAATACGAATTCAAAATTGAATACAAGAAAGGAAAGCTGAATTGCGCAGCGGACGCCCTTTCTCGAGTAGAGATCCACCCCATAGATATAGACAACCAATCAATGGCCAATAATGTCGACGAGGAAGAAGAAATAATAGAAATAGAGGACGACGAAGGTGTAATAGAAATAAACGAGGACGAAACAGCTAATTCAAATGCGGATTCTTACTCAGCACCCGGTATACCAATATTAGAGGAAGAAATTATTAACAGTAAAACAAATCAAATAGTCTTTAAAAACACAGACAAACCAGAAATATTCTCAGTAAGGAAAGACAAACGAAACTTTATTTATGCAAACTTTAATTTAAATGACCCCAATCAAATAGAAAAATTTATAAAGGAATACTGTTTACCACAAAGAAAATATTATTGCCTTTTCGTAAATGAACAAGATTACGAACTAGTCAGTTCGGCAATCAACAAAAACTTTAATAATGTAGAGTCACCAAAATTTTATAGATGTTTAGAAATGAGGGAAGAAATCCAGGAAGACGAGCTAACGGATATGATAGTCAAATATCATCAGGGTAAGTCCAACCATCGCGGGGCTGAGGAGACTTACTTAAGAATAAAGAGAAAATACTATTACCCCAATTTAAAGAAACACATAGAAGAATATGTAAAAACGTGTGAGCTGTGTAAAACGTGCAAATATAACAGGAACCCGGTACAGATAGCATTAGAACACACCCCAACAGCATCCAAACCTTTAGAAACACTCCACGTAGATACGTTCCAAATTGAACGAGCAATAATTTTAACCATATTGGATCCATTCAGTAAATTCGGTCAAGCATTTCCCATCAAAAGCAAAAACGCTACAGAAATTGCAAAAAACTTAATTAAATACTTTTCACAGTACGGAGCGTGTAAAACCCTAATTGCGGACCCAGGAACGGAGTTCTCGAATTTAGTAGTAAAAGAACTACTAGAGACATACCAAATAGAATTGCACACCACAACACCCCAAAACCCCGAATCAAACGGACCCATAGAACGATTTCACAGCACCATCATTGAACATTATCGATTATTTAAGGAGAAATTCAAAAATATGAAACCCATAGAATTAATACCCTACTGTATATTCGCCTATAATTCCACGATACACTCACAAACACTAAAACCACCATTCGACTTAATATTCGGCTATATACCGGAAATGTTTAACTACGACCCGGAAGTAATAATTACGCAAGAGTATAACGTACAACACAAAGAAATTATGAAAATCATCTACGAAATTGTTAGAAGTCGCATAGAAACGTCAAAACAAAAAACCTTACAAAGAACTAATAAAAACACGAACCAGCCGTTCAAGGAAGGCGACGTGGTATACAAACAGATACCACCGGGATTTCATAAAAAACATAAAAACCCCTTTTCAGGACCCTATTCAATAATATCCTTATTAGAACATAACAAAGCTATTCTAATAAACCATAAAAATGACGAACAGACAATAGCACATCTAAGAAATTTACGTCTTGCAGGTTCCTTGCCACAGGAATAACAGCCCAAATACAAGACTTGACGGACAATCCAGGTATGCTGCCAAAGAAATTAGGTACAGCATACACAGAGACTAGCAGCTGGAACTTGATACATATACATGACCTGACACAACTACACGAAGACTATAACCAAATAAAAAGACATTACATAAACACAGTTACGTCTATGACAAAAGATTACCACGACGAATACCATAATTTTATACTAACATTAAATTTTACTATAGATAATATAGACGATACATTTTATAGGATATTCTTAGAGAGAGATAACATCAATGAGAGACAGAGACGGGGCATAATCAATGGGCTAGGATCGATATTTAAATCAATAACTGGCAATCTCGATTCACAAGATGGCGAACGTATATATCAGGCAATAGAAATATTAAGTACAGACCAAAACAAAATTCATGATCTTTTTAAATCGCAAAATTCGGTAATGCTAGGAGCAATCGGAGAGTTCAATAAAACGATCGTAGGGTTGAGTCACAATCAGGGCACGATAATAAATAGAATAAACGAGTTAGGTAACACAGTTGATAGCCTTAGGAGCGAACAACTAACGCACTATCATCGCATCAAAATCCTAGAGCTGCTGACCCAGCTTGGACATTTATTGAATAATATTCAAGAATTAGCACTCACAACTGAGAATGCAATCACTTTTTCAAAATTAGGAATTTTTCACACATCCATATTAAAACCAAAATTTATAATAAAAGAAATCAATAGAATACAAAAATACGTAACAAATGCCAAACTAATAACAACCACTGATCTGAATCTGTATGAAAAAATATTCAAAATAAAAGCAGTACAAAATAAATTCCAAATTATATTTCAAATAGAAATACCTCTAGTTGAAGAGTCAGAATATGATTACTATCAGTTATACACATTACCTGTCCCAAAAAATCCACACACCTTTACCATGATAATCCCTAGAACCAAATACTTGATCCTAAGCAGTAAACAATATGCCTTTCGAAATGAAGAATGTCAAAATTTAAAGAACAAATTATATTTCTGCCAAGACGACAATCCAACAGCCATGAATGATCAGAACCCATGTGAAATAAAACTAATAAAATTTCAAAAGCCTATCGATAATTGTAACCAAGAATTAGTCAAAATTAAACAAACCACAGTTTCGAGATATGGAACCAGTCAATACATCATCTTAGCGCCAGAAGAGACAAACGCCAGAATAACTTGCCAGGAACAAGAGTGGACCAATATCATCAAGGGTACCAAATTGGTCAACCTCCAACCAAATTGCCAATTGAAAGTAGGAAACAAAATTTATAAAACCGGCCCCACTACAGCGGAAACACAACAACTATTCAATCCCCCCAAATTAGAAACCACCACTACGAAGGAAGAAACAAATTACGAAAAGGTACCCGAACTCAAATTAGACAACGTACAGCTGCATAACATCGAGCAGATCCAACACCAACTCCAAAGCATTAAGAAAAATATACCAGGCCGAATGGAACTACCATTACATCACCTGAGTATATGGACCATATTATTGTACGTGGCTATTTTAACCGCCATCATAATGATAGCCGTCAAATGGGGAGTCATAAGAAGAAGAACCACTAGAAGAACTACGAAGATCAACCCAAGAACCGACAAGGGAGAATTGAAGATCAACCCAGGAACCACCGAAGCCGGATTTCCCTTGAAAATCCGGAACGAACCGTAGCTTCGTTCTTCAAAGGGGGGAGGAGATAAATAGAGCCACAACAACAGGCTATTGTGCAACAATGTATCCTGGCCTCCTTAGAAACCGCAGTGTCATCATAATAGTGAAGTGGCGCCTGTAGGAATGCAGGCGTAAAACCAGCAAGTACGAACGGAATATCTCCGGTGACATTCAGCATTAGCAGATCCAGGTCACCTCCAGAGACAATAGTGCCACGCCTGGAGGGGAAGACTATAAATAGGATAAGCACCGAGATAGGAGTGTTCATTGCTTGTTTCCTAGTTAGTCTGGCACATGGCGTGTCAAGTATTTTAATATCACTTATATATATATTTTTTTTGTCTCATTATTGTATTAAGTAATCATTGTGTTTAAGTAATAATAAATTGTTTAAAAAAAGTTAATTGTCTTAACGCTAAAGTTAAGTCGCGTCTAGGTAAACGAACTAGTCCGAAGTAAAATTGTCGTCGAAGACCCATCGTTTGTTTATTGTGTAGTGAAACTACGAGGCCGAAGACCTGCTTTAATCTTCTGGTCGACAAATTTATGAGCCCTTATCTAATATAAGGATAATAGGCTTAAAAGGAACGGTACTGAGTTATTTAAGAAATCTGCACGTTCCCTTTCGACCTAGAAATTTACCATGTGGATATTGGAGCAAGCCGACAACCACATCTGGCGAGACAAACACAATAACCTCCGCTCATCTTTTTATATAGAAAACTAAACCAGGGTGTTTGGCTCACATTGTTAACTCTAACAAAGGATAAATAATTCAACTAAAATACTACATAAAAAATATATTTATATTGATTTTAATTCTTCGTAAACAGTATTTATATTGACTTCATAGATACACAGAAAACGAAAGGGTCTTTAAGTGAGACAAGCGTAGAGATTAGTATATGTATAGACCGGCAGAGTTATTGACAGTTATTTATTATTCTACCAGACAAATTAGGAGTGTTGAAGTGGTCGAATGCAAAGTGAAGAGGTCTGAAATATGTGTTGTAGTGATTTGGGTCCTCCAAGTGTACTTATTAGTGGTCATCACAGGTTCCAGTTTTCACAAATAATGAAATATTGAACTTTTTTTGCTTAAAAAAGGTATACATATGGAAAATGGTTTGGGGAGATATTTTTGATTTTATCAATTAGGAATTTGGATTTATACCTCCAGGCATATTAACGTCCAAAACGGACTTTTTTGTTAATAAATTCAGAACTAATTGCTTTATAGCGTATCTATGTTTTAAAATGATGTGTCTAAATGTGACCCAGATTTTTCCTTGAGCCTTTAATTCCTTGAAAAAAAAACCCATTAAAATCATGCTGCTATGCCGAGTTAATACCGAAGCGATAATTTGTTGCCGGGTGAGGAAATTCATTTCCAAGGTAAAAAAGAACAGAACAAGTCTATACTCCATACTGAATTTATTTAGTAAAAGCCCTGCGCGTTTCGGCCCATATCTCAGGCCATCTTCAGGGGCTTACTGAAACAATACAAAAAGTGGCTGTGTCAGAAACAAAGTTTCTGATAGGTCGGCAAGTATCACACGACGCAAGCAGTTACAAAATTCTAAACAGCCTTACAAGCAAAGTCTAAATAGAAACTAAAGTCAACGCTAACATGTTCTACAACAGTTACATTTATAAAATCAAAGCTAGAAGTTAAAAGTTGAGAAGTTAAAAACATCCAATCCAAACAGCCAATTTGCCGATGACACTTCGTTCACTGTTGCGGCTAGTAATTCTCCAGAACTAGAGATCTCGTGTGCTAAGGTGGTGATAGGAATGTCTGATTGGTGTAGGGAAAATAGACTAATTTTAAATATTGAAAAAACTGTTAACATAAAATTTGAGAATATCCACGCCAGACAAAGCAGTGATTCCAGTTTGTGTAACAATAAGAATGCAGTAGATAATAATAATACCAAATTTTTAGGGGTTATAGTAGATAAATTTATAACCTGGGGACCTCATACCGATTATGTGGCGGCCAGACTGAATAGTGCCTACTTTGCTTTATCTAATTTAAAATATACAGTGGGAGATGGTACACTTCGTTTATTTTATCACGCACACGTAGGTAGCAGACTCAGGTATGGACTTATAGTCTGTGGAGCATCAGCACATACACACAGACTATTCATTATTCAAAAACGTATTGTAAGATTATTAGGTGGCGCGAAATATGATGAACACTGTGCTCCTCTATTTGTTCGCCTTCGGATAATGACGTTTTACTCACTCTATCTTTTTAGTTTGTCACTATTTGTGAGAGAAAATCCAAGGTATTTTAATATGTTAGGAAACAATTATTCAACTAGAAATACAGGTATTGTTGCTGTACCTCAACACTCTACCTCACTTTTCCAGAAAGGAACCAAATATATGGCAATAAGAGCATATAACCATTTACCTGTGTGCATAAGAAACATCACTGGGCTTGTACAATTTAAGGGAGAGCTAAAAAAATATTTTTAGACCACCCATTTTATTCAATAAATGAATATTTTAATATTGGGTGATGCTATTTGTATGTCTTGTCCCATTTTAATACATTGTATAGACTTTAATATAAACATATGATGGTGTATTTGTTGAAGTGTGCATGCGGAAAAGCGTATGTTGTGTGGGTTAATTGTTGTTTTGTTTGCGCAGTGTTCTGCATTTTATGCCCTTTCATGGGTTTGTTTTTATATGTTTTTTTTTATGTTAGATAATGACTCCTTAACTGTAGGTTTGGGGCCTTTTTTTATTGAGTCCCTATTATGGATTTACAATGTTTATATATAATGCTCTGTGTAACGAGTTGCTACATATTATGTTTTGACGTGTTCCTTGCCCGTTTGGGATTTTATGAATAAAGTTGTATTATTATTATTATTATTATTATTATCAAAATGTCCAAAGCTTGGTCGAGGCACCTCCAAGCAGCAAAAACAACAATGCAAAATCAGTAAAAACAGCAAAAAACGGGTCGAAACTCGAACAAGTTAAGTTTAAAAGTGCACTGACACACCACAATCTAAGGTCTTTAAACAAATAGACAGAGAAGCTGCCCAAGGCAGGCTGCACAATCAGAGCGGAACTTTCAGAGAAAACACTGAGTTAAACCTATGATACCTATAAAGAATAAAACCAAAATGGCTAAACATACTTAGGTTCTGTTTTTTATAACAGGAACTGAACTTTACAAGAAATCGGTGGTTTTATGGCAAAAGGTACTATGTGAGTATTTTCACCAAAATGCGATTTTCACGATAAATTAAAGGTGGCAAAATGCTATATATTATAGAATAAAGATTATAGCTCTGCTTGCCACCGTGTGGTTGTAATCTAGAAATGTCATATTATGCTGTGTTTCGCGCTATGAAACGGTTTCATGGCAAAATGAGCTTAAATTGCCACATCTTCATTAGCCATACAATATACACATAAGTGATAGATCTTGACTCATTTCAAGGCAAAAGGTGCTTGCTTGCGATATCCCGTTCTGCCATAAAATATTTTAGAGTAAATGCAATAAGTTAGTCATGTCAAAAGGTTCTCTAAAACCGGATATCACTTTATGCCATAACAGGCATTCCAAAATGTAAACATACCTGCGCGTGTCTAAACGTTCTTATACGGGCAGTGTTCCGTTTTGCCATAACACGTGTTTGTTTTGTGAGTTGGGTTCATGTTGTTTATTGTACTAGTGATTGTGAATGTTTGCGGACATTTTCTCGATTATAATATTGCTAAAAAGAAATTAAAATGAATCAGTTTAAAACAAGAAGGCAAAAAATTGTCCAATTAGCGCTTTTAAAACCACCTGTAGTGATAAATACAGATGTTTTAAGAGATCAAGAGAATTATTATAGTGTTAGTTAACCTGTGGACCACAGCATTGTTCCCGAAACTGACACAACAATACTTACAAATGGTATTATTATTTACATATTCTATGTCACTATATTAGTCTAAGTAACATATTTTTCAGACTTTACCATAAGTCAACCTATACAAGTAAACTCTTGTGTTGAGCTGCAGTTTGAAGAAATAGAACAGTGTAATGCAGAAAATAGTGATCACTTTGTTTTTGAAATAGCTAATAATGAAATTTTTGATGAACTGCAAAATGACTATTAAATAGCCGATGTGATTCGACGTCGTACTAATATAGAAGAAAATGTCATAATGAAATATAAAGAAAATGGAAACAACTATGATGTAAAAGAAATCGTGCGAAACATTCTAGAAGACTTGTTAGAAGGCGTTTTCAGAAAATTGTTTAGAAAAGTTTCTTCAGTGAAACTGAGGTTGAAGAACAAACAAAGAAAGGATAGAGGTGAAGAATTATGCGGACAGAAAGGGACGCCTTACGGTTACTCGTCAGATGAAAGAAAAATGTAATGGTTGTCGATTTGAATGCAACAGTTTAAGTGACTTGGACAGAAAACATAATTTTCAAGAATTCTGGACGATTGGGGATCACAATGTACGGTCTTAGTATATCACATCTTTAATAGAGCAAAAACAAGTAGAGATGGATGATAAAAAGCACAAAAAAATCAAAACAAACCTGTTTTTTCTACAAATTAACAACAAAAGGTACAGAGTTTGCAAAGATACTTTCCTGGCAACATTTGGAATAGGTAAGCGATACGTGGATGTACTTACAAAAAATGCAAGTCAGTCAGGTACCAGCATTTCCGATAAGCGTGGAAAAAGAGAACCAGTAAATAAAGGCAGCAATAGAGGCGTAAAAAAATAGATGATCATATTTCAAAATTTCCAGTCTTTGAGAGTCACTATAGTAGAAGAGATTCAAAAAATAAGTACCTACATCCCGATTTGAATATTAAAAAATGTACTCTCTTTACACAGAGGAATGTACCGCAGAAATAGGCAGCCTCTCTGTTATAGCAGTTATTATAAGTTTTTTTAAGACAAAGAACTTGCCATTCAAAAGACCCTATAATGACACGTGCCGGGTATGTGACGAATTAAGAATAAAGTTTAGAAACAAAAATCTAACGGAAACTGACAGACATAAGTTTAAGCTAGGAAAAGAGAATCATTTGAAGAAAGTAGATGCAGCATATAAAACGAAAGCTGCTGATAAGTTGAAGGCCAAAGCAAGTGGAGGAAAAATTGTTGTCAAAGCGTTTGACTAACAAAAAGTACTAGAAACTACATCACTGACAACAGGTACATTATTTTATAAAAGACAACTCAGCACTTACAACTTAACAATGCATGACTTGTCTACTAATCAGGCATCAAGCTACTTGTGGTATGAAAGTATCGGTGGTCGTGGCTCAGATGAAGTAGCATTAATACTGTATAAAGACATTCAAAGTATTAATGACGATTTCGAACATTTAATCTATTATTCAGACAACTGTACAGGACAGAACCACAATTTCACTTTGCCAGTTATGTATGATATATCAATAAAGTCCAAGCCCAACCTAAGAACAGTCGAACACAAATTTCTAGTAGTAGGTCACACTCACATGGAGTGTGACTCTGACCATTCAAGAATAGAGAGAGCTTAACCAAATTACATGAAAATATGTATACCCAGAGACTGGTACAATATGATAAAATTGATCAGACAGACGTGGGAAAGCATTTTTTAGTGTCCACGAAATTACACTGGAAAATTTTTATGATTTCAAGTCCTTGTACAGTTCAAAAACTTCCACTTATATTAAAAGACAAAAATTTTGAAACAATGACCCAGTTCAGTGGTCTAAAACCAGGTGGATTAAGGTCCAGAATGATAAGCCAGGAATATTTAGCTTATCCCAGCGGATTAGCCGTCCAGAATGCAAAGAGTTGCTTGTCCTAACAAATACAAAGGACGCTCAAAAAGAAATATAATTAAAAATTAAAAATAAAAGTAAATTACCAATATAAAGTAAAAAATTCAAACATTTAATGGAATTGTTGGAGCTCATACCTGAAGAGTATCACCAGTTTTATCAAAGTCTTCCTCATAGCAGTAAAGTGTGAACTCGAGTGAACTATGTTATTATAATGATGATCTACTGTTTATGGCAAAACGATCTAAATGTGTTACGTTAAGAAAAAAGTATTATTATTGAAGCTAAACTCTAATTTTTCTTGTATCCAAGAATTCTTTTTTATTTAAAATATGTTGAAGTGTACTTTTTTGTTTATTACAGTTTGAAATATCAAAACGATTGTTTTTTATGTCGTCCTAAAACTTTCTTTTAGCTCTCCTGTAAAATTGTGTTTTGGTTACATAGCACCTTTTGCCGTAAAACCACCGAAATATATCATAGTGGCTGCTTTCATCGACTGCCGCTCTTGTTTCCTTGCACTATATGGGTGAAGGCAGAATTATAAGCATCAAAACCTCAAATCACAGCAATGGACACACGGCAATACAAACAAAAATTTCGCATTTGAAATGGAGAACAGTTAAAAGCCGAATATCAGAAGTGAACGGGAAGGGGCAAATAAATGAACTACGACTTTCAGCTAAAAGTGACAAGTGACAGACAAGTGACGCTGACATCTACCCGGCCGTGCCGAGCAGCACAGAACAAGAAACATTTCCGGCCTCCTTGATTCCACAGAATACTTAGGTTTTTCAAGACTCCAACGAACATGACAACGTGAATGTATGGATGGGAATAAACGGACGGCGTTTCATAGGGGCTTATTTTTTAAGGAAGTCTAACAAGAGCACGTTACTTAAATTTTGGGTGATTGGATTTCGTGCTCGCTCTGGCAGTAATTTTTCCAAATAATCACGAGGCTGATGTGCCCCATCAAGATAATTGGTTTCAGAAAGATGGGGCGCCTCCCCAGTTAGGTGTAGACGTCCGTCAATATCTAGATGCCAGATTTTCTGAAAGAGGGAAAGGGCGTCGAGAAGCAATTGAGTGGCCACTGCGATCCCCAGACTTGACTCTTTTGGAATCAGTGGGGTAATTTAAAATCGAAAATAGGTTTTAACAGAGCGAATAATTTAGAGGAGCTACAGCACATAATTCGTTCTAAAGTGGAGCAAATTAGTCTTGACATTTTTTAGCGCAGGGTACAAAGTGTTTATACTCGTATCTGTCAATGCCAACTGGTAGGTGGAGAACAATCAGATCATTTGCGCTAAATTTTTTTTTGTTCAATAATATTTTCATTAAACATACGTTTCTATTCTAAAAAATTCTTCTAAAGTAAGTAATGCTATTTTTCAAAAAAAAATATGCCGGATACCATCTTTTTTCATCATCTTTTAAGTAGTAAGCAGGTATATGGCACAATAGCAAAAAATATGGTTGTCATTAAAAAAATATTATGACGTCACCATTCAGAAATAGGTGACGTCATATATTTAATTTTACGTCATAAGTTGGCAATAGAAAATTTGCATGGGATTTCCATTAAATGAATGTAACATTTACCTATTCGTTTTTCATACATAGATCATTATTACAGGAAAATACCCAGAAACATATGTAGTCGGCAGAAAAATAATTTTAAATAAAAAAATTTCGAATTATTTTCGTGTTACCGCGAACGTTCTGTTATTGGTCGTGACGTACTTGGACAGTGAATAACGGACGTGTTTACATTTGCCTTAAGTACCGTCGCTTGTTTCTCAACACCATGATGAATTTTATTCGTTTATCGGGGTCTCAAGCTCATTATCATTGTTGACATTACCGTCCAGTGACGTCACCGGTCATGCCGACAAAATAGTGGTGTTTGAAATCAATTGTGAAATTCGCATTTTCAAATACTTTTTGCATTGTTATTTTAGCGAATTGTTGGTAAAACGAAAAATTTACTAATGAGATCTACGTTAAAAGGTAAAAAAGTTATAAGCATTTAAAGAAAAAATTTTGCCATGATAAGAAAAAAACATAACAAATATTCTATTGTAAAGATAAAATTGACCTCTCCGAGCGTTTTTCTTGAAGAAAGTAAATAACACATTTATGAATTATGCTCCAAACTTTGTTATCACATTGTATATATTTGTCTCAGTATGTACGTACACATATAAAAGTATCCTATTATGGGTTCTACAGGGTGATTCATAAGTGGTGACCAAAAATAAAACCCCATGTTCTTTGAACAATTTTAGAGAGGGTATGTTCTATAAAAAAATTTCTTATAATGCTTCATTAAAAAGATACAGGGTGTTGACAGTTGAATTTCAAAAAATAAAATTTCCCAATTTTTTAAAAAGTAGCACATATATTTTGCTGAAACTTCGCATGTGTAGGCTGCTATGTAAGGCGCGTATTCTACTATAACAATTGAATCGGCTAATCCAGCAGTGGTGCGCGTATCCACATGTCATTGGTTATCCCTCAAGAAACAAATCTCCTGGACGTAGCAAGTGCGTTATGGTAGTGAATTTTCATAGAAATGATCTGACACAAAATATTTTATTATAACTTTTTTTTCTTGTAATATAGAAATCTAAATTTTGGTGTATAGTTTACTTTTTATATCGTAAACCTACCAACCAAATTTGGTTATCATAGACTTTTTATTTTTTAAGATAAAATTTTTTTCAAATGAAAACTCAAAATTTTTTCAGAAAACCTCGTCAGATTTTTCTGATTAACGAACTTATCAAAGATATTTAGAAAAGGAAGGTACATGCCAAATTTTATCAAAATCGGCCCCTTATTCTTTGAGATAAATTTTTTTTTCGAATGAAAACTCAAAATTTTCCCGGAAAACCTCGTCCGATTTTCCTGACTAACAAACTTGTCAAAGCCATTTACAAAAGGAAGATACATGCCAAATTTTATTTAAGTCGGCCCATTATTTTTTGAGATAAGAATTTTTTTCGAATGAAAACTCAAAATTTTTCCGGAAAACCTCGTCCGATTTTCCTGACTAACGAACTTATCCAAGCCATTTACAAAAGAAAGGTACATGCCAAATTTTATCAAAATCGGCCTATTATTTTTTGAGTTATGGGTGTGACACATACATACATATATATATATATATATATATATATATATATATATATATATATATATATATATATATATATATATATATATAGATATATATATATATATATATATATATATATATATATATATATATATATATATATATATATATATATATATATATATATATATATATCTAAATATATAAACATATAAAAATTGAAACTGACCCCGGATATGGGTTCTAGGGCTCCTAGTTCGCGCTCATTTGCAAAAATTTTTTCAAAATTTAAAAGTCGGGATCTCTCCATTAGTGAATTTTTTCTACGAAAATTCACTAAAAACGGGCAAGCCAATGATATTTTTTTTTATTTTTCATTTTTTGAATCTTACTTTCATTCGTGAACAAAATGACTCTCTTGATAATTTTCTGTACGACGCTTATTTTACTAATAAGCAATGAATCAGGTAAGTGTTTTAGATCACAGTTCATGATTTTTAACCAGTCGTTGTTTGGTAGAAAATCGCAATGATACACTTATAGGCTTATAGTAATTTATTTATTACAATAAATGTTCAAAAATGCCTCCATTGGCCTGAATACTGAATACTAATATGAAAAATTTAATGTCTTGAGGATTCATTGTTGCTTGAATATGACGAAAAGCATTATTTATCAGTTGTTGTAGCTGCTCTGGTGTATTTATTTGTTCACTGTAGACCAGTCGCTTAAAATCACCCCAAAGATAGAAGTCAAGTAGGTTTAAATCCGGTGATCCTGCAGGCCAATGTATTGGTCCAGTTCTGCCAATCCATCTTTTATTATAATGTTCATGTAGCCATGTAACAACGTTTCGACTATGATGCGCTGGTGCACCGTCATGCTGGTACAACACTATAGCTCTTGTTGCTAGTGGAATGTCATCTAGAATGTTTTCTACACGGTTTTCTAGGAGCGCTAGTACGAAGATCCATTTAAACGTTGTGTCAGGACTTCCATGAACAGTGAGCTGTTAAAAATGCCACACCATAAATTAATGTAAAACCTATGTTGAAGTGTGCGAGTCCTTGTTGCATGTGGATTTTCCAATGACCAGACATGTTCATTAAGAGAATTATAAATACCATTCTTGTAAATGTTGATTCGTCAGACCAGAAGATTAGATTAGGGAATAACATCCATTCACAAAAGACTCGTCGACGCACATTATCTCCAGGTAGAAGGCAATGAACATTCTGTCAATGATATGGATGTAAGGCTTCTCGATGTAAAGTTCTCCAAACAAAGCTTTGAGAATATTGTAACTGCGTCGAAATCCTCCGAGTACTTGTCGAAGGTTGATCCATCACTGCATCCACCACTCTCTCTTCGTCTTCAAGTTGATGTTGTTTTCTACCATTAGCTCTAGCGTCAGGACGTTGTCCAATACCGCACTGCCAAAGTCTTGAAAACGATCGAGAAAAAACGCTTGGTGTAGGTTGACGGCGAGTGGGAAACCTACGTTGATATTCCCGACAAGCAGCTAGAGCATTTCCATCAGCATATCCGTAGATAAAAATTATATCTGCATACTCTTCTGAGGTGTACTCCATTATAAGAAGTAAAATAGTAGAAAATTATGCAATTTTATAAGGTTTACCACTTACACCTATTCAAAATAATAACTTGTTAACCTAAACGTCAAGTGACACTTAATGACAACTTTGGCAAACCAGACTACTACTTACTAAAATACAACAAAGATAATCGTCTTACAAAAAATTATCAAGACATTAAATTTTCCATATTAAAAAGATGTCGTGCGTGTATTCAGGCCAATGGAGGCATAAAGGTGTATCATTGAGATTTTCTACCAAACAACGACTGGTTAAAAATCATGAACTGTGCTCTAAAACACTTACCTGATTCATTGCTTACTCGTAAAATAAGCGTCGTACAGAAAATTATCAAGAGAGTCATTTTGTTCATGAATGAAAGTAAGATTCAAAAAATAAAAAATAAAATAATTGGCTTACCCGTTTTTTTCTTGAGGGATAACCAATGACATGTGGGTACGCGCGCCACTGCTGGATTAGACGATTCAATTGTTATTGTAGAATACGCGCCTTACATAGCAGCCTACACATGCGACGTTTCAGCAAAATATATGTGTTACTTTTTAAAAAATTGGGAAATTTTATTTTTTGAAATTCAACTGTCAACACCCTGTATCTTTTTAATGAAGCATTATAAGAAAAATTTTTATAGGAGATACTCTCTCTAAAATCGTTCAAAGAACATGGTGGTTTCATTTTTGGTCACCACTTATAAATTATCCTGTATAAGCACTAATTCATTGAAAGAAAATTTGCTAGAACATGTGTGTTTCAATTCATCAACATTCGTCACTCAACCAACATCATTAACTTTAAGTGGCCAATATGAACATGTTCGGAAAACAGCAGGACGACTATGAGAGACTGACTGATGATGATGATCTAATGGGGACACTCGAACAAAATCGCTTAGCAGATATCAGGTGAAACAATAGAGACCAATGATGTGGTGTATTGATTGATGAACTAATTAATACAATTAACATCCAAACCAAACTGAACTCATCTAGTTAACCGCGTTGTTAGCTTCGGGCATGGTTCGATGCTTTTCAGATCAACGTTTCTATCTCGTAATGCAAGGTCTGTATTATGCGAAATCGTAATATTTGCACTAGGCTAATAGTCAAACTTAACCTGTATATATTAAATGTAGAGGGTACCCTAGATTAAATTTTATATACAGGGTGAATCTAACCACCCGTACCAGTCGTTTTTAAGCCTAGTGGATGCCTCAAAGAAAAAATAAGATATGTTTGTATGCCCAAATCGGGCACCCTCTTTCGATTGGTGATAAAGTCAACTTCCAGTACAAACCAGAAATGGATAGTTCGGACACAAATATTAGATTCTTAAATAGAACATTGTATTTTCTATTACAGATTTAGTTTACATGTAGAAAAGTCAGAAACTTTTATCCGAACCACTTTCCCGATAGATATCACCTTGATAATAAATTTTAACTTAAACTACACCCAACGACAAGGACGTGGCTATTGTGTGTGGGGGACTGTATGGCAGACAATGTAAGCGTTCATAAATGTGGTGTGCCACCTTGATTTACACATTCTTGGATCCGTATTTGAACGCCGTCGCCAGCTTGCAAGATTTCTACACCGCTCAACAACTGGCAAGCTTCCCGGATGCGCACTTTTATATCATATTTTGTTGTGGGTTAATGTCCGTAAACAATCTCTTTGACCCGGCCCCCAAAAAAATCTAGGGGTGTCAAGCCTGGTGATCCAGGCGGCCACGCTACAATCCCTTACTATAATTTAAAACATATGAAGAAACAACGCTCTAGCCAAAGGATGAGATAGGCAGTAACCAATATAATTTTTAGCGAATTTTTATTTAAAAAAATTAGCTAATAGAGTGGTATCGATGATGAGACTTTGCAAAAATGTTTTCAAATCAGAGCGAATTTGGGCCCCTAGAACCCGAAATCAAGGTTCGTTTTAATTTTTATATGTTTATATATATATATATATATATATATATATATATATATATATATATATATATATATATATATATATATATATATATATATATATATATATATATATATATATATGTATGTATATATATATATATATATATATATATATATATATATATATATATATATATATATATATATGTTCAGGAAGATTTCCGCGGTCTTTAATGGAGACATGCTTGGTTCTCGGGTTACAGACCAAAAACTGTCAAATCTTATAAAAACTCCCAAGGATACGATTCCAAACGAATCCCACGGAGTTTACGAAATTCCTTGTTCCGACTGTTCCCGAACTTACGTAGGACAAACAAACAGACGCATCCACAATCGAATATACGAACACACCCTCGCAGTTAGAAAATCCGACCCCTCATCGGCGCTGACCATGCATTATATTCATACAGGGCACAAAATAGACTTCGATAATGCCAAAACAATAGCACCGGTTTACAATTTCAAAACGAGAATTATCCGCGAAGCAATCGAGATTGAAAAACGTCCCGATTGTTTAAATAAGAGAGATGATGGTCTTCGCCTTCCGACTACTTGGAAACCTATTATATCTTCTTTACAAACACACAAAAAGGAAATAAATTCCACAGACAATTTTATTGCATCATTATCTACCTCAACAAATGCCGGTGCCCCTCTTAATCATCCTCTAAATACCGTGACCAAAGCCCCCCACTCAATTGACCGTGACCCCACTACTTTCACTGATGACGCAACAGGTACACGGAACGACATATATAAGACAAGACTTGCCACGAACTGCCAGATCTCTCTGAGGCCTAGAGTTGAACACACTGAGACCTCACAGACGATCTCCGGCGAGATTTGGGGAGTAGGCAGATTGAGGCACCGTAATCGTGCTACAACAACCCAACCTACCTTTATCCACCGCTCTAAGGAGTAGGCAGATTGAGGACTTAGAGTGTCCTTACATATTTCCTTTACCTACCTTTGTCTGCCACTCTAAGGAGTAGGCAGATTGAGGCCTTAGAATGTCCTTACATATTTCCTTTACCTACCTTTGTCCACCACTCTAAGGAGTAGGCAGATTGAGGCCTTAGAGTGTCCTTACATATTTCCTTTACCCACCTTTGTCCACCACTCTAAGGAGTAGGCAGATTGAGGCCTTAGAGTGTCCTTACAAATTTCCTTTATCCACCTTTGTCCACCACTCTAAGGAGTAGGCAGATTGAGGCCGTAGAGTGTCCTTACATATTTCATTTACCCACCTTTGTCCATCACTCTAAAGAGTAGGCAGATTGAGGCCTTAGAGTGTCCTTACATAATTCCTTTACCCACCTTTGTCCACCACTCTAAGGAGTAGGCAGATTGAGGCCTTAGAGTGTCCTTACATATTTTCTTTACCCACCTTTGTCCATCACTCTAAGGAGTAGGCAGATTGAGGCCTAAGAGTGGCCTTACATATTTCCTTTACCCACCTTTGTCCACCACTCTAATGAGTAGGCAGATTGAGGCCTTAGAGTGTCCTTACATAATTCCTTTACCTCTTAAAAATGGCTCCAAAACAGGAGCCGAAACGTCGAGTTTCCATATATATATATATATATATATATATATATATATATATATATATATATATATATATATATATATATATATATATATATATATATATATATATATGAGACATGCTTGGTTTTCGGGTTAAACCGCGTCCAGAATTTGGACGCGGTTTAACCCGAAAACCAAGCATGTCTCATATATATATATATATATATATATATATATATATATATATATATATATATATATATATACATATATATATATACATATATATATACATATATATATACATATATATATATATATATATATATATATATATATATATATATATTCTGAAAAACTTTTGTAACTTTAATGAAATATTAAACACAATTTTGTTATTTAAAGAGACTTGCAGTACTTACATATTATATCCGAGACCAATTTTTAATTTTTTAGCTCCAGATAAAATATAATTTTTTTTCAACTAATCGCTAACTGGGACCCTAAAACCGATATCCAAGCTCCATTTAAACTTAAAGAATTAGTTTTAATAGTATATCTTATTAATAGTGTACAATTCTTATGAAAATTCACTACTATAACGCACTTGTTGGTTTAGAACTTTTTTAAATTTTGTATGTTAATTTTCTTAACCACCTTCGCATTAATGACTACAAACATTTTCCTCTGAAAATCAAATATGCGGTGTTGCCTTACATCGGTGGACTAAGACACAGACTTATGAAACTTTTCAAAGATTTTACAGACATCGAAGTGGCTAATACAATGTTTTGACCAACAAGACCTGTTCACTAACAACAAGGACAAAATTCCAGTGTATAAAGAACGTGATGTAGTCTTCAAGTTGGACTGTAAAAATGGTTCTCTTTCTTATATAGGTCAGACCTGACAGTCTGTTGGTAGGAGGATTAGTCAGCATAGGAGTGACTCCAGACTTAAACCCGATAGCCGTGCATCATGTGTCAACCTTCGGTAAAAATATAGATTTTGAAAATGTCAAAATATTGGATAGAGAAACCAATCTGAAAAAACGTTCCCTTCCGGAAATGTGTCATATTCTTGAAAATGACACTACGAACTCTAAATCAGATATTCAATATTTAAGTAACATATATAGTTATGTAATACTATTTGATAAGTCTGATGGCGCCTCTATGTTGGCCGGTTCCATAATTTAGAATAAGAAAATAAATTATAAATTTTCATCAATAGTCTCTAATCAATGATTGTTTATTAGTTTGCAGTGTCACCTAGGTCTATGGTCGGTATCTAACGTGAAAAAATGGGGTTAGATGTCCAAATCCTTATACGTGAATTTTTCAAACCCTTTTTAATATTTTAACTTTGCTAACTCTTTTGTATGCTTTTTCATGATTGACTTTGAATGTTTTCAACGTACAAATGTTTGCGTAAAGTTACATGTAGTTTTTAAAATGGTTGTTACATTCATGTTTTTTGCATGCCCTTGTGGCAGAGTTTCTCTGTTTTGATGCTTTTGGCTTTGCTTTTCAATTAGGTACAATCTAGATGTTATATTAACTTTTATTCATTTTAGTACTGCTGAAGATGCTTGGGATCTCAAGCGAAATATATCGAGTATTTACTACAGAGTGACTTTCTTTAAAATATAACCCTCAAGTTTGGGTCGTAAATGTCCTTAGAAGTAAACAAATATTAGCACGCTAACGTGTATCGACTGTTACTCCTCCCTTCAATCATTTTTTTTATTTAAATTTTAACAACACACCACGAGGGCTTACAGCCTAAATACTATCGTACCGTGGGTGTTGACAAGGAGGAAAGAGGCAACTTGTTGATTCTGGACTTGAAGGTTTGGAGGTTCGGAGGAGAAGGAAAAACATGTGCCGGCAAGGAATTCCACAACTTGGAAGTCCTCACGGTAAAAGAGCGGGCATAACAAGATGTTCTATGTCTGGTGACCTGGACAGTAAAATGGTGCATTCGCTCTGTTCCTCTGGTAGATCTGTTGGGGGCAGCAGGTGGGGGAACTATGGAGGAAAGCTCCTCTGAACAGTGCCCGTGCAGATATCTATAAAAGAGAGAGATGTCACCAACGGCACGTCGGTGGGAAAGGTATGGCAGCCTTTGGGTGAGCGTAGGGTCACCGATGAGACGTATAGCTCTCTTTTGAATGGAGTCCAGGATAGAGAGTGTAGAAGCGGCAGCTGGACCCCAGATGTGGGAGCAGTATTCGAGGTTTGGCCTTATTTGTGAAGTATATAAGATATAGAGATTAGCTGGTGAAAAGTATTTGCGAACGCGGAGGAGGAAACCTAATTTCTTAGCAGCCGCTTCTGCAATTGATGTGACATGTTGGTGCCAATTAATATTTCGATCCACAGAAATGCCAACAAGAGAAAAGGACTCATTACTTTGAATAACTTGGGTGTTCATTGTGATGGGTCTAGGGCTGGTGTATCTCTTATGAGAAAGAAAGCAAGACTGAGATTTGGTGGGGTTGAATTGTACAAGATTTCTACTTCCCCAGTCTAATATTTTTTTGGAGATCCACGGAGACAGAACCCTCCATGAGTCTGCGATCCTCATCTAATTGTGCTAAAGAGACAGGCTTAGAATATTGTATATTTGAGTGGACGGTGCTGTCGTCCGCGTAACTGTGAACTGGGTTGGATGTGCTAGAGAGGAGGTCATTGATGTGGAGAAGAAATAAAGTAGGGGCTAGAGCTGAACCTTGAGGAACTCCTGCATTAATTGGATACAGTTTAGAGGAATGGCTAACCACAACAACAAAAATGCTCCTGTTGGACAGAAAATTGGCTGTCCAGCTACAAACTTTTGGTGGTAGGCCATAGGCCGGAAGTTTATTAAGCAGCGCTGCGTGCCAGACCTGGTCGAATGCTTTGGATATGTCTAGAGCAAAAATCTGAGATTCACCGTGTAGTTACATAGACTTGTTCCAAGAATGGGTGACAAAGGAAAGGAGGTCGGCAGTCGATCTGCGCTGACGGAATCCATACTGCCTGTCGTGGATTAGACTGTATATATATATATATATATATATATATATATATATATATATATATATATATATATATATATATATATATATATATATATATATATATATATATATATATATATATATCACACCCATAACTCAAAAAATAATGGGCCTATTTTGATTAAATTTGGTAAGTGCGTTCCTTTTGCGAAATTTTTTGTATCTCCGGTAATAAAGAGGTATGGAAACCAAATTTGGTATGCTTATATAAAGAAAGGCATACTACATACCAAAATGTAGATAGCTAGGTTATAAGAAAACAAGTTATAGGCATTTAAAGGAAAAAATTTGGGTGCAACGGGTGACCATAGAAAGGCACAAGAATAAAATATTTTATGTGGATAACCAATTATATTGTATATTACAAAAAAATTAAGCTTCTTTGGCTCAAAAACGTCAAGAAATACCAGACAAATTACTTTGAAAATTTTATAGTTTTCCTTCTTGAAACGTTTCCTTCTTGAAAAGTCGCAATTTAAAACGTCAAAATTGGTCTCTCTTAGACAAAGAACCTAAAACGAATACAGGTTGCGTAGAAAAAATTTGGCAAAAAGTGGGTTTTACAAAACCGTAAGTTTCAACTTCAACCGTCATTGTCTTTCATTTTACTAAAATATTTGCAGAAAATGTATGTCAAATATGCTTGTTCCCTGATGCTTTGGCAGTAGTTTTAGTTAAAGTTTATGGTTTAATACTCTATACTTTTTAGCGAATTTTCGTGGAACAAAGTAATTATTGAGGAGACTGCGGCTTTTGAATTTTGAAAAGATTTTTTGAAATGAGCGTGAACTAGGCCCACTAGAACCCACGACTGGGATTAGTTTCAGTTTTTATCTGTCTACATATATACAGGGTGACGCATTTCTAGGGTAAAGTTCAATAGATCGGTTATTATACAAGATACGAGAAAAAGTTGTATATGTTAGTTCTAAGGTGTCTTGAGCTGCATCTTATTAATATTTTTACATTCACACCGTGACCCAGTAGTTGATGATAATTTATTTTGTTGAATAAACCTCTTGCGTTGGTGATTAGTCCTTTACAATTTTGTTGTCTGAGACGTTGGCTGTTTACCTCCCACTAGCATGCAGGTGTCTCTCTTAGAATCAGCTACTCTTTTGTCCATTGATAGTCGAGTTGGATCAACTTTCATTGTCTATTTATAGGACAACTTCGTTTGTGGATGTTTTGTCTATTGTTTTATAAAGTAATACACTCTTGCAATAACAGGCTATTGTGTTTAACGCTGGTATTTAGTGATATCGGAAAGAAAGATCCTGGGCATAATTTTCGGAGGCAAGAGAATAGAAGGCATTTGGTGAAAGTGTACGAATGCAGAAGTGTATGATATGGATAACCAAGTAATTAAAACATACTTATTACAGTGGCTAAAATAAACAGATGATGAGAAAATGGCAAATGTTAGTTTAAATCCTGACGCTAAAAGAAAGAAGGACCGTCTAAAAAAAAAAAAATTCGGCGTGGTCCAATTCAACCATACTTGCAAGAAAAAGGAGTTTACAATTGGAAGATCATTGCGAAAGATAGAAATCACTGAAAAAATATCACCAAGCTATGGGACCTAATGCATTGTGCACATGTATATCAATCCACCTACAATTTAGAAATAAAATTATAAAATTTCAATCTAATTGGATTGAATCAGAGATCAAATAGGTGGTAAAGCTATTTGTAAGGCAAAACTGACAATGATTGTTTCGAAATGAGTAAATATTTTAAATGAAGTGACTATCAACGTTCATAGTTAGTCAGTGTCGTACTTTCAGTATTTTTAGCCGATTAGATGTAACACTTTTTCAAATTTTACTTTTAGTATTCAACCAAAGGTTTCTGGCTTTATACATTATAGAAATAATATTATGTGGTAATAATTAAACAATAATAAAAGTGTGGTAATTGCTTAGTCGACCCTTTTCCAAAAATCACGAATGACGTAAAATACAGTCATCTTAAAATATCAACATTCCTCAAAGTTAATAGCTCATAGAGCATAACTAACTTTTAAAGGTGTTAAAACGTGTAAATCGGTAATAAACCTCAGGGTTAAAGAAGTGAGCCTGTTGTTTTAGTTGATTACAGATATTTATGATTGAAAACACGTAGCGCGACTGTTCTTTTATTGCACTGCAGCACATTTCACCTTCATTATAACAATAAACTGTCACGCAAGGGACGAAATTCTCTCTGCAGTGATATTATTCTAAAGAAGATATCGATCCTATCTACATCAACACTAAATATAAATGTTAGAAATATAGAAGAAAGAAACAGAATAAACAGTTTGGCCTATGGAAAACTATAGAAGCGGGTTTTGTACTATTTTACGTTATCTCTTTGTTCAAACATGAAAAATAATCATGTATCATTTATGTTCTAATTTTGATCTGGCAATCCAATATCTGACTTGTTTAAGAATCTGCCTAACAAAAGTGTCAACAAATAAATTCCACACAGCTTGCTTAACCTAGTTCGATGAACACCTAATGTCACCATGCAACGAAATAGATTGTCTTACAGTAAGCTCTTTTAAAAACTTAGATATTCGACTAAGTAAACCGAAAACTCACCTTCTCATCATCTTGCTCTAGTTTGATCACAACAATTAGTACAATTTGGGGAACCCAAGTTGGTTCAAGATTAAAGTTTAAAAGTTAACCTTTAAGCTGGAAAACTTAGAATATGAAGAATGGTGTAATTTTCAGAGAAAAATGTTTGTAGTCATTAATACGAAGTTGGTTTAATTTTATCTTTACCTTTTGTGTTACCAAACAAGTTTTTTAAATTACCCTTTGTCCATAAAGTCAGCTCTAAATCTGATTTTAAAAAACACTCTCTAGACTCTTTATGATACGAGGTTCAAAAGGTAGGCATACAAATTTTTTCTCTATTTCATCTTTTTTGAATATAGTGTATTCTGTTATCGTTTTATTCCTTCTGTGTCTGTTAATCAATTTTTCTACTAGGCAATCGGAATATGCGTTATATTTAGTTACGTTTTTATGTACTTTAAAAATATGGTTTAGAATTTTTTCATCCTCTGGTGAAGCTAACGTTGCTGGCGAAACGATCGTTAGGTCTTTAGAAGATGTGTTGTGGTGATTGGGTTTCTCCAAGTGTGCTTATCAGTGCTCACCACAGGTTCCAACCTTCACTTAGTCCTCATGAGTCAATTTAAAAAAAAATTCACTTAAAAATATTTACATTAAAATATCCACAAAGGACTCATGATTAACATCGCACAATATATATTTTCGAAACGGTCAGAATATTTTTGAAGTTTCGATTTGGTAACTATTACGTCCAAAAAGTATTATTCTTTTTAGTGAATTTTCTTAAAAAAAATTCACTAATGAGGAGATCCCGACTTTTGAATTTTGAAAAAATATCTTCAAATGAGCGCTAATTAGGCCCCCCAGAACACATATCCGGGGTCAGTTTCAATTTTTATTTGTTTATATATATATATATATATATATATATATATATATATATATATATATATATATATATATATATATATATATATATATATATATATATATATATATATATATATATATATATATATATATATATATATATATATATATATATATATGTGTATGTATGTATCACACCAATAACTCAAAAAATAAAGGGCCGATTTTGATTAAATTTGGTGAATACTTTCCTTTTGTAAATGGCTTGCATAAGTTCGTTAGCCAGGAAAATCGGCCCAGGTTTTCCCGGAAAATTTTGTATTTTCTTTCGAAAAAAAATTATATCTCCCGAATTGACAAAGTAAGGGCAACCAAATTTGGTACGCGAGTCATATATCATTATAGGTAAGTTACCCACTTAGCTCTGTAGGTCAAAAGACAAAAAAGTTATAAGCATTTAAATAAAAATAAATTGGGGTTTTCCTCGAAACGTCAAAGCTGCAATTTAAAACGTCAAAATTGGCAACATTTAGGCAAATAACTTGAATCTAATACTGGTTATGGAAAGAAAATGTCTTACAAATCCTAAAGTCTTAGTTTCAACCGTCCTTGTCCTTCATTTTACTAAAATATTTCCAGAAAATTCATTTCAAATAGACCTTTTCTCTGATGTTTGGCAGTAGCCTTAGCTATAGAGTTTATCGTTTAATGGTATATAATTTTTGTCGAATTTTCGTAAAAAAATAATAAATCTCAATATATCCGTTATTATACAAGATATGAAAAAAATTATATACATTAATTATAGGGTGTCTTGAGCTACATCTTAAAAAAATATTTCTTCAATCACAGGGTGACCCATAAGTCGTTGCTGATACAAATTCTCTTTTTTTTAACAAACACGCCTTATGTTATTGCATTTTTGCATTTTCAATCGAAATATAATGCATGTTTATAAGAAAAGAAATTCTGGACGCAGCAAGTGCGTTTTGGTAGCGAATTTTTTTCAAATGATTCATATTTGAATAGCTCAATTTGCTATTAACATATAAGGTTTACCAAGAAACGAGTTTTTTCGGGAACACTTTAAGTTTACTTTCGGAAATTTTTGTACATTTTTAAACAACAAAGTTATTTTGATGAAACATGGCACATTGTTTTTACTATATTTATCTATATCACCTTCTTATAAATGTACAAGTAGTTGCATACGATATTTTAATATATGTATCGATATTTCAAATTTCCCGGGTTTTTGACTCCTACAACTCAAGGGGTATTAGTGAATTCTCTCTTTTTTAGCGAAAAAAATCACTAATTCAAATGAGTACTAATTAGGCCCCCGAGAACACATATCCGGGGTGAGTTTCAATTTTTATATGTTTATATATATATATATATATATATATATATATATATATATATATATATATATATATATATATATATATATATATATATATATATATATATATATATATATATATATATATCTCCGACAATAGGCATGGATGCAAAATGATGAAAATGTTTTGTATCCTCCTACTATGTCGAAAATCATAACTACTGGACAATTGATAGTCCCTTTATTAATCTTATTTTTAAAGGGGTAGACATTGATCCAATCCAATCCATAGCAGGTGGTAGTGGAATTTTCCTTTATGTAATAGTAAAGGATTTTTTCACGCCCGAGGAGGTACCACCCCATACATCAAGGGGCCGGTGAAGTCCCAACGGACGTTTCTGGTTCTGGTGTATGGGTCGGTTTCCCTTATAAGCAAAAATGATGATGGCTCCTCCTTGTATAAAATATTCCGGTGGCAAAATACCCCTCCATTCGGATCTCCGGGAGAGGGGTGTACAGGGGGCGCCAACATCAAGATTTAACATATCCTTTTCGAATATATGTGGCCTAAATTCTAACCTGAACTCCGTCCACCATTTCCTCCAGGCTAACAGGCCCCAACTTCTCTTCCTCACCGAAACCCAAATCAGTGCCAAAACAGCCACTAATCACCTTAATTTCCCGGGGTATGAGCTCCTTACTGCCTTTAGATTGCATGGAGGCGTGTGCGCATACGTCCGTAGCAATCTACCCTGCACCAGACTTCCCAATTTAGAAGCTGGAAGAAAAGACATACTATGGATAAAACTCTCTCTCAGGGCTGCAACTAAATTCATCTGTTGCATTTACCGGTCACCTTCTGACAACAACTTTGTCCAGCTCTTTGACTACCTTTCTGAAAAAACCGACTATTTGATTTCTGAATATCCTTCCTCCGAGGTCACTATTCTTGGCGACTTCAATGTCCATAATAAGGAATGGCTAGGATCTTCAAAAACCGATCCACAAGGGAGAGCAGCGGAGGCCTTTGCAGTCAGCAATTCTTTGGCCAATATGGTTCAGCAACCTACTTACTTTCCTCGTATCCCAACACACAGCTCAAATCCCTTGGATCTCCTTCTTACTACAAATCCTGAATGCTATACGACATCAGTCACCACCCCGCTTGGTCGCTCAGACCACGGCATGGTTACTGCTTCCTGCACAATGCAACCCGAGGTCACACAGTCATCGCACCCACGTATCAGTTGGCACTACAACTCCGCAAACTGGGACGAAATGCAGGATTACTTTTCCTAATTTTCATGGGCGTCTGTCTGCTTCTCTCATCCTGCTACCCCCCACCCCCGATATCTCACAAAACGTCACCGAAGTTATCCAAGTTGGCATGGAATTATTTATTCCACGTACACAAAAAACCTCTTCAGCCACTCAAAAGCCCTTGTTCTCTGAATCCTGTGACAAGGCCAGACTTGAAAAGGTCAAAGCTCACAAAACGCTTCTACACAATCCCAGTCAAGAAAATCGTCAAGCATTCAACGACGCAAGAAACCGCTATGTCCGCATTCTTTCTGAGGCAAAAAACTCGTTTAATAACCACATCAAAAACAAAGTCCTCTCAAGCTCCAACGGCGGCAAACCCTTCTGGACTCTTGCTAAGTCTATTGGGAATAATTTCTGCAAGAGCACGTTCCCACCTCTCGTCTCAGGTGATGAAATTGTTTCTACCGCCCTGGGCAAGGCTGAACTTTTTGCTTCGTTGTTCGCCGGAAATTCTACTCTCAACCCACCTCCAAATGTTCAACCACCAACAGTCCCCAATGTCGCGCACAAAATGACTGATATCATTTTCAAAACTAAAAAGGTACGAAAGATGCTCTCTTCTCTTAATACCAGGAAAGCCTCTGGCCTTGACGAGATCCCAGCAATTGTTCTCAAAAAATGCGCACCAGAACTTGCTCCTGTCCTGACTCGTCTGTTTCAGATATCTTACAATAAAGGCATATTCCCTAGTAACTGGAAAACTGCTCGAGTACAACCCATCCCCAAGAAAGGATCCAAAGCGCTTCCTAGCAACTACAGGCCTATTTCTCTCCTTTCAGTCATCTCTAAAGTGATGGAAAAGTATATAAACACCGAACTACTAAAATTCCTTGAAAAACACAGTCTAATCCACGACAGACAGTATGGATTCCGTCAGCGCAGATCGACTGCCGACCTCCTTTCCTTTGTCACCCATTCTTGGAACAAGTCTATGGAACAACACGGTGAATCCCAGATTGTTGCTCTAGACATATCCAAAGCATTCGACCAGGTCTGGCACGCAGCGCTGCTTAATAAACTTCCGGCCTATGGCCTACCACCAAAACTTTGTACCTGGACAGCAAATTTCCTCTCCAACAGGAGCATATCTGTTGTTGTGGATGGCCATTCCTCTAAACTGTATCCAATTAATGCAGGAGTTCCTCAAGGTTCAGCTTTAGCCCCTACTTTGTTTCTTCTCCACATCAATGACCTCCTCTCTAGCACATCCAACCCAGTTCACAGTTACGCGGACGACAGCACCCTCCACTCAAACATACAATATTCTAAGCCTGTCTCTTTAGCCCAATTAGATGAGGATCGCAGACTCATGGAGGGTTCTGTCTCCGTAGACCTCCAAAAAATATTAGACTGGGGAAGTAGAAATCTTGTACAATTCAACGCCACCAAAACTAAGTCTTGCTTTCTTTCTCACAAGAGATACAGCAGCCCTAGACCCATCACAATGAACAACCAAGTTATTCAAAGTAATGAGTCCTTTTCTCTTGTTGGCATTTCTGTGGATCGAAATCTTAATTGGCACCAACATGTTACATCAATTGCAGAAGCGGCTGCTAAGAAATTGGGTTTCCTCTTCCGGGCTCGCAAATACTTTTCACCAACTAATCTCTATACCTTATACACTTCACAAATAAGGCCAAACCTCGAATACTGCTCCCACATCTGGGGTGCAGCAGCCGCTTCTACACTCACTATCCTGGACTCCATTCAAAAGAGAGCTATACGTCTCATCGGTGACCCTACCCTCACCCAAAGGCTTCCATCCCTTGCTCATCGACGTGCCGTTGGTGACCTCTCTCTCTTTTATAGATATCTGCACGGGCACTGCTCAGAGGAGCTTTCCTCCATAATTCCCCCACCTGTTGCCCCCAGCAGATCCACCAGGGGAACAGAGCGAATGCACCCTTTTAATGTCCAGGTCACCAGACATAGAACATCTTGTTATGCCCGCTCTTTTGTCCCGAGGACTTCCAAATTGTGGAATTCCTTGCCGGCACATGTTTTTCCTTCTCCTCCGAACCTCCAAACCTTCAAGTCCAGAATTAACAAGCTGGCTCTTTCCTCCTTGTCAACACCCACGGTACGATAGTATTTAGGCTGTAAGCCCTCGTGGTGTGTTGTTGACATAAATATATATATATATATATATATATATATATATATATATATATATATATATATATATATATATATATGTATATATATTTATATATATATATATATATATATATATATATATATATATATATATATATATATATATATATCACACTGATAACTCAAAAAATAATCGGCCGATTTTGATGAAATTGGTGAGTACCTTTGTTTTGAGTAGCTTGGATAATTTCGTCAGCCAGGAAAATCGGCTCAGTTGAAATACATTAAACAATGATTTGTTTTAATTAGACAGACGGGCTCCCCCGGTCAGTATCAGTTCTGAGCTGACCTTAAAAGTATGTAATTTCGACCCCGAAATTATAATGCATGTTTTGTAAGAAATTCAATTCTGGACTCAGCAAGTGGGTTATGGTAGCGAATTTGTATTGAACGCTTCAAATTTGAATAACTCAATTTCCTATTAACCTATAAGGTTCGTTGGTCAGGAAACTAGTTTCTTTCGGGAATATTTTAAGTTTATTTTTGACAAATTTGTGTACGTTTTCAAACAATAAAGTTATTTTCATGAAATATGGTACATTGTGCCTACTATATATGTTATACTGGTAACCAAATTTGATGTCTGCTTTCTTAAAAAAAAAAACACATATTTGCTATTTAAAACATTTTTATGAAAATTCACTAACATAACGCACTTGCTGCGTCCAGACTTTTGTTAATATTTTCCTATACTCCTCACTAACCAGTCTTCAGTACTTATAAAATTCTCCTAAATCTAATTTCTACGAAGTAATAAAATAATTTTTGAATTTTTTTCATCGTATTATTTTTAAACCCTGCAATATCTACAAAATGGAAAGTGACGCTTTAACCGAGTTAATTTTCCAGACTTTTCCAAATAAATAAATCATGTCTGCTACCATAATCTACGTTTTCCATCTAGTCAGTCTTTGTTTTCCAGCAAACAAATTAATTTATAACTACTGAAACAAAAACAGTGTTATTTTGAAGAGAGTTCAACCATACAAAACGCCGACAAATTCAAACTGCATTCTCGTCTGCGGTTGCCTCAAGTGATGGTAAAGCGCTATTCGCGGCAAACTCCAGAACTAATCAACCTAATCTACTGTATTTACTGGCCTAGCACTGCCACTAAATCCGATTTCGAGTTGCTGAAACGAAATGTCCTCTCCGTTTCTCTGTTCTGTATATTGTCAGTAGCGGCTCGCTAAAATGGACTAAATACAAAGAAATCATTTAAAAAATTCGGGACGCAGCAAGTGCGTTACAGTAGCGAATTTTCACATGTTTTGCATATATAATGTAACTTACCTTCTCACAAAATCATAACATTTATTCATTTATTAAAATTGCTCAATACATCTCTACAAAATATAGGAAAAAGCAACAATCACATCATTCTAAAATTACAGGCGTTAATTTGATAAATATCAAATAAACAAAACACAAAAATAATCCATAAAACACAAAAACAGCTTATCATCCATAAAATTTAAAATTAAAATTGTTGTCTGCAGAAAAGAAAGAACGCCCCCTAAAAAAACTATTTTAAAGTAAGTTTGAATTATCTGAGGCTGCTCAAATTATTTGTGCTATAAGGTAAATGCTTATATCAGCGTCTTGCATTGTTACGAGATTCGACCTGTTTAAACACATTTATGCTCTATTTAGTCTATGGATAATGGATAACCTTCCAATGCCATTACTTTCTCTTAACACATATACAAATATTAAACTTAAGTGGCTGATTTAAGCGGAAAAAAAATGAAATTTTTGTCGGCGATGCGATACTTCCACACGTTGTGATGATGTGGAAGTAATAATGGGTTTCAAAGATATAGCAATTTCGAGAACAAATTTGCCACTTTCATAGAAGGACTTGTCTCTCAAAACTGGCCAATAAACTACTGTACACCCCCACACCCCCCCCCCCAAACACACACACAATATGTACCGCAGAGAGGTTTATTAATAAGTTCATTTGTCAAATGGAAAATTGTGATGAAGCACTTTATTATCTCTTCTAATAACTATGCAGTATCCTGGCAGCGGTGCTTTTCTAATCAATTTGTTAAAGTACGTCAACCAAAATCATATATCGATTTCCTGCCGGAAGCCATACAGAAGACAAAGGTAAAAGCAGAAAACTTTATCTGTTCAAAACAAGACCTCAAAATATCCCGACTACAAACAGAAAACTAATTGAAAAAGTGAACCCACTATTGTTTGTAGACGAATGGGAAGCTTTTAGTTTTCGAACTGTAGGAAACTTTAAGGTAGACGAATCTTGGCAACCAAACGACTACGAACGAATTAAATCTTTTTTAAATCCATATTTAATGTGCTTATAAGGAATGATCAACCGGAAACAACCATACAAACATCTTTTTTTTTATTTCAACAACACACCACGAGGGCTTACAGCCTAAATACTATTCTACCGTAGGTGTCGACAAGGGACAATGAGGAAAAAGGCAACTTGTTATTTCTGGACTTGAAGGTTTTGAGGTTCGGGGGAGAAGGAAAAACATGTGCCGGCAAGGAATTCCACAACTTGGAAATCCTCGAGATAAAAGAGCGGGTATAACAAGATGTTCTATGTCTGGTGACCTGACCTGGACCTGGTAGATTTGTTGGGGGCAGGAGGCGGAGGAACTATGGAAGAAAGCTCCTCTGAGCAGTGCCCGTGCAGATATCTATAAAAGAGAGAGTGGTTACGGCACGTCAGTGGGCAAGGGATGGCAACCTTTGGGTGAGGGTAGGGTCACCGATGAGACATATAGCTCTCTTCTGAATGGAGTGTAGCGAGTGTAGAAGAGGCAGAAGCACCCTAGATGTGGGAGCTGTATTCGAGGTTTGGCCTTATTTGTGATAAGGTATAGAGATTAGCTGGTGAAAAGTATTTGCGAGCCCAGAAGAGCAAACCTAATTTCTTAGCAGCCGCTTCTGAAATTGATATGACATGTTGGTGCCAATTGAGATTTCGATCCACGGAAATACTAACAAGTGAAAATGACTGATTAACTTGGATAACTTGGTTGTTAATTGTGATGGGTCTATGGCTGATCTCTTATGAGAAAGAAAGCAAGACTGAGATTTGGCGGGGTTGAGTTGTACAAGATTGCTACTTCCCCAGTCTAATATTTTTTGGAAATCCACGGAAACAGAACCCTCCATGAGTCTGCGATCCTCATCTAATTGGGCTAAAGAGACAGGCTTAGAATATTGTATATTTGAGTGGAGGGTGCTGTCGTCCGCGTAAGTGTCAACTGGGTTGGATGTGCTAGAGAGGAGGTCATTGGTGTGGAGAAGAAACAAAGTAGGGGCTAAAGCTGAAACAAAGTAGGGGCGTGGGTGGATTAAGAGATATATTGGTTAACCCATTTTAATGCATTAACGTTGGGGAGGGAATCTGAAATTTCGTCGAAGCTAGCCAAAAACCGATTAGTTGATCCCGTATTTCTGAAAAAAGCTGATCTACGTAATAGTAATTTATGCCCATTTTGTTTGAACGAAGTATATACTTCCTGGCACATGTTTTTCACCTGTCAAGAAACAACAGCAATATGGGCACTGATTCAACATATTCTAAACATATGCTCTTTCCATTAAAGTCAATATCAGTGATATATATATATATATATATATATATATATATATATATATATATATATATATATATATATATATATATATATATATATATATATATATATATATATATATATATATTGGAATTAAAGGCAGAATGCATAAAAATAACTTGGCCAACTTTCTTTTTAGTATAACAAGGAAAACAATATATCGCGTGTTCACTAACGTTCTGTATGGAAGAAGTTCATTCGTCCCATATAAAGTCATCTTAAAAAGAATATTGGGACGCCGTTGTTATTTTTTACATATATTTTAGCTATCTCTACAGATAAAACAGCTTGTATAGAGTAGGTGGAACACGCATTCGGTTACGTGCATGCAGGTACAGCACTGAATTTCAGAGGTAATTGTGTTAGCTCACCAGTGGCCCCTACATGCACCACGTATTAATTCTGTAGTTGTGTTCAACCTATGCAGAAACCCAGCAAATTTGCAAACACATACGCGTATTAACGATATGATGGATATCTCAATTAGACATACCTGCTCCTGTAATGAATGTAAACTTAATTGGGTGTAATATTGTTGCCTGGTTTTGGCAGGTCTTGAATGCAGTTGTATGTATGCCAATGCTGTTGCTTCTCTGCTGTTGTGAAGATATTTAGATTGAGGATTCTGCTAAGTACAATGTTTTCTGGTTATCATCTCCTGCAAAAATTTGTACATTTGACAAATATTTTTACGAATAATTCGTTAACAACAGCCTAGTGACATATAAAACAGTGACTTACGAAGAGCTGTTTAGCGAATTTTCATATAAGGGAAAGAGTTTTACAAAAAGGGATTTTTCTTGAAAGATGTTTGATATAATTTTTTTACATAAAATTTTAAAATGTGTTTTTGTCATAAAAACGTTTTTAGTGGGCTTTTAAACAAAATTTTTGCGCGTTTCTGCGCACTTTTTAAGTTTTTGTGGACAATAGCTTTCTAGCAAATATGCATAGAAGAAATTCGCTTATGACGAGCTAAAGACTTCGAGACTTTCGAAAAAGTTCTTTGGATGAGCGTGACGAAAAACCCATAGAACGCACGCCCGACGTCCGCTTCAAGTTTTATATGTTTATATAGGGTGGCGCATTGAAAACGAAACAGACCGATTTGCGCCCAGAGAATTTTTTTTTAAGAAACGCTCAAACACGTCATTTTTAATATTGAGGGGGACATGTTTTGACATAAAACTCACCTTGTCACACCAACCCCTTAAGGATTGTGATAACAACCCTTATATTTTAAATAGGGAACATGGCTTGAGTGCTACATCATTTGAAGGCGCTTTCTTTTCTGAATTCAGCACACAAATTTTTTTGGAAGTTTTATCAACTCGTTTAAAAATTATTCACAGTTGAAGATGCAAAAACGCATATCACTCATTCCGATAAGAAATGTGCTCATAGTCAATGTTTTGTTGGTTTGTAAACAAAAAATTGACTATCAGAACATTTCTAGTCGGAATGAGAGAAATGCGGTTTATTATTTCAGTTTATCGGTCGGTTTGAAACTTGATAGTACTACCGAAAATTAATTTCACAGTGGTGTATTCTGTAGAAGAAAGAGTTAAAATAATTACTATTTTTTTGAAAAACGATGACTGGGTCAACCGTACCGCAAATTAATTTAATGAACGACATCCGAACAGACATGTTAACAGAAAATACATTTTGGAGTTAGTTGCAAAGTTTCGACAAAGTGGTTCAGTAGTCAACAAAAAACGGGATCCTGAACTTGAATTTTCGGTTAGAAATGAGACTAATGAGATAGAAGTTTTAGGACAAATTGCTGCAGACCCAACTTTGAGCACGATAAAATTGGCCACTGTTTCAAACATCAACAGAATAACTATTCAGCGAATATTGAAGCATTATAAATTTCACCCGTATATAACTGAATGAAGATGATTTTGATCTGCGGCTGGAGTTTTTTAACGTTATGACTGCACGAATAGCTGATAACGGAAACTTTCTGTTCAATATCTGTTTTTCAGACGAGTGTACGTTTTTATTAAACAGTCAATCGTTATAATTGTCGTTATTGGGCAGATAATAATCCAAGAAATTTACACGAAGTTCACACACAAACTCCACAGAAATTGAATGTCTGGACTGCGATTTTTGGAGATCCTTTAATCGCACCACTTTTTCTTGGTGGCAATTTGAGTGGCGACAGTATTTCGAGCTACTAGAAGATATCGTTTATCCTATACTAATTGGCATTGTTAAAAATGATGATCGCTATCAAGAAAATCAATTAGTGTTTCAACAAGATGGAGCTCCTCCGCATTTTTCACAACATGTTAGGGAGTTTTTGAACAGAGAGTTTCCAGAGCAATGGATTGGGCTTAGAGGTGCTATTGAGTGACCCCCTAGATCACCGGATTTAACTCCTTTATACTTCTTTCTATGGGGCCTTTAAAGAGTAGAATTTTCGCCACAGAACCGGAGTCTCTAAAAGAATTACGACGACGAAACAGACCGATTTGCGTCCAGAGAATTTTTTTTTTAAGAAACGCTGAAACACGTCAATTTAAATATTGAGGGGGACATGTTTTGACATAAAACTCACCTTTGTCACACCAACCCATTAAGGATTGTGATAACAACCATTATCTTTTAGATGAGGGACATGGGTTGAGTGTTACATCATTTGAAGGCTCTTTCTTTTCTGAATTCAGCACACCATTTTTTTTTGCAAGTTTTATCAACTCGTTTAAAAATTATTCACAGTTGAAGATGCAAATACGCATTACACTCATTCCGATAAGAAATGTGCTCATAGTCAATGTTTTGTTGGTTTGTAAACAAAAAATTGACTATCAGAACATTTCTTATCGGAATGAGAGAAATGCGGTTTATTATTTCAGTTTATCGGTCGGTTTGATACTTGATAGTACTACCGAAAACTAATTTCACAATGGTGTATTCTGTAGAAGAAAGAGTTAAAATAATTACCCTTTTTTTCAAAAACGATGACTGAGCCAACCGTGTCGCAAATTTATTCAATGAACAACATCCGAACAGACATGTTAACAGAAAATACATGTTGGAGTTAGTTGCAAAGTTTCGATAAAGTGGTTCAGTAGTCAACAAAAAACGGGATCCTGAACGTGAATTTTCGGTTAGAAATGAGACTACTGAGATTGAAGTTTTAGGACAAATTGCTGCAGACCCAACTTTGAGCTCGATAAAATTGGCCCCTGTTTCAACCATCAACAGAAGAACTATTCAGCGAATATTGAAGCATCATAAATTTCACCCGTATATAACTGAATGAAGATGATTTTGATCTGCGGCTGGATTTTTGTAAAGTTATGACTGCACGAATAGCTGATAACGGGAACTTTCTGTTCAATATCTGTTTTTCAGACGAGTGTACGTTTTTATTAAACTCTACAGTCAATCGTCATAATTGTCGTTATTGGGCAGATAATAATCCATAAATTTACATGAAGTTCGCACACAAACTCCACAGAAATTGAATGTCTGGACTGCGATTTTTGGAGACCGTTTAATCGGACCAATTTTTCTTGGTGGCAATTTGAGTGGCGACAGTATTTCGAGCTACTAGAAAATAGCGTTTACCCTATACTAATTGGCATTGTTAAAAATGATGATCGCTATCAAGAAATTCCATTAATGTTTCAACAAGATGGAGCTCCTCCGCATTTTTCACAACATGTTAGGGAGTTTTTGAACAGAGAGCAATGAATTGGTCGTAGAGGTGCTATTGAGTGGCCCCCTAGATCACCGGATTTAACTCCTTTATACTTCTTTCTATAAGGCCATTTAAAGAGTAGAATTTATCGCAACAGAACCGGAGTCTCTGAAAGAATTACGACGACGCATTGTTGAATAATGCCGTCTAATATCTCCACAAATGCTCCAGAATGTCACAGTTCGTTTTAAACAAAATTTGTACTTTTGTATGGAAGCTGGTGGTCAACAATTTGAACACTTAACTGAATACACATTGTTTAACGTTTCGTTTTGTTTTTTAGTTTTTTTAACGAAAAATTGAGCAGTTAGTGCATTTCTTATCATAATGAATAAAATACGTTCTTGCAACTCCAACTGTGAATAATGTTTAAACTAGTTGATAAAAGTTCCAAAAAAATTTGTGTGCTGAATTCAGAAAAGAAAGAGCTTTCAAATGAGGTAACACTCGACCCATGTTCTTTATTTAAAATATAAGGGTTGTTATCACCACCCTTAAGAGGTTGATGTGACAAAGTTGAGTTTTATGTCAAAACATGTCCTCCTCAATATTAAAATTTACGTGTCTCAGCGTGTCTTAAAAAAAAATCTCTGGACGCAAATCGGTCTGTTTCGTTTTCAATGCGCCACCCTATATATATATATATATATATATATATATATATATATATATATATATATATATATATATATATATATATATATATATATATATAAATATATATACATATATATATATATATATATATATATATATATATATATATATATATATATATATATATATAAACGACCTGTAACAAGGTCCAAAACACTTTGTCGGTGTACAAAACCAAAAAAGATTTTCATGAGTTCATCCAGTCTTTTGATGCTTACTTTTGTTATTTCCCTGACAATATTTGAAACTAGTCTCATATTGTCCCTAACTTTCTTGTTGCTTTACTAAAATTATTTCAAAAGAAATGTAGCCCCTACTCTCCGCAATTTGTGGAAAAGTAATTAGGAACAAATAATATATCAAGAGACAAAAATTGTAAATTTAAGTTCTCTAGCTATAGAGCGTAAAGAGCAAATTTTTGTGAGAATAATCCTTTATATAATTTATTCAAAAGAATTAAGTTTAGCAAAATTTTGTTCTTCCTTTATGATATTGCGTCATCCAGCTGTTTCATATTAGAAGCGTTCCCCCTTAGAAATGGCCGTTTTCTGTGGAAACATTGACAAAAGTGTTATAAACCGGGAAAACTTATTTTCAGTTTAATCGGATATAATGTAACGTTTGCGAGAAGATATTTGGAAACTCTTTCGAGGCGCTGCACAAATTAACTCGAGAAAGTACGAGAAACACTCTAAGAAATATTCCCTGAGGATTAAACTATACAGGGCATTCTAAGATTAGTTAGCTCTATAAAAACTTTAGTAATATGGTAGTTTCCGGCCATTGTACAAAGATCAGGCGATAAAATAAAGCCGGCAGCAAATACTGGCGTATTACGCAAGCAATAAAATGTTAAATAAGCAATTAAAGCCCAACAAGAAATACTTTGAAGTTTTCGACGACTTTGTGAGAAACACTGTTAATACATAATCGTGGCTGAAACATATTTTAACGAGAAATTATTGCGAAATTCTCGCATTTCGTCGTTTTATTGCTAAATACATGTACTTGAAAATTAATTCAATTATAGTTCTTTAATGAGTTTGTGTAGCGGCGTATTTATCGTCCATTTGTTCTTTTCTCGGTCATTTTAGAGTCAGATGGCGGTGTTAAAAACCAATTACTTATCATGACTTTGTTTTGTGCTGATTTTAATTTGTTTTTAGTGAATTTTTATTTTAAAAAGATCACTAATAGAGAGGTATCGATGGTGAGACTTTGCAAACATTTTTGCAAATGAGCGCGAATTTGGGCCCCTAGAACCCATATCCGGGGCCAGTTTCGATTTTTATATGTTTATATATATATATATATATATATATATATATATATATATATATATATATATATATATATATATATATACAGTGTGGAACAGCCAAATGGAATAAATTCGATAACGGATAAATGAGGGCGTGTTGGGAAAAACGCTTGGACACGTCGATTTGTATTTTTAACTGCGCATCTTTTTCAAGAAAAAAAAATTATATAGGGTGCGTCATGTGACAGTGGCCAATACCAACTTTCTTATTTTAAATACAAGCCCCTGTATATTATTAATTTTTTGGATTCTTCAGAAAATTCTAGACATAATTCAAGTACAATGTTCTATACCTATCTTCAACTGTTTCGGAAATATTAAGTATTTTCAGATTTATTACAAAAATTAACATTAAAAATAGAAAATTATTTTATTTCACAAATTCGCTACATTGCATTCAATACTTATTTCCCATTCAGCTCTTGATAATGAGAAAGTAAACAAAAACCTGATATGAAATGAAACAAAAACAAAAACAGTTTTCTTTCTGTTCGTATAAAACTCGTAGCCTTAGCAACTTGTTGTCTGCCTGCATGACAGTAGTGATTAGTGTCAGTGCTATTGTCGTTTGAATTTCGTTAACTGTACGTAATAATATCAGAAAAATGGTTCATTTAACAGAAATGCACAAAATAACCATTCTACAAATGATTGGTTATGGAGATAACACACGGACACAGATGAAAGTGTCTCGCTTATTTCACGAAAAATTTCCAAATTTGCCGCCTGTATCCCAAGGAACAATTAGCAAAATAGAAAAGCAGTTTCGCGAGCTTGGTCATGTGAGACAGATAAAAAAAGTAGCTGCCAATGCAGTAAGTGATGATACGAAATTGGATATTACGCTTGAGTTTCAAGAAAACCCACATACTTCTGGTCGACAAGCAGCCCAACTATTCAACGTTAGCCACACAGCAATTTTTCGAACATTAAAGGAAAGTAAAATGCATCCCTATAAAATGATACCAACTCAGGAGCTCATGGAGGACGATTTCGATAGGAGAACGTATTTTTGTGAACAAATGATGGCAATGTTAGATAACAATGTGATCCAATTAGAAGATGTTTTGTTTTCTGATGAGAGCACATTTACACTTCACGGTCATGTTAATCGTCAAAATTGCCGCTATTGGTCTAATGAGAATCCTCATTGGATGAGAGAGGAACATACGCAATATCCTGAAAAAGTTAATGTTTGGGCAGGAATTGTTGGAAATCATATCGTAGGTCCCTTTTTCATTGATGGCAACTTGAATGGGGATAAATATTTAGAACTGCTCCAAAATAATGTCGTGCCAACTTTGACAAACTTATATCCAGATCCAGCAAACCCACAAGTTCCTGCCAATAAAATATGGTTTCAGCAAGATGGAGCACCGCCCCATTACCAAATCAATGTCCGGCAGTACCTGAACCAAATTTTTCCAAATCGGTGGATAGGGAGGCGCGGATCGATAGAATGGCCAGCACGATCTCCTGATCTGTCGCTATTAGACTACTTTTTGTGGGGATATGTCAAAAGTATTGTATACAAAACTAAGCCCCTCAACTTAGATGACTTAAAAAGACGAATCACGCTTGCGATTAGATCAGTCACGCCTGAGATGTTGAGTAATGTTAGAAGACATTTCTATACCAGATTAGCATGTTGCCAAGATGTTCGTGGCGAGCATTTTGAACATTTACTACATTGACATTAATTTTTTTTTTGTTTTTTTAAATTATTAAGAAATAATCAGTATTTCTTATTAGAATTTGTGAAATAAAATAATTTTCTATTTTTAATGTTAATTTTTGTAATAAATCTGAAAATACTTAATATTTCCGAAACAGTGGAAGATAGGTATAGGACATTGTACATGAATTATGTCTAGAATTTTCTGAAGAATCCAAAAAATTAATAATATACAGGGGCTTGTATTTAAAATAAGAAAGTTGGTATTGGCCACTGTCACATGACGCACCCTAAATATTTTTTTTTTCTTGAAAAAGATGCGCAGTTAAAAATACAAATCGACGTGTCCAAGCGTTTTTCCCAACACGTCCTCATTTATCCGTTATCGAATTTATTCCATTTGGCTGTTCCACACTGTATATATATATACTTTCATATTTTTGTCAGAATGAAGCAGTTCGGTTTTGTATAAAATTTTATAAATTTGGTATAAACATGGAAAGTAAATGAAGAATGATGATGGGAAAGTAATGATGGATGTGTAAAGATTGGTAGTAAATGAAGGCAATGATTGAAAATATAGGATGGAAGAAAAAATGGCATAAAAACATTATTTAAAATAGGTTGTCAAAATTCGAACTGTCATATTTGGATAATGCAGTGTCAAGTATTTTTAGAATAAACTGTTTAAATTATGTCACTATATACAACACAAGTCAAAATGGACTTACTGTATTGTGTAATTTCAGCCAATAAAGTATAAGTATATATATATATATATATATATATATATATATATATATATATATATATATATATATATATATATATATATATATATATCCAACCGGATAAAACTCGGCAAGTGCCTTTCCTTTATTAATAGCTTGGACGAATTTGTTAGCCAGAAAAATCTGACACGGTTTTCCGGGAAAATTTTGAGTTTGCTTTCGAAAAAAATTTTTTCTCCGAAAATTACAAAGATATTTCGATAAAATTTGGTGTACATATTGCTTTCGTAAAGACCTAACTATGTGCCAAAATTCAGCTTTCTAGGGTTACAGAAAATTAAGCTATTCAAATTTGAAACATTTATGTTTAATTTCACCGCCTTTCATTGAATAGTTTATATGAGATCTAGTATGTGGTTGTCGTGGTAACGTTACATTTGATATTATTGCGCAGGTCTGTTAGACGCTGTAACTGACATTTACCGTATGATATGAGAATCTTTATATTATGTTTATTTGTTTGAGTCGACGAATTATTTGTGTCATTTGGAAAATTTTTATATACAAGTGTAAATTATTCCTTTATTGATGTAAGTGGGTGGATTAAACAGTGTTTGTTATGTTTTATCAACACATATATACGTAAATGGTTTATAAACTGTGTATTTGCATATTGAATAAATAAATAAATATAAAGGATCGAAGTTTTACAAAAAGGCTGATATTATACAGAGTGACGCGTTTCTACGGTAAAGCTGAATATTATTATTATTATACAAGAGACGAGAAAAAAATGTATAAGTTAATTAGGGTGTCTTGAGCTGCATCTTATAAAATTATTTTGACAATCAGCGGCTGGCCCACAAGTCGATCGTTGGTGATCCCTACAATTTTTTTTCGAACAGCCTTATTTTATTGCATTTTTTATCGAAATATGTTTGTAAGAAAAAATCAAGACGCAATAAGTGCGTTTTAGTAGCAAATTTTCATTAAATGCTTCAAATTTCAATAACTCAATTTTCTATTAACCTAAAATGTGTTGGTTAGAAAACCAACGTTTAAGGTATATTGTCGGAAAATTGTTGTACATTTTCAAACAATAAGTTATTTTGATAAAGTATGGCACATTGCTTCTACCATATATTTTGCTCATAACCTTATCTCGTTTCTGTGCTTCTGTGTGCTCTGGAGAATGCATTAACAAGTCGTTATTGTAGTGTAAAATTAAAATTTACTAAATGTAGTTTTGATAAAGCAGAATGAAAAAAGTAAATTTATTGACTGAGGAGTAATATTGTTTTGTATACTGGGAGAGTGTTTGAAAATGATCATGTTATATTCTATAAATTAATTAATTATCAACATATTATGTAAAATACTTCAACCACTTTATTTAAAACGTTAAAATGGTGTATCTGCTTGTCATAATAAGGTTACTTAAAGCACGAAGGATATACTGTTTGGTTTGTTTTGTTTGTGAATTTTTATTTAGAAAAATTCGCTAATAGAGAGGTATCGATGGTGAGACTTTGCAGCACGATAACTCAAAAAGTTATTAACTGATTTTGATCAAACTCGGCAAGAATTTTTCTTTTAATCATGGATTAGATAAGTTCGTTAGCCAAATAAATCGAACAAGGTTTTCCTAGAAAATGTTGAGTTTCCTTACGAAAAAAATGTTTGTGTCTGAAAATTACAAAGCTATTTTTATGAAATTTGGTGAATATGTTGCCTTGTGAAAGTCATTACTATAAGGCAAAATTCAACTTTCTAGGTTTATATAAAATTAAGTTATTCAAATTTGAAGCATTTAATAAAAATTCACTACCATAACGCACTTGCTGCGTCCCGAATTTTTTTTATTATATTTTAGTTCACCATCTATTAAAACTTAGGTACTACTCGTAGATGTTTCTGCGATTTGCAAAGCAACTAGTAATACATATTGTGGCGTACAGTAGAAAAACATCATTGTTATTATTTCTTATCATTATTAACTTTGTAGTCGTCTTTACAATTGTATGAGTAAAATAAATACAGGCGTAGAGACTTTTTCTGGGGGATTTCTAATTTGCAGGTCAGCAGATTGACTGCAGGTCAGCATGTTATAATGTAAAAACTTTGCAGGTAAGTGCAATTTCTT